>OY282594.1:26215296-26730296 GCA_958298965.1 Chrysolina haemoptera | reverse complement strand
TTCCCAGTATTTCAATGAATGTTATAACTGATTGGAACAATTAGAAAAACCATCCATGAGACCTTATGCTATGTTGAAAACTCTCAACTTTCTGAATGTTCATCAACTTATTACCGGGTTATACATAGTGCTCATATTTAGTAGGCCAATCATTTTAACATAAAAAAAGGGGAAAAAATGTTTAAAAAAAGGAAACATTCACAAAAGTTGTATTTTAGTGCTCAATAAAACAATACAAATTCTGTTATTTTGTATAAACAATGCAAAAGAGTCGCAAAATGGTGAGAACAAAGAAAATGTCATCTTTTATTATTCCCCAATTTTGCGACAATTTCCAAGTTGGTATCAGAGCGAATCAATCATACTTTTGTTGAAAACTTGACCGAAGAAATATATAAAAGAGTAGCTATCGTAAATAATCGTTTTCTCTATATCAAAAGTCTCGCCGAATAAATAGTTAATTTACTGTCATGGCAAACTTGGAAATGGTCGAAAACTTGGTGAACGATAAAGAATGACATTTCATTTGTTTCTACCATTTTGCGACTCTTTTTTCTCTACACATAAATAACCACAATTGGTTATAATTTTTTTTTACCAATGTTACCGGGCTTGTACGAGGAGGCAATTTTGTATTAGTTGCACTGAGCACTAAAATAAAACTTTTGTCTAATTTTCCGTTCTTTTATATTTTTTTTCCCATTCTTGCAAATATTATTAGCCTATAAGATCGGTAATGAGCAGTCACCACCATACTTATTTCAATAATTGTCTTATCAAAAGATTATAGAGTTGATTATAATAGGAGAATTAAAAATATGTATCATATTATACACAGGTTCAATAATAGATCGAAGGGTTGAAAGTGTCCAATAAACTACCTCTAATTGTAAAAGCATCAACAAATAATGTTATTTTTAAAAAACAGACTAAGGATTTAGATTTAAATTCAAGTTCAATCCGATTCAGATGCCTGTTAAATCAAAGAAAGTATTTTGATTTAAGTTCGAAAATATGAATAGGACATTCATAAAATCTGTTGTGGAATCATCTGCGACTGAAAGACAAACTTTAGTCGCCATTTTCCATCGTTCAAGATAACCTCTTGGGAGGTATTCATTTAATGATTTTTTTCAATGAAAACTAGAGAGAATTAAAAAAATCAGTTATCTGAATGAAAATGCGAATTTTCACTTTCAGATTTTTTCTTTCCTTTTCAGTTAGAGTCTTTTCACAATATTTATCAGATGTAGTTCAATGTCCAGCGTGGCTTGTGCCGGGGAAGTAGTTTTTTTCTGTTAGATATTACAAATAAATCACATTTTTCATTTTTCAATTTTCATGGAGAATGTTCCCCTTTTCAACAAAGAAAGAGAGAGCCCAAGTTTCCAGTTTGGGGGGCTGAACATAATTTATCAGACTTTTTTTTCTTCGTCAACCGGATTTTATGAATAACGGACGTAATTGTTGGTATTTACCCTACCCATCACATCGGTAGTATTTTTGTTTCTTTTTGTTTTTGTTTTTTTGAGGTGTACGAAACGCGAGAATATGAAAAAAGAACAAACCGACATACATAACTGTACTGTCTGAATCGAATGAGTAGGTATGTTTTATAGATCATTTTGAATAGTAGATACAACCATTTTAAGATTATCGACTAACAAACTTGATGAAGAATAATAACCGTAGAACTAACACTACTAGTAGTTTTTTGTTCAATAATTTATATTTGAGGCCTGAGTGTTGCAGAAGAAAAAATTAAATTGAACTGGAGTTATTATTCATTTGAAATGCGCTCTACTGCTTGATACCTGTACTTAAATGAAAGAAATATGTAATTCTCTCAAATATTTTAATGTTGAAATTTGCTTTCGAAATTAACAGCTCTCTTCTCTTTATTGAAAAATGTATAATCATGAAGTGAACCATAAACGATCCAACCAAACTTGAATGTATGTTGTATGTACAGGGTTTCTCACCCCTTATCATCGTTATTATTGCCAATAGAAAAAAAATCGAATGTAAAAGTTGTGTGGTTATGACTGAATTTTGATAAAATAGCGTGCATATTCCAGGAGATACCATTTTTTCAATGGGATTCCCTATATATTATTGAATTTTTAGAATTATCTTTCTTTCCTGATTTCAAAAATTTACCAAATGTTACCGCTATCTTATGCCGTTTCTGAGTTATTAAACGTAGAATAACCTAGTTAGACTAGTTGTTACATTTTTCAAGTAAACTATGAAAATGACAACTATTATATTATGTTTGTTTAGCAGCATCTTTTGATCGAATAACAAAATGGTTTATAGTAGAGTTATTTAAAAAAAAACTGAATAACATGATTACTCATAAAAGATGTTCAATCTGTCCACCATTATGGTCCATGAATTTGTTATATTTGAAATTGCATCAGATTATCTATTTCAAGTCGAATAGTGTCTTTAGACTTTTTTCGGCTTTTCTCAATATTAAGCGCTTTAACGATCAAATAAATCACCAATTTGCATAGACTATTTGAGAGTAGATATTTCAACAATTAATATTATCACTTATAGACCTTCGAAATAAAAAAAAACATCAAGACAAATTGGTCGTGGAAGGTAAGGAAAAAATTAAATACTGAAAAATCGATTTTTCGCCATTTTGACGGTTGATTTGAAGTTTTGTCAAAAGGTATTGGATACAAAAGTTTTAGATTTTTTTATTTCATTATCTACAACTTGTGTATTGAACATTTTCCGCTAGGAGGTCACAAAAAACCGCTTTAAACCCCTAAACTGCATCCCCATTTCACCATTTTGCGTGTTTTCGTGTTTAATTTAATTTTTTCCTCAAACTTGGAACATTTTCAACCTGGTCCTTGCCTGCTGCAATTTTTTTTTTCACAAAATTATAGGTACTAGCCTACTAATCCTCTTATTACCTTGAAATTTAGCAATAATTGAATTTTTTGTTAGAGAAAAAACAAAATGGCGGCTCCAATATGGCGAACGAGATTTGTGATTTTGGTCCGATTCTATTAAAAATTGGTTCGTAGGGGTTTTCGGGGTCGGAGATTGTGATTTTTTCGTCAAAATTCATAAATTCAAGATCATGGCTCCACGATGGCGGACGATTCTTGTGATTATGGTAGGAGTCAATTCAAATTTGATATGTGGGGGTTTTCGAGGTCGTTAATAACGTTTTGTTGAAATTCATGAATTAAAGATGTCGGGTCCAGGATGAAGTACGAGTAAATGTTTAAATGGCCTTCTCATTGAACAGCCAGACAGCTCAAAACTCACAGGAAACAGGCCTTGCAACAACCACGCTTCATCAGAAATTCATAGATTAATGCTTACTAACTAAAAAGCATATAATCAAATAGTACATTGAAGTATGAGTGGATAAAAAGATCAGTTATCTACGCATAGTTTACGTTATTTTTTTCAATTGGGGCACTTTGAAATCTTAAATACTGGTTTCATTATTACAAATAAAGGAAATAACAACTTATAATGTAAAATGGTTGAGTTCGTGATGTGACATCAGTATACCTTTCGTTAATGTTTGAATAAAAGTTTTGTATTTGTTAGTAATATTTCATTTGAGTTACAAATGCCATGGTAACTTGAAAAAACGCGCGTTTTTGAAAGTTCGATTTACACACGCTAAGGCATGCTTTTAATAGGTAAAGGGGGCACCAATTAAAAAAAAAATGAAAATAAGCTCTCATTCCAATGCGCTAAAAAGTAACGAATGAATCAACCAATATTCGTGGAAAAATGACATGACACCATTTGGCAACCTTAACATTGCTTCTTCATCAATTTGAAGCTACTTATATGTAATTTCCCGCGATCGATGGTCGGGAGTAAAGTCTCCCGACCATCAGGAATTACAAACTTTGGGAATCATTCAATTTTTTGTACCAAATGATATCGTTGATGGATAAAGATTTAAAAATATCCTATATGCCAGCTACCAAGTATCAGAGTTGAAGAAGATATTCAATTGAATATGTCAAAATCGATGCAAAGTAAGTGTTACGGTACTGTATAACGCATATACAATGACTTCTTTGTGTTATCAGGTAAGGAAATGGAATTGAAGATATACAATACAACAATTAGGAAACAGCATTATTGAGTTGTAGCCGTAGAAAAAAATAGTTTTCGTGAAGACGAAGTTTTATTTGCAATTCCACCAATTTTCGCTTTGAATATTTTTGCGATTTCGAGTGACTGAAAATGAATTGAAATAGTAAATTTTTATATTCATATGCGAGCTCAACAGCTGAGAGAGCTGACAGACAAAGGAATAGGGAAAAGCAATTACAAAATTTATTTTTAGCACAGAATGACCTGTTAGTGTGGTGTAATTATTAATACATTCAAAACACAGTTGCTATACGTCGATATCTGTGGAAAGAAGTGGTGACAGGATCGGATTTCGAATAAGAATATCTTATATGATTATTAAAAGAAGTTTGAGACAGGTACTTCGATCTTGAGATACAAGTATCATTATATCACTGTAGAAATCGAGATAAGTAACAATCAAATGGTTGAAAAAGTATTGAATTCTTCTTCATTCGCTAACCGCTGCACTTTCAAACGTTTGGAGCAACTTTCAGTGACATTTTCAACACATTTCCACCCTCAGATGAAAATATATATTATATACAAATTATAGATTTTGATCTCTACTTCCAGATGCCTTTTAAGGAATTTGAATAAGTGCGACGATTTCTCTTAAATCGGCACATTTTGCAAGATAAACCCTTAAATTGTTTATAAAGTGATTGTGCAAAAACTACACATCTGACAAAAAACATCAAACATCTTGCGCACAGCTGAACTATTTGTTATTATCTATCATTTTCCGCACGATTGTTTGCCCAGCTTCAAATTATTGAAATGAAAATACGAAATGGTATTTTTCAAGATTGTGGAAAGAAATTATTCCCTAGGTAATGAGTTCCAATGCATTGTCCTACGTTGAAAGAATCAATAATAAGGAAATGGTACAAAAAATATACTCGCTCGGCGCCTTGCCAAACATCACTAAAATTAGAACTTACTAAAAGAATTACTACTCTTTTGAGCTAATATTCACAATTACAACCCTGTCCTTCAGACAGCCATGCTTGTGTATGGACTCGTTTGTCTATATATAGCCACCTAATTATTAAACCAATCCATGACATGTAAGATAAAATTTGCAACCTTTGCTCCTGCTACATTATTAATATGAATTCCATGAATCTCATACAGGTTTATAGAAAATTATGCTCAACTTAGCTGGGTAATTTACCAAACATTTTCAATTCAATAGGCATTGAAAAATAACCCAAACAAATGAATAGTATTCTAAAGATACAGCATAAAATATGATATGGCGAATGATTTATTTGTAATCTGTATTTCAGGAATTCATGATGCTGGAAAGAGTAGTTTAATTGCAGAGATGTACCTATTTTCTTATCAACATTGGTAGCACAAACTCTTCGAAAATGATATAATTATGTGCTTAATGCACAGCTGATGTATGAAAGAATATCAAGAAACTTTCACACATATAAATATTCAGTAAAAGTAATTGATTTTATGAGTATTTGATAACGTATTACTCACTATAATAAATAATAAATAGGTACTACAACAATAATTCATGATCTAAAGTTCCCGTTATTTATTGAAATCGATTGAAATAATGAGACCAAACCATTCTTCAACTTATGAACCAGAGCTCTGGCTCAAATTATCGAACAAACCAGAAGAAACAGAACGAAAAGCTGAAGCTACCACTTTCGCATAACTCCTTCTTCACTACTAGTTCTCTTAGTGACAACTGAGATACTGAATCTGATATACAGTATCGAAAACTTTTTATCTGGGGTATAGACAGAAATTATTTATTTATTTATTTATTTATTTATTTATTTATTATCCATACAGATTTACTAATCTAATTACATGGATAATTATTCACAAATACAAATAAAAAATATAATATAATAATAATAATAGTAAGAGAATAAGAATTTTGCACTCTTAATAATTAATTGTTCACATATGAATATAATTGATTTTTGTACATATTTCACATTTGAGGCTAGTTCATATTGATATAGCAAGAATATGTTTTAATATTGCATTTCTAAACATTGTCAATGAGGTTGTCCAGTCCAAATCTATAAAAACATTAAATTCGTTTGCCAGTCGAAACATGGTCACAAGAGGAGATCTTGCGGAAGTTAATGTGGCTATCACTGGTATGCTGAACATAACAGATGAACGAGTTCTTCTAGGAGGGACATTGAATCTAATCAGCGACAGCAGTTCTGAGGAATTGATTTTGTTATTGATAATTTTATAAAGAAATAACAGAAGGCACAGATTGCGGCGATTCTCTAGCGATAGTATTTTGAACTCATTTCTCAAGTGTGATGATCTCACTATGCGATAGTCAGGATATGTGTGATGTTTTTTAAAATAAAGAAATCTTAAGAATTTATTTTGTATCTTTTCAAGTTGACCGAGCGTTGTTTGACTTTCTCCAAACCAAGCCAGTGATCCAAATTCTAATTTACTCCTTATTAGGCTGTAATATAAGAGTTTGAGGGTACCTATATTTCTGAAGGTGTATGCTTGACGTATAATAAACCCTAATAGACGGCTAGCCGATTTAGTTACGTTCTTAATATGCTTATTAAATGAGAATAAGTGGTCATAGATGACACCAAGATCTTTAACCTCATCGGATCTGTTGAGGGGTTCTCCACTCAATCTGTAACTAAATAGTACTGGATTTTTTTGACGAGTAATGCTCAAAACACAACATTTACTAAGATTGTAACCCAGTTTATTCATAACACACCACTCACTCAATTTATCCACATCTTTTTGCAACGAAACACAATCTCTGACATTTCGAATATTTTTAAATATTTTTAAATCATCTGCAAACATGAGACACTCTGAATTTTCGAGAACATCAGGTAAATCATTGATAAATATAATGAAAAAGAGAGGCCCCAAGTTGGATCCCTGCGGAACTCCAGACACTGCCTCAATTCTATGTGAGTGGACACCATTATGTTTAACAATAAGGTATCTACTTTGTAAATAGCTTTTAATTAACCTCAATATACTATCAGATAATCCAAATTCACTCAGCTTCTGCAGTAATACATCATGATCAACTCGGTCGAAAGCTTTTCGGAAATCAGTGTAAATTATGTCCATCTGCGACTTAGATTCCAAAGTTTCATATGCATGGTTGGTAAAAGTAAAAAGATTTGTGTTAACAGACCTATTGAGAACAAAACCGTGCTGCTGTGGTGCAATGTATTTTTCGATATAATTATATAATGTGGAGTAGATAATCTGTTCAAAAAGTTTGGCCGGCGCACACATTATTGAAATTGGTCTATAATTTTCTATATTCATTCGATTACCTGCTTTGAAGATAGGAGTCACAAGACCAGTTTTCCATTTTGTTGGAAATATAGCAGATGACATAATGAGATTGTAAATATGAATAAGCGGCCGTTTCAAATATTCAGCACAAGCTTTAAGCACATAGGGAGGCATACCATCCACCCCAACTGACTTCTTCGGTTTTAACTTTTTTATTGCGTTATCATAGTCAACATCATTTACCATATCTAGTGTAAAATTTTCGTTACATATTTTGGTGTCGGAATAAAAATTCAAATTATATGTAGCTTTAGCTGTTGTGAACACAGAAGAGAAAACATTTGCGAATGCGTCTGCAGTATGTTCTTCCGTAATCGGTTTGTTATCGAAAATAAACGTAGTAGATTTTGTGTCATTACTTTTTTTTGTATTCACATAAGTCCAAAATTGGTTAATATTCTCACTCAAACCATCTTCTATTTTCTTAGTGTACTCACTCTGTTCTTTCTTAATTAACTTTTTAACTTTTTTTCTTAATTCTTTAAATTTTTCTTCGTAAAAATCACACACACATCTCAACCTTCTGTACTTTTTCTTTTCTTTCAAAAGATCTTTGATTTCTTTGGTAAACCATGAAGGAAATTTACTACTTCCTTCGTATCTTATATATTTTGGGACATGTTTTTCAACCATATCATTCCAGATATTATAAAATTCATCAACCGCTTCATTTACATTCACCTTCTCACTCAAAACACTCTCCCAATTACAATCCCTAACTGCATAACTTAAACCTAGAAAATCCGTCTTTTTGAAATTGTAATTATAATTTTCTGAATTGATGCGTTTTATAGATTTCACATTTGAAACAACTGTCACTGTTGCATTCAAGGCTGGATGATAAACATCTTCATTGACGAACGGCAAACAATCTCTTTTCACAATGATGTTATTATTATCTGAACTGATTACCAAATCTAACGTTCTTTCCTGAAAATTCTTGATATCGTTATCTAATTTGAAACTATTAAAATCCATAAAATTATTGAAAATATCCAAAATCTTGTTTGATGTTATAATCATAATTGATACCTGTGATATCACGTATATTAAAATCACCAAATATATATACATTCTCGTTAATGTTACCTATTTGCTGCTGCAAAAAGTCAAACGCTGATTCGTATACAGTCCCTGTGCTTCCAGGAGGAATGTACAGGCTGCATACGGTACACTTACCATTACCAACCTTGATTTTTACGACAACAGCCTCAAAATAAGTGACATTTTTGTTATAGCTCAGTATCTTATACTTCTTATTCACAGCCAGTAAAACTCCGCCACCTGTTGATTTTTGAGTTAATTCCAAATTACGATCAGCCCTTACTAAGCTAAACCTATTGACATCCACAATTTCTCCATCATAAACTCCCCCCTGTAACCACGTTTCAACAGCAATAATAATATCGAAGTCAGCCTCTAAACTAGCCCTAAAAAAATTGTTGCATTTAGTATTTAAACCACGGCAATTTTGGAAATATACATTAAGAGTGCATGCCATTTTTATTGATACTAATATGAAACCAATATAAGCTCCCTACGCGAGCCACAAGGAACGCAATGATATCATAATACCACATAAATACACAAGAGAGGCGAATCACTCTGCGCTTCTCCTGTTACCCCACCCGATCAATTAACGGACCACGTGGCAATGCGGCACTCCGATAACAGCTCGCGTCGATATCCCTTCCTCGAGCGAGTAGAGGAGATTGTAATGCTCTCTCAACATATAGCAAGCTATTCTTTACGCTCTCATGAAATGACCATACCCAACATGAAAACTTTCCGATAATGTATGTATTGATATGTTTCAGTACAAATTCAACCGTCTCGTCCTAGGTATTATTTACTATTTATCGGAACATCAAGTGTTTGACAACGAAAAATGTATTATACAGTCCAAGATAAAGTGTCCACCAAGGGGATATCTGAAACGGTAATACATACAGTTTAGGTTAAATGAAAAAAAGTTGAAAAACAGAAGGACCATCTACAGTACCGGAAAGTTTTTATCTTGGGTATTGTGGTTTCATGAGAGCGTAAAGAATAGCTTGCTATATGTTGAGAGAGCATTACAATTTCTCCTCTACTCGCTCAAGGAAGGGATATCGACGTGTGCTGTGTGCGGTGTGTCGCATTCCGCGTGGCCCATTAATGCGTCGGACGGGGCACAGTAGTGCGCGTATCTCTTGTTCATGTGGTATCATATCATTGCAATCCTTGTTGCTCGCGTAGATATCTGTCTATATCCCAGATAAAAAGTTTCCGATACTGTATATGTATGCAATTTCCTAATATATTTTTGATTTTAAGATTATTTTGGAAAAAACGACTTTTTCGATTTCTTATTTTTTTGTTGTTATCGCCATAGCTGGAACAACATATCAATAATTTTTACATAAACTTTTTATATGCTAATATGTTTCGTTATCGAACAATTTCAGCTTATTTTTCCAAATACGATCCTGTTTTGAAAAGTATTTTCTCGAAGTATTTTTCATTTTGAATTCAGTTATGTATCACACATGACATTCATTCGGTGTCAGATAATCTCGAATTATTGAAGTAATTAAAAGTTGAGGTTGACATGTGATAGGTGAAAATCCTGTATAAAATTCCTGATGATAGCCAAAACGTTTGAAACCGGCATCATTGAATTCAAGGAAAAAAAATTAAAAAAAAAACTATAGATACTCTTCGAAGCAGGGCGGTATTTGAAAAATTAATTGACGATGGTTGTACGATAACGAAACGTCGGAGATTGACAGTAAAACGTATACAGGGTATACACAAAATAATGAATAAATTCATTCTTTCAGAATATGAAGTTTCGACAAAATCCTTGGACAGGTCGATTTTCTTCCCCGAAGGGTCAGTAAATGCACTATATCGAAAAGTTTTCCACATTTGAGTAAAAATGACATTGGTGATATTTTTAAATGGGACACCCAGTATAGTTTTCTATTACTGTTTAAAGATCGTCATTACAAATCCAGTGATAACCAGGTTTCATGGGTTTATGTCAAACGGCTGCGGAGATATGGGTAAAACACTTATCGCATGACTAACGCCGACTCCACACACTGGGGCCAATGTTGTGGCCAACGTTTGGACCAACTTGACTCCCAACACGAGAGCTTACGTCGTACAACGTTGGTGCCAACCCTATTTCGTTCATCCACACAGAACAAATGCTGTTGGCCCGAACACTGGCCGATTCGGAAGGTTAGAAGTCTCTGTCCATCAAACATCACAATATCACTGGATTCGTAATGAAAAATATAATAGGTGTCTTGCTACAAAATGTTTTGAATGAAAGCGTTTGGGAAACTTCGTTGTCGAGCCGACTCTATTTGCACTGTTTTGTAGTATAGCAAAGCGTTTTGCTTACAGGCGTTTTTGATTTATCGGTGTGTGGTCAGTCTTCATTTCTCAAAACCGTTTTGCTTGAAGGCGTTTTTGATTTTTTGTTGTTTTGTCAGCCTAAGCGATCTGTTTTAGAAGGGTTAGGGGTTTTTCAACAATATTTTTGGGAAAAATTTTAGAAGAAAATATACCAAAAATTGTCCGCCGTCTTGAAGTTTCCAATTGTGAGGAAACACCTGTAGATAATTTAGTCCAAAATTTATCTCGGTGTTTTTCATTTAAATGAAACCATTACTGAAAAGACGACTATTCCAAGCAACTCTAATTAATACCAGCTGACTTCCTCCCAAGTAGTTTTTCATAATTTGCCAGAGACGATTATCTAGATGTATAATATCCATATGAAATATTGAAATGACTAGAAAACCTTGATGTACATCATTTTAACAAACCTTAACCAACAGTTTTGACATTTCCATCATTTCCCCCAATGTTTGTCATTTCAATGAAACAATAACCGCAACACGAATATTCTTCTGTTTTCAATGAGTGATGCTAGTATGGCATTTCAGCTCACTTTTTTTTATAATCTTGTCACGTGATTGTGTGTCAGTCAAGTCAGCAGCGCTGCCACCATCTACGCAGCTGTCTGCTCTGAAAATTGCTCAGTCTAATTTCACTCACCTCCTCGACTCGTTCGCTCTCAGTTCCAAATCTCTCTGTTCTTGTTCCTCGGCAGGCGGCTGTTGATGAAGCTGTGGCGGGGGCGGTTGGTGGTCGGGCGGCGGGGGGCCGCCCAGTAGCGGGTGGCCCAACGGCAGTGGAGAAGATTGTGTCCTGCCCAAAGGACGAATGACGCCTCGGGTTTGGGGTTCCTGCAACTCACTGATGGTGTCAAGGGGTGTTTCTTCGTGCTCGCTTTCAATAGCAGGCAGCGAAGGGTAGAAGGGCAGCGTACCGGGTAGCATTTGACCAGTCAATGGCATGCCTGTAACAGATAATAAATCAAACTCACAACGTATTTTTTTAATGTTATTCCATTTCGTCACTCAGTGCTTCGCTTAAGTACCAACAAATGGGCTCAAGAGGGCGCCTCCGTCAAATCTGGCAATAAATAATGGCGCAAGTTTTTTTTTTAATGGCATGTGTGAAAGCTACTGCATTAAATAGGAATCACGGGGTAGGGTTGAATTCTTTAAAGGCATACAATTTTCCTACGCCATTCTCATTATGTTCTCTAAAAGATTATTTTGTGATTAATAGTTTGAATTGTTTTTTGTTTTACCAAACCGTTGCATACATTTCCGAAGGAAATATTAGGCTCATTGTTCTGAAGAATTCATTCCTCATCGAGTGATGTTATATACAGGGTGGCCCACGAGGTTTTGGCAAGGGAATATTTCGGAACTCTAATCATAGAACAACTCCCTCGAGATGAAACTCTCGGAAATTATTCAGATTATTAATGTTCATATGGTTTCATTAAATTGTCAAAATGCTCTCGATAGAATTAGGAAGAAAATAATAGTCGTCTATTTGTGATCTTGTTATATTACCTACGATAATTATTTCCTTCCATAAAATCAATCTGATAGTTATTATGGACATGCGTACAGAGTGATATATCAAATTTACACCAAAAAACTAGTGAAAATTCAAACAATTTTCAACAAACGTCGATATTCTAGTACAAATGATAAATTGTGCCGAACTTCGTATTGAAATGTCGTTGAAGGAATATGAGGGAGGCGCCTAAGGTGCATATGACATACTAGTACTTTTTTAAGGCTAGAACTAAAAAAGATAGGATTTTTTTCTTGCTTAGGTGGCTGTGATCTCAAATTTGAGTATTGTTTGCAATTCTAAACAACTTTTCTAAATAAACGTCTTCAATAATATCAAAAATAAGGGTAGATGCTTTTGCATACGACGTGTTGGACCACTCGCTGCGCTCGTGTAAACACACGCTCATTTGGCAACTTGTTATACAGAGTGACTCATTTGAAAGCGGGCCACCTCTCTAAAACTGTTTTTTTATGACCCGATTCAGAAGTTTTTTCTTCAGTAGATAGAGCCTCAAGTTGAGAGCAATAAATTCGAAATAAATATAAAAATTTCAAGGCCTACTTCGAATTTTTTTCAAGTCAAAAATCCAAAAAACATACTAGCGATTTTTTTAAATAGAATTTGACGACACCACTGGATTCACGATATTTTCAAATGGTTTATGTGAAAATTACGTAGGAATGCGTCCATCAATGAAAAAGCTATATGGGAATAAATTTAGAAAATTATAGTAGAATGGAATGGCGACCGTTGAATATGATTTCAGGTGTTGAATTAGCGGGAATTCTGTCAAAACTTTATTGTTTCGAAGCGTCGACAATTTAATAATTGGTTTTCTTCAACATTTCGACCGAATTCCCGCTAATCCAACCCCTGAAATTTGAAAATTATCTCAATTAATCAACACAAAACTTCAATTTCAGAACTTTTATCAAAACTCTGACTACACCACTCGATTCACAATATTTCGAAATATATTTGGCCAGAATTCCATCGAAATCTATTCATAAATAAAAAAATTATAAAATTATAAAATTTGAAAAGAATGTTGTTTGGTGGCATTGTAGAAAAAAATTATTTTATCATTATATTTTATAAACAGATTTTGATGAAATTCTGACCAAACAGATTTTGATGAAATTCTGACCAAACATATTTCGAAATATTCTGAATCCAGTGGTGTAAACAGAATTCTGATAAAAGTTCTGAAATTGAAGTGGTGGGTTGATTTATTGACAAAATTTCCAATTTTTGTTTCCCATATAACCTTTTTAGTAATGGACGCATTTCTACGTAATTTTCACATAAACCATTTGAAAATGTGAATCTAGTGGCGTCGTCAAATTTTATTTAAAAAATCGCTAGTATGTTTTTTGGATTTTTGACCTTGAAAAAAAAGTAGGCCTTGAAATTTTGTTTGTTATTTCGAAATTATGGCATTCAACTAGAACTTTTGATGCTCTATCTATTGCAAAGAATAATCTTCTGAATCGGATAATAAATAACAGTTTTAGAGAGGTGGCCCGCTTTCAAATGGGTCACTCTGTATAAATAGCTATTATCAATTTTTTAAGTAAAAAAGTTATGTGCATTTTAATTTTGAAACGTTCGTATGGATTACGAATGCATGCGATTATAAATGTTTCAAGTACTCACCTAACCTGGCAGTACAGGCCGCCCGAACAGCCGCCTCCGAGAGATCAGGGGAAAGCACGTGGTGGGCGGCCAGCGATATGTTCGGCATCGAGGGACTGCTGAAGAGAGCGTGCCTCTGATACTCCTCCGACTCGCAGGGCGGACTGAGCTCCTTGGGCGGTTCTTGGGGCGGCGAATCGCTCGGCGGGAGACAAGAGCTGAGCAGTTTCTTTTTGAGCGACGGCGGCAGCCGCTTGCTCATGGGGCTGCAGCGCCGTTCCATAACCCGCTGTTTGAGGCGAACTTTAAGCAGGTTTGGCTCGGAAGCTGAAAAAATAAGGTATGCGGTAAATGATTAGATTATGTTGACTGCAGTAAGGTTTTGCGATTTTTATAGAATGATGAAACATACATAATAATCACAAAGGTCACAAACGTTCGGAAAGGAAGGCTAGGAGAGGCAATGTAGTTATGTGGAGAGCAGAGGATAGCAAAAAGGTCCCAATGGGGCCTACTTGCCTGGCTGCGGCAGCGGCCTCCCATGATTACTACTACATAATAATGAATATTCAAGAGAAGTATTTCTGGACTTTTGTCTGGAAACGGCCAAAGTTTTGAAATCATCAACGATATCATCCTCATTATCGATGTTAAAATCTACAATTATTATGGTCGAAAATAACAATGACATTGGCAAATTTCTGATTGCTTTGTTGAAAAAGCAAAATGTAGGTTACGTATCGAAAAAGTCAGATTTATCAAAAGATTATGTTGATAAATTCTCAACAGAAGCTCCAGATGAGAACTATTTAATGTGGAAGGTAACAAATCGTAATACTTATTTTCCAAGTTCATTATTTTTATAACTACACTTAGTCCAGTCGGCAGGTCGTGGAAAAGGACTGTTACGACGAAAAATTCCCCGGTTGATGAAATTTTAATATGTTGTTTGTACATCAATCCAAGTTTTCGACCTCGAGGAGGTTGTGGAAAATCTTTGGTGGCCGGAAAACCGCGAAATTTTTGGACTTGTTTTAGTTTTTCGCTAATAACTCAAAAACGATCAATCCTAAGTGAAAATCACTGAAAACTAAAATTGAGAGAAGAAATTACCTGTAGATTAAAAAAGTAAATATAAAATCGGTCAAATAGGAAAGTTTTTACGGACGATCAAAAAATGAATTTTTTTTCAAATTTTGCTCAAAACTGCTATAGTTCAAGAGCCGAAGAGAGGTCGACCTTCACCGTTCTGCTTAACGGATGAAACATACTTCGTATGAAGTTTCATAAATAGACGAATACACCTAAAATGGGTTGCCTATCAAAATGTGGTCCAGACTATATACAGTGAGTTTCAAAAATTTGCACCATATGGAAAACCTTTTTATTATCGATTTGTCAGAAAATTTTATTCCTCATAAAAATTAGTGCATTGCACAAATTTCCAAAAGGTGTACAGGGGGAAAAATAATAGGAATTTCGATCAAGTGTAAACTACCCCTTATAATTGACATTATCAAAAAGTTCATTCAAGGAGGTTGTTATCTTGATCAAAATTCTATTTTTTGTGGAGATGAATTTGAGTTTTTCTGCATCGTAAATCACTGTATATTCAATTTCTTTATTTCCTTTTAGACTTACATTCAGTGTCTATTTTACATATATGTTAAAAAACGAGTACTACATTCTAACAAATATATAATAATATAATAAATAATTAATAATGATAAAAAATACTCTATAAAAGTGTATATCTAAAATTTTTTATGCTAGGTTACAACATATTCTTGAACCGAATAAAAAATTTCGTCAACTAAAAGATTTCGCACTTCAAATAATTTGAATCTAGTTGGTAGATGATTGTTTAATTTGATCGGTAAAACCAAGGAACTGTTAGCCACAATTGACAAACGATGGGATGGTATATTGATGTTGCAGTTTTGTCTCAAGTCATGGAGATTACTTTCGCGAGATTGGTCGAGAATAGGTGGATTATTTTTTATATACAGTTATAAATGACTAGGGAAGGGAACGTTAAAAAATCGAGTTGTCTAAATAATTGGCGACAAGAGAACATCCTTGGTTTGAACATCATGTTTCGTACAATCTTTTTTTGTATCACAAATACTTCATTAGATCGAGAACTGTTACCCCAGGCTAGAATTCCATTATTCATGTTTGAGTAAACATATGAATAATAGTATAGTTTCAAGAGATTCTGGTCAATTTTTGATCGAAGTTGTCAGTTTACAAAACAATGTTTTGTCATGCTTTTCGAGACGTTATCAATTTGATCCACGAAAGTTTCGAGTCTATTAAGACTCCCAAGAATTTTACTACTTGCTTCAGAAGACTTTTGTTCGGATCCTTCAATGAGAACATAATCAATTCAGCTTTACTTTGATTTAGTATTAGGCTGTTATTTTGACAATAATTATTGATATAATTTGCGGCCTCAGTATAAGTGTGATTCAGATTTTCCAATGATTTACTAGAGCAGGCAACAGAGGTGTCACCTGCGTATAAGGATATGTGAGTCCCAGTCATGTTTTTGTATGTTATTTCGTTTACGAATACTATAAATAAAAGCGGATCCAGCAAACTCCCTTGAGGACGCCACTGTTTACCGCTTCTATTCCAGATAAAAACGAAATGCCGTTAATCTAACACGTTGCGAGCGATTCAAGAGAAATCCCTCAAGCCATTGTATAGCATTTCCTCTTATCCCATAGTTTTGTAATTTTTGAAGTAAGAGTTCGATGTTAATTACTTCGAATGCTCTCTTCAAATCGAAAAAGGGACAGGCTGCAAATCTACTTTTATCTAAGTTTTGGACAACTTCATCATACAATGCTATGATTGCTTGATGTGTCGACATCCCCCTCCTTAAAATATAATATATAATATAGTCTGGACCACATTTTGATAGGCAACCCATTTTAGGCGTATTCGTCTATTCATGAAACTTCATAAAAAGTAGGTTTCATCTGTTAAACAGAACGGTGAAGGTCGACCTCTCTTTGGCTCTTGTACTACTATATAACCCATTTTCAAAGTAATGTAGCTTTACACCATCAAAAATTAAAAATTTGCATATTTTTTTAAAATCGAAAAACAGTTTTTCCAAATTAACCGTCTCTAGAAAATGGCTCCAAGTTTGTTCTATGCTCTTTCCTGGGGCTTACTGATCTCTCTGACCCATAATCGCCTCTGATACCATATTACCGTATCCGTTATATAATAAATATATATATACATATTAACAATAATGTTATCAAAAACATTAATTAAATATTAAATAAATTAAAATCAATGTTAATGACACATTTGTATTAATAATATTAATATTCAGTAACATAATATTCTATAATATTTCAGGATAGAATGAATAAGGTTTATTCGTTTGCATCGAGGTGTAGCACTTTCCTACACCTGGTGTACTTTACACTCGATTTTAGTAATCGTTTGCAGATTAATTTGACATATTCCTTTGTTTGAACTGCACTCGATTCAAAATGTGGTTTAGATAACACTACACTACGCTAGACCTTCATGCAAACGAATAAACCTACAGTAGTCGGGTATAGGGTTTGAAGTTGACCAGGTATCGCCCCACCTCCCTTTCTGGGTTCCCTACGCAACGGGATTGAGAAACTCTCCCTCTCGAAATAAATATTTCACTAGTTAGTGTAAATGCCCTCGGAGTTACATACATTGATTGAGTGGAGACCATTTCCGCTGAGGTTCGGCGTCGCCGTCCTCTAGTTCATGCTCCTCCTGAGCGATAAGCTCATCCATGAGGTCCTCCCCATCGACGTCTTCCTCTTCGTCTTCCTCACTGAGTTTTCGCAGGCATGGCCGGAGCGATGTTTGCAAATTACTGAGCAGACCTGCCTTCTTGCAACTGCATGCCGCGGTGTTTCAACCTCTGGCGCACTTTCAGGCAAGAATCCGGGGCTGCGTTCTTCGTGGTGGGTACCACTCCTTGCTTGGTTAGTGATGCAGTGGCATCTGCGTTGATAAAAATGGCTATGTTTGCCTTAAGGCAGGAATTTTTGCGTACGTACTGTACACCTTTTTGTTTCCCAACCCAAAGGGATGAAGGAAGAGAATGTCTTCGGGCTGGATTTATTTCTTTACCTCTCGTAGGAATCGTTCATCATCACGCTTTTTTCTCTTGATACTTGACTCAAAAAGTTTGGCAACACCTCTTGCCATTGCAAGACTTACGACACCTTCTGAAAACGGTGCTTTTGCATATGAAACGGTCGTCTCGCGCAGGTGATGACAAAGTTGAGGTCATTTTATCATTATTCCTACACACGAAGGTTTTGGTTATTGGTTATTTGATATCACGTTCAAACGTTTTTTGATCGACGGGGAATTTTGTTCTCATTAATTCAGTTCACAATGACTTTTCACTGAAGATTGACCGTTTTCGAATTATAGGCGAAAAACTAAAATAAGTCCAAAAATTTCGCGGTTTTTCAGCCATCAAAAATTTTCCATAACCTCCTCGAGGTCGAAAACTTGAATTTGACATCACTAAACATGTGCAAAAAACATTAATGTCATTACCTCGTGAATTTTTCGTTGCTGAAAGTACCTGCCAACTGGAGTAATTGTGGTATTTCTAGGTATGGTTGACAATTTCATTGACTGATGCTTGAAGGCAAAATAAACTAAGACAAATATCTATAAATGATATTCAAGACATAGGAAATGTGTTAGTAATCACAACTCTGAAGAAAAAAAAAACGAGTATTTACAATAACTGATGTTTAGCAATTTGGGCATACCTGTTTTTCGCAGTGGAAAATCGTTGTTTGTTGCCGAACAATCTGATCCAGTATCCATCCCCTCTGACCTGGAACAAAAATAAATATTATTAACTTTATTTAAAAATAGGTACATCCTAATACAACAAAGATAATAATATCAAACATTAATATAAACACATTTCAAAAAATATCTACAATATTTGAATATAAGTACTACTTATATTAAAATACAAAAAATACATAATAATTTGGGATCATCTTAATGGTTTCCTAAATTGTTTAATTAATTTCTTTCAAACAGAATAAGACTTGTATAAGTAATAAATAATTTAAAAGTTAATGTTTTAGTATTAAACATTTTTGTTTGATTATTTACATAAAAATATTTTATTCTTCTAGTATTAATACTAGCATTAGAAAAATTAGCATGAACTGAAAATCGGACCTAATGAGTTCATAATTTTTACAATTTTTTTCGGATGACGTATAGGTGAGTCATACGGGTTAATGCACTGTATACAGTATACTTCAGAAGTTTCCTGTCAAATTGAAACTAAAGAGACTCCTTTCGAAAAACAAATTATTTTCAGAGATGCAGATATACCGAGTGCCGAAGTTGAAAAATAAAGATTTCCTATAACTTCCCATGTTTTCAATATCCTCTGATAAATTTCACAGAAATGTTTTTGAATATTTAGTTCTTGTTTTAAAATAGAAAGTACAAACTACAAAACTAACTTAATTGACGATTTATTTATTTTGTTGGAATTCATGCTGACTAAAAATAGGATAAAACACTTTTGTCAATCATTTTTCATTGATAGTTGGAATGCGATGAATAATCAGCCATATACAGGGTGTGTCCAAAATTGGAACGATAAATGAAATGGGAAGTAGATGATGACAAAACAAAATGAAATGAAAGAATAGTTTTTTCTGAAAATAAATAATTTTGGGAGTTATTGAATTTTGAAGTTTTTTCAAGACTTTTTTGGTAATCACTGATCCGAGGTCTACAGCCTGCGCTGAAACACTGCCAGCGGACAAACACGCGGTGGCCTGGAAAATCAAACCAGTGCCTCACAAACAAAGGTAACTGAAATTCATAAAATTTCATAATAATTTCGAAATTTTTTTATTGCTCCAAACACGAAAATTCTTCCCATTTATTGATACATTATGTTCGTTATGTTTCGTATTGTGTTTTTTTGTGGACTGTACTAAAATAGGGGGTTGAATTGAGAGGTGGAAACTGCCCCGTAGGTTTATAACGAATATATACTAATTATTGAGGGAGAGCGTGACTGTGTTTTCCTTACCTTTATGTTCATCTCCAGGAAGAACGATTTGCGTTATCATCCCACCTCGAGTATTACCATTTAGAGTATTTTAAAATTTCAAGTAAAAACTGTGCCATCTCGAGTGTAGGTAAATTTCTATACCTATTTCTTAGGTTTATTTCGAGTATCGTCTTAAATAAGAGTACCGTTTAAGATATACATACATAATAGAAAACTCAAATCATCATACTAATGACCACTGAATTAAGTTAACGCCAATTGAATTTCCACGCACTCAACTGTCTAGGGAAGGTTACTTCGTTCTGGTTCGATTATACTATATGATTACGTCTCACAAAATGTGTGCATTTCGTTTCTATGCACTCAAATGTCCACGTAAGGTTAGTTCGTTCTGGTTATATCAGACTAAATAATTACTCCTTCTTTATTTCCAGGTTTTTTTAAGGTACCCTCACTAAGGGCGATACTCGAGATTAACCCAGGAACCAGGTAGAATTTTACCTATACTCGAAATGGCACAATTTTTACCAAGAATTTGAAAATACTCGAGATGGTATGTAACCCTAATTGCAGGACTGAACTAGAACCGAATATTTACCATAGAAAAGCTATAAGGGACCGTCCCTATGCATCATTTACAAGTCTTTCATTATACAGATAAAATGACAAAAAAACAATTATTTTCTATATACCATAACTACCACATAGTTCTAGTATTTTTATTAAAAGGGCGATTTCAAAAAAACATTGATTATTTTGAGATTCTTCATCGAATTAAGAATAAAACTCTGTCAAATATGAGATCGATATGGAAACCAAAATGTGTCAATAGTGTATTGAACGATTAACGAAGAAAGGGTTCTTGAGTCACCTGTAACACGATCAAGCAGAGGGAGACAAAAAACCGAGAGCTAAAATCTAATCTTTTTCCCGTGTTTTCCCTATATGTATATATATCAAAAAAGTACTCACTTTTTTCCCGTGGGCAAAAAATACTCACTTTTTTCCCGGTTCTCGGGGAAAAAAGTAATTTCATGAAAAGTTATATTTTATTACCTTTCAACAGGAATAAAATATCAAACTTTTTTCCCGTCACAGAAAAAACATAAGTATTTTTAATCTACGACACGTAGTTTGTGCAGAAAGGAACTCACACAAAACAGTCGAGCACCATTTTAAATACTCCTTCAAAATAAACATTTGGTTTGGATTTGAACATGATATAAGCTTTTGAGATTCTGCGAAATAGGAGGGGCACTAAATGTACAGGAGTATATCGATTCTATAAAAATTTTTGGAAGATATAAACTGAAGGCAGACAATAGTTTTTATGGTTTATGTAATGAAATGGCTACATCCTTATTCCAGTACCAAACGGATTGGTCGCAGAGATTCACCCCGTAAGTGGTCGCATCGAAAAGCTGACTTGAATCTCTAAAATTTTTATGTTTGGGGGTAATTTGAACAGAAAAACCAGCTAATTCAATAAAAGAGTTTCGATGCAGAACTTGCAATTCACTGTTTGGAATCTTTCGTATAGTAGTAAGTTTGTTTTTCTACAGGGTGTTTCTGAAATTGGAGTGATAAAGAAAATGGATTGTTTTATGGGACATACTTAAACAATGAATGACAAGAATTATTGTTGTTGAAGCAATCCAAAATTTTCAAAATATTGACGCTTTTAGTTACTTACCTTTGTTTGGGAGGCACTGGTTCGATTATTTAGGCCACAGCGTGACTGTCCAATAGGAGTGTATTTCAGCTCCTTTTGAGTAGGCTGTAGACCTCTGATCAGTGATTAAAAGAAGTGTCTTGAAAACTTTAAAATTCAATATCTCCCAAAATATTTTTTTTTACAAAAATGTATGTTTTCATTTGGTTTTGTTTTGTCCTCTTCTACTTGCCACTCCATTTATCGCTCTAATTTCTAGAACACCCCTTATACCATACAAAATTTGTCCAAATCTGATCAAACCTAACCCGACCTAACCTTACCATAGAATGCGGTGAACTTGTATGTTATCCAAGTATGTCATCTAAATTTGTTTTTTTTTAATACTTTTAACTTCTGAGAAAATGGAAGAACAAACTGAAAATATAATTGTCGCCCACAAAATTTGCTCAAAACGTAGGTTATATAGACAGAAATAAAGTAATACGCAAACCAAAGAAAAATGCTTCCACGTAATGAAACACCGAATGTTCCTGTGTGTGTGTCAAATTTTTTCTACGATAAAAATAAAAATTCTCTGAAGTTACTAAAATAAACGACTATACACATCAACATTTCTAAAAATAATCGAATTATATATAGAAGTATTTATTTAGGACCATTTTATTTTCGGAAATAATATTTGCTAATATTATGTCGATGGGAGACTGATGTGTGTAAAAATAAACAGATACTCAATTTTCTTCTTGCTGTTCTGTGCACGTGTATGTGGACTTGTACAAACTATAGACATTTCCCCACGTGATGGTAATGGTTAAAAGGCAAATTGATAAGTTTGCAGTTTTCTCCTGAAACCTCGAAGGTATTCCATGAGTGAGGTAACATTTTTGTTTGAAGGACTCGAAATTTTGTCTTAATTCCGTTGATTACCGATTCTAATTATTTTAGACCAATTCTTAAGTCTAATACTTGCTAGGAATGTACACAGTCCGCGGTGGTGAGGTAGGTTTTTCCGGGTTTTCCTACAGTTGAAAAATGAATACGCCACCAAAACTTATACACCAAAATAATAATAGCCGACGTCTACCCCCACATGTTACACCCTACGAATGTTTATTAGGGAGTATTATTATCATTGAGTGAAATTCTGTCAAGTCAAACCACTCATTTCTACTAAGGAACGAAGTAAAATACAGAAAAATATTAACTTCACCGAATGAGCGAAGACTCATCTCAACGATCCAATATCATTCTCTCAATATTCAGAAATAAATATTATTTCTGAGTGGCTCAACCCTTAACCACAGAGCTATTTGCACCGGTACCACTTCGGGTTACCTTAGGAATTAAGTGGACCCCACATTCCGATTTGTTACACCACTATTTGAGGACATGAGCTTTAGGCGGTTGCTCGGGCGGTTGTAACCAAAGGCGTCGCAAATTTTTTTTGGGAGGGGGGTGGGGGTAAAGGCATTTTTTTTCTTGGGGTGGGGTAACGGCTTAAATTTAATTAAAAAATACTAGGAAATAACTATTCTTGGGGGGGTAATTACCTCCATTACCCCCCCCCCCCATACCGACGCCCTTGGTTGTAACTCAACTAGGTAACTTAATGAAGATTTGTCTATTCTGTAACTTCTGACAATGAAGTACAACTTTCCCGCACGATTTTTACTTTTCCGTAGGTACGATTTTTACTTTTCCGCACGATTTTTGTATTTTTGAAAATGAGGATATTTACAACTAAATAAATGATCTATGTAACTATTCTGTAGTATTAGTCATTTTGTAGCATTATTATGAAAACTTGTTTATTAAAAACCTGGTTTTTTCATAAATAAGATTGACAAAAACACTCGTAGTAAAAATATTGTACCTAACTCTTACGGAAAATGTCTTTTCCGCCCTTAACGGCTTGCCCGAACTCCGCTTCGCGTCGTTCGTGCAACTGCCGTCGCGTGCGGAAAAGTACTACTTTCCGCACTTGTTAGGTAAATAACTATTTTTTAATCAAGTCATTCCATTTTCAAACAAAAATTTGCTTAATGAATATTGGGAGTGTATGTAAGATCACCGTCTTGTTATTTGTAGTTATGATCGCTTTCGGCACCGGGGACTTGACTTCCCAGTTGTGTTCCTTGCTATCTGGCTTTCTCTCAGATCGATGCCGCGATATTTATATGCGAACGACTACCCCTATTCAACTCTGGTTGGCCGGCGCTTTGCAACGATTGGTCAATTCCAGCATTTAAATATGAACCTACATATAAATATGAATTTTTCAAGCATTTCTGCATTTGATGCTCCTGGATATTCGAAGATCTTCTGCCACACAGTGAGATAGCGTGTAATCAGCAAGTGCTTTGAAAATAATATAATGTAATGCTTCTCTTGAGTTACCCCATGTGAAACTTTATGTCCCGTTGATTGCATGAATATGAACTTCTGAAACATCATCCCATCCTCTCGGTGGTTTAAGAGTGCGAACGTTGGCGTGATTTCCAGCCTAAGGAGCTAACCGATTGAAATGTAAGACACTAAAAGGTTTTCCTCGGGGTGGTTTATTGTTTCGGTAGACAATGTCATTTATATCCTTTGCACGACTTTGTACGTGCCTTCCCACCAGTTGCTCAACCTTGGTGATATTCGACGGCGACGTTTTGGGTTGTACAGCCAAACCAGGTCACCGGCCCAAAATATTCCAGCATCGGCCTTAATGTCATATGTCTCCTCCATTTTATCAGCACTCTAAATCATCAAATGGACCCGTTTATAGATTTCGTCCATTCTCTGACGAAGCTTGCTGATGTAGTCATCTACCGCAGTGGCCTATTCTGGAGGCTCAAATTTCAGGTAACATGGAAGTCCCAGCTCTCGGCCCATTATGATATAGCAGGGGATTGGCTGCTTGACTCTTGCACTGCTGAACCATATGACATCAGGAACAGATGAAGGTCCCATCCTCCTCTTTGGTGGTCGGGCAATACCTTTGACAAGTGGCGGTTGATCGCTCTATTGGCGGTAATTGACCCAGTAAAACCATTTCTTCACTTTCCGCAGGGGCCTTGCGATTTCCTATCATGACGGTCTACGATTTCTCTTTTTCCAGCCGATGACTATACGAAGATTTGGAACTTTCTGTTTTTAACTGTCGTGGTTCTACAAATAACTGCTTCCTTTTCTTCTGGTCGTCGACAATATGACCAGTCGTCTGGGCATGGTCTCCTCGACAGGGCATCTACTATCTTATGTCTGCTCTCCGCGCTTATTGCTGTTGTGAGTCTCTCCTCCGTTCTCTCTCTCTCTCTTTTTATTAGGGGCCTACATTGCTGTACTTGGTTACTTCATATCAATAGTAAAGGTGTTCTAAGATAAACGGTGTAAAATTTCAGTATAAAGAATTAACGGGTCTCTCAAATGGTGTTCGATAATGCCAATTTCAATATGCACACACTTTCGATGTGTCGGATGGGATGTTTTGTTTGATCCCTAAATGTTCTTTTGTTCCTAAGCAATTGTTTCTTCTGATAATGAATAAACCAGCAGCTGAGGTGGTTGAGAAGATTGGTCATGGAACTGATGGTCGACCTTCAGACGGTGCCGGTGGTCAGTTGATTTCAGTTGCATATCGCTAAATTAACTGTTGATTAGGCAACTGATGAAATTTCAACATTTTTGGGATAAAATATCATTACTCAATGTAACTAATTTAAGTATCCCGTATAACGTCTACAGATACCACTTAACCTCCAATGAAATGGCAACTACCAGTTTACACTTTCGATTCCGAAAATGGTCATCTTTCGATTCGTTTCCATGTCTGGAAACATAAAGCATTTTCAAATGTCAAAAAAGTCAAGAGCACGGATAGAATAAACGATCGCGGAGTGTTCTTTTTGGGTAATGCTGTATTAATTTTTATTATCAATCTTGATTTCTATAACAAACATCAATTGGTTGAGTTGAAAAACAGCATCTGCCTTTTCACCAAATTCCATATTTATGTGGTCTTTTGTTGAATAAAGTCGATTTATTATTATTATTTATTTCATGTGTAGAATCTACTGTACGAAATATAAATTTCGTCGGCAATATTTCAACAGTAAAACAACTGTTGTCCCTTACGATCGTTGAATTATATCTGTTGGATTATTATTGGCAAAGCTTCTACAAGAAACGCTTCGAACAGCATGAAGCCAGTCTTGTTAAAACTAGGAATCACATGAACTTCCAAACACGCACTCCCCTGAATACTGAGCACTTTCTTCATATTGAAATTTTTTGTTTTCGCGAATTTTAGAAGAGGCCATAGTTGGAATGATTTCAGGTTCTGTATTTGACATGACGTTATCGGTTGTGAAATTTGAGATTTGACCTTCGCCCATCGATAACAAGTAATGTTTAATAAAATATAATTATTTGAAACGATATTTATAATCTTCCAAAACATCTGACTTCTAAATTTCAGTACCATTGAAAATATGAAAAAAATCGAAATAAAATATTTTTGGAAAAACCTTTCATATCGTACAGTATTGACTTATATTGTAAGCATTCCGCACATAAATAATGCAAATTAGACGAAGGAAACTGTTTTTATCGAAAAGTAGATCAAACTGTGACACCAGTTAATGTTAACCTTTAATAATGTTGAAAATATATAGACTTGGGATCGTACGTAAAAAGGTAAGTCCCTCATCTAACTCGAATACTCCTGAGTATAACTCATAAGGCTGACGCAAAGAACATTCAAAATGATCCACCAGATGAAAAATACCCAGCACAAACAGAATCACTCGCTTGTCGGTTACACAGAGACCTTGTGCTCTTAAATAACATCGGACATCCCATTTTATACACAGTGACTAATCATTAGTGTCTTTACACTTCAAATAGAATTTGCCACTTAGTAATTACCATGATACAATTTCACAAAATTAACAAAACTCGTGCATTCTCTCCCACCGAGCAGAAAACGTATTATATGGCAGAATGAGTCAGTTTTTTGATTGAATTAATCAAAGTACGTGCCACCCACATTTTTGGGTGCAGTAAAATGGCGATCTAATAATAGATTTCACCGAAATAGTAGTGTTTGCACACTGAGTCGGACCGAGAAGTTATGGGAAAAGCTGAATACGGCGAAAACTTTTGTTTGTACAGAGTGATTCAGTAGAACACCGACAAACTTCATGGGCTAATTCTTAACAAATAATACAAAAAGTTTCTACGAAATAACGAAAAAAACAATGTCATGGGAATGTGATAGTCGAAATTTAAGATGACATGTATCAACGTGATAATATGATCAATTATTTCTACATAACAAATTGAAGATGGTGCATACAACGTGAATACTTTCGGGAAAAGCGTACACTGTTCATTTCAACATGAACCCAAAATTGCACCACAGCAGTTTTTTTAAGTGGAAATAGAAGGCTAGGTCTCCGAAAAAAAATCGATTTTTTATACCTAATGTCTTTTACCTCTAGATGTAAGTTCCATAAGTGATGCATTTTTCATTGTCGGTTAAAATGAAGAAAAAACTATTGTATTTCTTGACAAGAGACTTCAACTTTACCGACAAAACCTCCTCAATAAAATATTGGTAGGAACTGGATCAATCACTTCACTAAGATTGAAATAATGTAAGATAGATAGATTTTTTTGAGAGGTTCTACAACATCTCGACTAACACACGTTGAGAATAATAGGAAACCAGTTACACCTCGTATATACCTAATAAATAGCTACTTTTCTTCATAATCGTGTAGACAATAGTATTTATAGACAAGAGAACCATAAATATCCTCTATTCAGTGATATTACTCGGTTGCCTGATAAACTGTATGAACGCTGAATGGCAGAGTTATTTTAATTATTTCTATATTTACAGGCACAAACCATAAAGTATAATAGATTGGAAGATCCGTTCTCGTTTTATTGGCCACAATTTATTTTTAGAATGGGTTAATTTTAACTTCCTTGTATTTGTTTATACAACTCAATTTTATCTTCGGTTGCTATTACCTGCACTCATTCGTTACAATTTTCTTGTTTTCAGTCAGTACCAACACGTTGGAATTTAATTACATTCATATCGAAATCTCCTACATTTCACTATATTTTTTGATTCCTGCACTTCCAAAACTAAAATCATATTTAAGTCACCAATTTTAACGATTGAATGCCTTTGAAAAATGTTCATTTCAAATAAATAAACAGACTAGGTACAAATAACCTCATCATAAATTGATGCCAAAGGACACCGCACACTATAATAGGGAAAGTGACCTCCTGTCGAATCGGCTGAATTTTTTATATGTAAAAAATCCAATGGGCATAACTTTTTCAATAGGCTAGTTTTGACGCTAGAGGGCGTTGAAATATGTTTTTTTATTCACCTCTCTACTACTATTGATTGTCTCTGAATCAGTTGGACGTTACGAATTTTTGGTCGAAATAAGTCCATTTGCAGATGCATACTGTAAAAATCCCTGACGTTATTGACATATTTTCAATAATCCTTATTCTTTCTCAAATTATACAGGAAGGTCGAAAAATATTTTTTTTTACGATAGTGCGTAAACCAAGTGCGTATAAAGTAAATTTGTACACACTGATCATACATTTATACATATTCAAAAAATACAGAATTTTGCATCAAATATAACTCGGAAGTCATCATTTGATAATACGACGACAATTCATAACATAAAACATCCAAATTGATGATACACTTGCTACAATTTAGCAATATAATAACTGTCGAAGAAAAAACTTTGTATGATACACTTTCGTAAACGAACTTGTATCATAAATAGCTATTTCAGTACGGAACTTGTCGAATTTAACTTTCGCTTTCTTTCAAAACGAACACTCGGTATATTTTTCGACTATGACGTGATGTAGTATAAGGTGTAGAATAGGATTCATAAACATTTTTTGATTGTAGAACACCCTGTATAATTGACCAAATGTAACAACTCCAAAGAACAATACTTACATAGTATCTCATAATATTTTTTTTCCTCCCACCTCTATAGAAAGTACACACTTTCCTTCCTCAAATAAGGGAGGAAACTCATACTTTTTCTCCTAGAGAGGAAAAAACGATTGACAATTCATTCAAAATAGGCACATAATATTGCCTATGAGAAAATTAACAATGAATCGCCATCCCAAATGGATAAGCTAATCAAATATCTAATAATTTATATCTCTAACAGAAGAAAAAAAGGAAAATAGCTTGCTTGAAAAAAAAAATACCGATTGCCCAACCCGGTACCTTCAGTTTACTAGTCAGCGTCGCTTACCACTATGCCATCAGAGTAATTTAGATGGGTATGAATTAATTTTGTATACTTTCCATCGTGCAAGTATAGGTCCGTTTTAAACAAAAGCAGTTGAGATGCACTTTAAATTTACAAAAAAACGGTTTATTTCATCATAGATTTCACGACCGGTATTTGTAATGAACCATTTCCAATTCAAAAATTTCGGCGTGATCGAGGAATCTACTGTGAAATTGGTGAAGTATCATCACGAAAGAATCGTTTAATTAATATCTAAGGATATATATATCAACATATTCAAAATGACACTTCTAGTCAAGATTGACAAATTAACAAAAGAACATTCAAAATTAGAATAAGCAAATGATGCTTCATAACAGTTTTTTCAATTTCAAGTTCTCAGTCTATTCCTATATATTTGTTTTGGTTCCTTTTATTACCAGTACGAAACATTCGAGTCCAGAAAGTCACAAAACTTGTCAATCACTACTGCGCTACTTCTCTGAACAGTTCGAAACGGTTCCAGTTTAAAACTAAAACAAGCATCATCACTCAAGATGAAATGGATTTGCAAAAATAATTAATTTATTTCGTTATATATGTTCTTTGTTTCGTTTTTCATTTAATATCCAAATGTTCAACATCAATTTGACAAAAAAATAATGGCAACCTAGTTCCAAGAATAGAATTCAATGCGGTACTCTAAAAATAGTGGAACTACAAGTAAATGTCATTGGAAAAAGTTATTACGTGTCAGTAAGCGCTGACTACTGGATATATCACTCTATCTAGGCCACAATATTAATTTCCGGAAAAGAATTTGAGTCACACTAACGAATTTAACTTGATTATTCACCATCACTATTTCAGAATATCTTTAGAATGTAATTTAGCAGACTTTTTCATTATCTTTAAACGATCTAAACAAATTTTCTTGAACTACTAAATATCTCAGTCCTGAAAAATATTAAAAACATGGAAAAGTCATGAAATGTCTCGTTCTTTCCCAAAATAGTATATTTACTGCTTTGCAGAAGAAGTCAATTAATTATTTGTCACTTCAAGGTAGTGCTAATAGTACAAATACCCCAGAAGGCAAAATACAGATAGCCCAAATCCACTTCATGGGGTATTCAACATACAGCTCCTGTTGAACATTCATCTTGTAAAAGGTTGGAAAGATGTCAATTTCTCCACAACCATTGCAGAATTTGCCAATTCTGAAATCAAATTTGATAATAGAATGGTAACATTCTCGCTCTTGATATTGAACTATTCTACAGCACTCGGCTGTCATGATTTTGTGTGTTTCATTCCATCATTTGTTAAGGAATGTGAATTGAAATGTCAAAACAACTTTTCGTTGACTTTCCATTTGATTATATGTATAATTTGTGATTGCGGAGAAAGCACAGTCTCTTACTTGGTTAGAATTAAAATTTGCGATGCTCGTGGTTCCTCACGCTCGCCTCTGGCTCGCGCTCGGAACTTCCCGTTCGCATCGAATTTCCATTTTAACCTTGTTACAGAATATACTATTATGTTGTCAATATATCTATCCTTTTGTATTCGCTGTCAATTGTTATTGACAGTCGAATCATAATAATAGTATAATTATAAAATTATATAGTAGATTTAAACTTCTGAAGAATATAAAAACTGTCGTTATAAATGGAAAGCAGTATGAATGAGCCCAGTCATATAATGTTTGAGTATCAGTCGCTCCTTAATTTCCAGAAGATTATCGATAGCTATCATTATCAATCCGTATTTCTGTTAGTAAATTATTTTATATATAATAATTATTTATTACCTATCAATATAATTCAAAATCAATAAAAACATCGTTATTGTGAATGAGTATTGTTAAACACCTCTGCACTGAACTGGACTACAAGCATAATAAACTGGAATATACAGGGTGATCTACCACCTCTTTCCGAAAATTGAATTGGGTACTAACTGGTTTGTCATGAGCAAAAGCACCTGTAAAATTCGAGAGCTATTTGAGAAGATTTTTTTATGACAACCTTCATATTATAATCTCCCGCAGAAGGTAGTCATGAGCCAACGCACGCGCGCTTGCAGTGTTGCAACATGTAACGATATCCAAGTGCAGGTTGTTCAGGTTTTTTTTTCACTGGTATTTATAAAATTAAATTTTTTTGTTATTATTACAATTTTCTTTTGTATCACATATACAGAAAACGTTTTAGCAACCCTTAGCTATAAGCTGCCCTTGTGACGCAATATATACTATTTATATCTACTCATTCATATTCTATGCCCGAGTCTATGCCATTTCATAAAATAAGCCAAATCAATCTACAATCAGAATAACTTCATTCATTAGTTAAATAATATCACATATTTCAGTTTCAGTTTAGCTTAGTTTATTAAATTATTGAGGTTGGGATCATATTATTAATCTAAATTAAATTACATGGTTACCTACTGGAATGGATTGTTTTTAATTTCTACCGTTTTAGCAAACTCATTTCAATGAAATTCTTATTTTATCACTAATTTCCATTAAATTATAATTTCGTGTTGTTCAAAGTTTGTTAATTACATTTTTGAACACTCCACCCCAGGCTGTAATGCAAATATCTTATAACTGATTCTTTTAATGAGTTGTAGACTATAGGTAAGTTATTTTTTCAGGATATCTCTGAGGAAGTAAAATGTATGTACAAATTTTCTGGATCTATTGACCACATAACTTTCTTTCTCTACGACTATGGTATTCTATATTGATTACATATTCATTATTAGATAGAGAATGAAGATGATTCCAAGACACCGTGGATCCTAACTCATTATTCAACGACACTCGGCCAACCACAGATTCAGAATTTTCAGGATCCACGGTAACTGGGAGGTTTATATACCAATGACATTAACAGATAATGTACCAAACAAATTTCCCAAGAAGGCTTTGCTTCAGTGGACTTGTCACGGCTTGGCATCCGCGAATGTCAGATTGACTATTTTCTTCCTTAGTTTTAACTTTAGCTCCTGATGAAATCTTATCTTTTAACAAAGTTATGTAGAACAATATTTACTTACCTGAACGTTCTAGACTATCTCAGTTTTTGGTCAGAGTTTCTTCAATATATGTCATTCGCAAATTTTGTAAGTACGTATTTGGTTCAGTGGTAAAGGCGCGCGGTTGGAAGTTGTCGGTGATTTTAAGCGTGACTTCGAATCCCACTGCTGGGAGTTTTTTATATTATTTTTTCCATCAAGCATTTATTTAATCATGTATAATTGTTATTCTACCTTATATTGTTTGTAATTTATACTACTTTTTGGTAATAAATATAAGTACCACAAACCGAGCTTTTTCATCATAAATTTATAAATTTTCGTAGTCGTAGAAAAAGTATAGTCTTCTACTCGAGTATAATGAGTATTATTCTCTCGGATAATTCCGATACTCGCATACGCCATGATTCGAAATTTTTATCCTCGAGAATAATAGCTATCATTATACGCTCGTTAAAGAACTATTATATTGGGACAACCGCAGTTGTTTCCCGTTGGGAAATGTTGGATGTACTTATATATTTTCAAATTTGGGTTGGAGGTTTGAGTGGGTGTAAATGTCATGAATTTAGTTATAGTAATAATAATAATAATAATACATTTATTATTTACCATAAATATATGTTACGTGAAGCACAAATAATGAGGGTGTACAATGGTACATTAAAGGAGAACTGTTAGGCCGAGTGGCCGATTCTTCCACAGTTTCCTCAGACATAATAGTAATACTCAAGCTTAGGATTTTTATTCAGCCATTTATTCAACTTCATGAGGTTTTGCTCTGCGATATGGTATAGTTCCAGCCATTTATCATGTGTAAAAACAATAGGTGTATCGACAGCAGACAAATATCATTATTATACAAAGGTTAGCGTAATGGACCCAGAATGGTACCTTGTGGAACTCTACTGTCTACTGTTACTGTTAAAGAATTACTCTTTGTGTCTTAAATTTTTACGCTAGGGGTACTGTCCTTGATGAGACTCCGAAATAAGTCGGGAGCTGGTCCCCTCACTCCATTTCCATACAATTTGCCCAATAAGATGGTATCTGATACTGATGTATCAAAGCATCGAACACTTTGGCTTAGAATACTGCCAAGCATTTTTGTGTTATATACGTCTTCATAATTTGCTTAGATAGTTCGATGACAGCATTTTCGCTTTTTTTGGAAGCCAAATTGATTCTCCGTTATTGTAACATTTTCTTTAAAGTAGTTGGTATTCAAATACCCTCAGAAAGTTATTTATCAGATATATTAATCTGAAGTTGGTTACTAGATTATGTTCGCCTGATTAGTAAATGGGGGTTATAATACATTATTTCCATTGTTTTGCTAGTTTTTTTGAGGGGCTATGTTAACAAGATGAAATTAGGATAATGGCTCTAATAGACAGAGGTGTATGTGTATTTTTGTAAGTAATGACGTTGTTTGTGACCAGTAATAAGTATAATACTGACGTTTATTGATATGTTCTTCTGATAGCAAATTATTCCTCTATATCTTTATCCAAATTTCTGTTTTTGTGAAGTGTTTATTGAAAGTCTGCTTTGGACTGGTTTTCAGTTATTTATGTCCCATTGTGATTTGTTTTTGTACTTCTACCTGATACTGTATTTTTTGAGCTGTATTTCGGTCTCCATTCAATATTTGCTACGTTTTTTTGCATTTATTCCCATTTTCAAATATTTTCTGTTTGTATAATGTTTTTTAGAAGTGTAGTTAAGAGGCACCATCACGTCATCACGAAAGTCAAATTTTATCATTGCGCCGCACATGTAGGGTGTGTGGGGATATATTTTTCAAGAGCGATATATAGTTGAGATGATGAAGCCTGATGTCCGTAACAAAACTACGTAGCTGGGAGCGCCAATAAGGTAGATAGCTCCTAATCGTAGGATCGGTTTTGCGTAAAAACTAATGATTTTATAAAAATTATTTTTCTTCTTCTGGTTCTATAATTCTCCTTAAGAATTCGGGAATTTACCTATTTTTTCATTTGTCAAACCATTTTTTTTTTCATAATCATTAAAACCGATAAATAATTAGTTAAATTTCCGAATTCTCACGAACGAATTTGTAAAATTTTCCCAAAAAAATAAAACTGAACGCTCAAAACCGATCCCCGTTTCGCCAAGGGTATTGTTTGCTCTTAATGGTCCTCATTTTTGTTGCATGTTCATAGTTAGTGAATTTGTCAAGAAATCTATTACATGCATTTTTGTATCTTGCAATATTGTTGGACGTCATTCCAGGGTTCTACTTCGAGTGTGTTGAATTTGATAAATGGACTTGAAGACACTTTCCTTAACGCAGTTGTTTTGTTTGCAAGAACATTTCTTGACATGACACTCGAAAATTATTTAGGAGGACAATTTGATTCATGTATGAAAAATTGCATATGCCGCAGTGCAATTGTCACTTTGACAGCGGCAAAAGTTAGCTTTAACGCTTTAACTTTCACAGCGAATATTTCCCTACTATATAAAATTTGTCATAAGAGGAATGCAATTATCGAAAAATTATAGCGGTAATTGCACTGCGGAGCGATAATTGCACTGCGAAAAAAGCACGTCGGCATGACACCAACACTGACTGACAATACTGTTAAATGTCAGATATACTTCAAAAAGTGAAAAAATGTCGCGTTTTAGTTAGTGAGTGGTCCATACAATCTGTTGAGGAAAATGTAGCTGAAAGTGAAACAGCAGCACATACATTTTTCTTTCGGAAATATTCTACCGAATTACACTCGTGCATCAAAATAAACTGATAATTTTCCATGAAAGCATGTTGTCAGTGAAAAACTGCATTCGGTTATTTTCGGAGTCGGGCTCCTCTTTCGACAAAATATGAAAATAAATTCATGCAGTTTTTAGACAACATGCTTTTATGGAAAATTATCGGTAATTTTGATGCACTTGTGCAATTACATCCGACAAATTCACTAGTGGTTTGTTCAACAGAGCGTTGGACAGAATTCGAAAGTGGTAACAACTTTTACCAATATAATTGAATGAAATGAAGAGTTACGTAATTTTTTATTCAAAAATACAACATATGAAAATCAACTTGACATTCAATAATAATGACAAATATATCTTATCTCCATGAGAACATTTCTTGCTTCTATCTTGATTCATTTCAGCATGGTTTTTTCACTCATTCATTTGTTTATCAATTATCGCGGTATTGGTTGCCAAAATGAATAGTTTGACATTGATATGATTCTGAATTTCTTATTCATTAAATTGTCCTACCGAATTACACTCGAAGTTTGTATTGATATCGGGTAAATTTGGGTTGTTCAAATTCTAAACTGTTTCCTTTAGCAATTCGACTAGATTAACTGTCAACCTAAAAACACTCCACCTTCGGTGTCGTGTTTTTAATAGTTGACAGGTATTCTCGTCGAATTCCTTATGGCTTGCCTCACCAATTATGCTCCTTGATAGCTTTCTCTCTGACCGATCTCTCCATGTGGTGGTCGATGGATCATCTGACACTCTACCAATAAATGCTGGTGTTCCGCAAGGATCTATTCTAGCACCAACGCTGTTCTTCACATCAATGATGTGTTGGGAGCAACCTTATGTCCAGTAAAGAGCTTTGCAGATGATAGTACCTTTCTCTTCCAAAGCGCGGATATCAGCCAATGAAAACAGAAAAGAACGGAGAAGAATCTCGAAAGGAAATAAATACGGACTTGGCAAAAATACAAGCATATCTTGTCCCTAGAAAGGCCGATCTCACAGTGGCCAGCGTCGATGACACTTCTCTGGAACACCGCAGAGAGGTTCGCAATCTGTCTCTGTTTGATAGATATTTTCATGGGCGATACTCTTCCGAAATATCATCAATCGTTCCATCGTTAACGGTCCCACGAGACTGACCCGTCGAGCTCAGTCCTCACATCGATATCCTGTCAAATACCTAAGTATTTATTTAAGACTGTCGCGTTCAAAGCCATTGACGCTACTGGTCGGGTAGGTTCAAATCTTATTGACTACAGATTTTTTTTTTGTATTGGGACACATGCCGAACATCTCTTTCCCAGGGCTCGTTCTTTCAACGAAGGGCAATGTTTTGGAACTCGCTGCCTCGATAGGACTTTGAAGCGTACATGTAGGATTTTCTCTGTTGTCTAGAGGAATAATAGGTTTATCAATTTTCTAGTTGACTCGTCTTTTTCGTCTCATATGGGTGTAATAGAAAATACATTTCTAAACGATTAAGGCTTTATTAATCACAAAACTGATGTAAGTAGTAATATAAAATAGAATTGAAAACGTCACAGAAGTAAATGTCATCTAAACATCAGGGACCAGAACCGTACTAGCACCACACTCTTCCTCCCATTAATAATTCATTTCATACTCCTTGAACCTCTCTGGCAAACGACGTTCCCAAGTCAAACAATTGCGGTTGCTGTATCGAGAAGTCGATGGAGATCCGGGATATGAGTCAGAGGAGACAGAATTTCTGTCGGTAGAAACCGTTGTGATAGTTTCATCACATTGGTTTCCAGATTCTTGATTTCCAGATTTTTCAGCCTCTGGAATGGCCTTTGATTGGTCTTGGTTTGAGTTTGCTTCATCATTTGATCGAGACTCCGGTTTGGTGCCGTCTTTACCAGTAGGAGCCAAGTGCCTTAGTGACACAGTTGTCTCCCTTCCATCTTCTAGCCTGACTCGAGCATATTGGGGATTAACATCGATCAGTTCTACTTCTTCTACCAACGGGTCGTACTTACTCAGTCGAACGTGCTTTTTCATGAGAACTTTAGTAGAAGGAACCAACCAGGAAGGCAGTGAGCAGCCGTTAGCAGATCTTCTGTTATGTTTGAACATCCGTTCATGGGGAGTTTCGTTTGTCGAAGTACATAGGAGAGATCTTATGGAATGAAGCGCATCTGGAAGCATAACTTCCCAGTCGGAAGGTGATAAATTTCTTTGCTTGAGAGCAAGAGTAACCGTCCTCCAAATAGTTCCGTTTTCTCGCTCTATTTGTCCATTCCCGAGGGGATTATAAGGAGTAGACATAGATGTTGCTACACCGCGTGTGTGAAGGAATTCTTGGATTTCCTTAGATATAAAGCAGGCACCTCTGTCCGTGTGAACGTAGGAAGGAACGCCAAATAAAGAAAATAAGTCAACAAGACAGTCTATAACAGTTGACGAACACATGTTTGGACATGGGTAGGCAAATGGAAATCTGGAATACTCATCGATGATAGTAAGGAGGTACCTATTGCGAGATTTGGATGGAAGAGGACCCTTGAAATCCATGCTGATTCGCTCGAAAGGATGGGTAGCCTTGATGAGAGAGCAATTATCGTTTCTATAGAATTTAGGTTTCACAGCGTTACACGAAGGGCAAGATGCAGTAATTTTGCGTACTTCTTCAACAGAAAATGGCAAATTGTGAGTTCGCACCCAGTGAATCATCCGAGTCACACCAGGATGACATAAGTCACAGTGAAGTGAGAATAACTTGTCAGAATGAATGGAACCACATACTCTTGAAAAGGCATCAGCAACTTGATTTTGATTTCCTGGTCTGTACAGAATATCATAGGTATAGCATGAAAGTTCCAGGCGCCATCGTTGAATTTTTTCATTTTTTATTTTGTTTTTATGGTTCATGTCGAACATGAACGATACAGATCGCTGGTCAGTAATGATCCGGAAATGGCGGCCTATCAGATAATGTCTCCACTTCTTCAAGGCACCCACTATAGCATAAGCTTCTTTCTCCACAGCCGAATGTTTTCTTTCGCTATTGTTGAGTTTCTGTGAAAAGAAAGCCACTGGACGTCCTGACTGGGAGAGAACTGCGGAAATCGAGAAATCAGAAGCATCCGTTTCGACCACAAAAGGTTCCTTGTCGTCAATTGTCTTCACTACTGCATTTGATATTTCAATTTTCAGGTCTTCGAAACTAGACTGTACTTCTGCAGATAAGGGAAAGGTTTTTGTGTTCAGAAGCTTTTCAATCTTATCTGAATAATTGGGTACCCATTTCGAATAATGTGCGAACATTCCAATTGTACGCTGAAGTTCCTTGGGGGTGTTTGGTGGGGGAAGACTCAGCAAAGGTTTTAAACGATCGGGATCAGGAGAAATAGTATTGTTTTCTATTTTATATCCAAGTAAATTTATAGTTGTTTTAGCATAACTACTTTTGTCCTCATTAATTGTGAAACGATATTTATTCACTGCTTCTATAAATCGCTGGAGGTTTCGGTCATGTTCTTCCTTATCTTTTCCGCACACTGTTACATAGTCAAGGTAGGCGTAAGTTTTCTCTAATTTTTCTTTTGAAATGACGTCATCGATTACACGCTGGAAAACGGGGACTCCGTCGGTAAGGCCAAATGCAAGGCGGCAGAATTGGTAAAGTCGACCACATGCCTCGAAAGCAATGAAAGGCCGATCTTTTTCTCTCAATGGGATTTGATGATAAGCACTTTTGAAATCTATGGTACTGAAATACGAGTTTTTAGATACCTTTGCTACTATCTGCTCAAGATCAGGAAGAGGGTAAGCATCCAATGAAGTGTAACGATTTATTGTTTGTGAGTAATCAATGACCATCCTCTTCTTGTGATTCTCATTTTTAACAACAAATGCTTGGGCCCTCCACGGAGATCTACTTTCTTCGATTATTCCATCTTCGAGGAGTTTGGTGATTTCTCTCTTCATGAATATATAGTCGTCATTGGAATGTTTCCGGGATTTCGTGATAATTGGTTTGATATTTCCGGTTAGGTACTTGAAAAGTTGAGGGGGTTCTATTCTTGCAGGGGCTAGGTAGCAAACCGTTAAAGGTGGTTTAGATCCTCCAAAGGCGAATTTCAACTCCGAATGCTGTTTCAATAAATCGTGACCAACGATTACATTGGCACATAAATCGGGGAGTATACAGGGTGTTCCAAATTAAGTCGGCACCATTGCCAACTCCGTTATTATTGATGCTACGAATTCGGTTAAATGGGCAAACTAGTAGCATTTTTAATGGCTTTCTCGACGCCGAAAACAAAAAAAAATTGACAGTCGTGTTTTCGAAATATTTCATAAAATGATATTTTTTAAATGGAACGCTCTATATTTTATCATGCATTTCGACTCGTAACTACATTCTCAATAACAAAGCTCCTATGACTTTTTTCCTAAAGTTGAAAATGAGCGACTTATGTGGAAATATTTATTTTTTTCACTAGTACAAAAAATTTCTTTGTTTTGTCAAAACCCCATGATTGTCCAAACACCCAATTTTGGTATTTATACGAATGACAATATTTTGTTACTAACAGCAAAATAAGACAGTAAAAAGAAAAAATTGCGCTGGGATTTGAACTCGTGAAACCCGTCAATTGACACTGAGCTATTTGGTATTAATTTACAAAACGATAATTTCCATCTTAAAACCATTCCACTAACCGTATTTAGTTTGTGAATCAAAATATTTCTGCCATAATGATAACTTTGAAGCCGTTTTTGTACAGAACAGAAAATGCTGGAGCGTCATATTAATGCGGTTGGAAATAGCTATTTGTGTATTTCGAGCACAAAGTGTTACATCACTTTGCGCTCTAAATACACAAATATTTTTTCAACAAGCGCAGATCTCAGATACAGACAATATATACACTCGATACTTTATTGATCATTGATTACCTTATAATAATATTCATTTCTTTCATTATTTACTGGATTAAAATTGAATATACAATTCTGACAATTTTTAATAGATATAGCCAAAGTCGGTATCCAAATTACTGGCAATACAATGCATATCTCTAACACATAAAAAATGTTTCCTATTGACAAAACTGACTTATTTTCAACTTTAAGAAAAAAAGTCATAGGAGCTTTGTTATTGAGAATGTAGTTACGAGTCGAAATGCATGATAAAATATAGAGTGTTCCATTTAAAAAAATAACATTTTATGAAATATTTCAAAAACGCGACTGTCAATTTTTTGTTTGTTTTCGGCGTCGAGAAGGCCATTAAAAATGCTACTAGTTTGCCCATTTAACCGAATTCGTAGCAGCAATAATAACGGAGTTGGCAATTGTGCCGACTTAATTTGGAACACCCTGTATTCAATTTGACATCATTGTAAAGGTGCCCTAGTAAATCGAGTCTTGCCAAGCAATAATTCGAAATCTTTGAATTGAGGGAAGTTGATGCCATAGAGACAGAACCTGATGTTGGATACATTTTGAAATGACAGCTTTCGGCAAACTGTTTCGATATAAAAGTCTCAGAACTTCCTGTATCGATTAAAGCATAGGTAGGTACATTGTCTACTTGAATAGCAACTGTAGCATTGTCCAGAGCTGAAGATGAAGAGGATGCGCTTAGGGCTGCTGACTTGTTGGGCGTTTTATTTGTAGTTTTCTTGGTAGATCTACATACGATCGCCCAGTGTCCGATCTTCCCGCAGTTGCTGCATTCGGCGTTAATTGCAGGACATTGCTGGCGTGATTTATGGCGAGAGTGGCCGCAAAAATAGCATTTTTGATTAGAATGAACGGCAGAAAGGTTCAATGAATCTTGAGAAGGGTCGTCTTTATTTTGACCGGATATTGCACTGAGATTAGTTTCATTTATTGAGTATGAAACGGACTGATTTTTAGCCGATTCTAAAGCACGAGCTTTATCGATGGCCTCATCAAGGGTTAGCGTGTTGAATTCTAGGAGTCTTAGACGTATTTGATCTGAGTTGATACCGCGAATAAATGCGTCACGGACGTAGATTTTTCGATGAGTCTCGGCATCTACATCTGCAAACTCACAGTTTTTGCTGAGTAGTTGCAAGGCTTGATGATACTGATCAATTGATTCTTCGGATTGTTGTTTCCTAGTGGCAGTTTATGCCTTGCAAATATTTCATTCGTTGGCTTCACGTAAATCGCTTTTAGAATTCCTATCGCTGTACTGTAAGTGTCACTTTCAGCTATCAGTTGATACACATTGTGAGAAACATAATTTATGAGAAATCTCAGCTTACTTGCATCATCCAGATCTATGAATGAGGCTGTGAAGTTTTCGAAAGTTTTCAACCAATACTTCCATTCTTGAGTGGCAGTCGGTGAATGTGGATCAGTATCAAATTTATCGGGCTTCAGGAATCGATCCATTGTTGATACGAAATGTGATTAATAAATTGTAATAGAAAATACCTTTCTAAACGATTAAGGCTTTATTAATCACAAAACTGATGTAAGTAGTAATATAAAATAGAATTGAAAACGTCACAGAAGTAAATGTCATCTAAACATCAGGGACCAGAACCGTACTAGCACCACAATGGGCACGTCTTGACCCGGAACTAACTAGAACGACTTAATGAACACTCAGGCCCCGCCTTTTTTGGCTAAGAATTACTTCTCTTATTTCACGTCTTACCATGGTCTTCCCGTACATCCGTACTCCAAAAATGCGGATCCCACATACAACCTGCATAAATCCAAGAAGAACACCAATTCCTACTTTCACTCGACAACTGTATACCTACTGTCAGTGGAAAGAAGTAATGTAACTTGAATAACAGAAAGACTTAATTGAAGAAAAAAAATTGTATTTTAGTGGTGAGAGGGATATTCGTCCACCCGTGACAAAAGACAACCTGTTGAAATCATAATGTAAAGATATGTATTCCCAATAGAAAAATCACTCTTATTTTCTGGCTACCCTTTGGAAATTGCGAACACAAACAATCGAATATTGTTTTCAACAACATTTTAAAACTTCCATGTGCACCTTGGAATAATTATATTTTTCTTGCAAATGAAAATCAATAGCTGTGGCATTTTATACGATAAAGGAAATTCACCTAGGAAAAATGAAAACGCTTAAAGCTTCAATGCCAAAGCTACAAGGCAACACTATAGGAATAAATTAAATATAAGTGAGGCAGCTGTTCTTTAGTCATTTCGAGATTAATTCTTGATGTTTCAGTATACGAGTCTGGGCAGTAACGGATAACTCACAAATTTATTCAAACTAATTCAACTTTTTTTGTAAGATATCGATTTCAAACTTGAGGAAATAATAAGTATACCAGACGACGTTTTCATCTGAATCCTGAATGTAGAAGGCCAGTGTCCTTGGCTTACTTCGTGTTCTTACAGCCCATTATTCGCGGACCCAAAAGTCACTTTCCCCACGAATGTGGGGAGCTGTTTGGGTAAATGATACCAGCGCGCCCTCTGACAATGTCGGCGCTTCGGATGAGGAATGGCCTGAATGGAACATTCCTGAAGGGAAAGTTTAGTGACACTTTCATTTTTCCTATTGTATAGGATTATGGAAATAAGCGTCGTCCTGGTAGTGCAGGGCATCTTGTTTCTCTTTTGACAAGCTTATTGTGAACAATGCAATGTAGATTTCTTTAATTTGTATTAGTGGTTGGATTAATCACGCGAGTTCTGGGTACTGCTTTGATTGAGGGGCTGGAGTTCAGATGGCGCCCGTGGTTTGGTGAACGCTAGGCTGCGGGCGGTGTCTCAGTTTCTGTCTTTACACGGAGATTTTGTCGAATCGTTTGTTACAGACATTAGTTATTGTCTGCAGAGACCTACCCTATACTGATGAGGGCAAGAACCCAGAAATCGATCTATAGGTGGTCCAAATGTTTCAATGAACAATCAACATTTCCATGCAACTAGCAATTGCGGAGACATCCTTGTAGGACTCTGCACGGAAATTCATTAGATGTAATTCAACGTTCGTCGTGGTATTAGCCAGGAAAGTAGTTGTTTTCTGATGAATTTTCGACCCAATTATTCCTATTGTATAGGATTATGGCAATAAGCCGCGTCCTGGTAGTGCAGTGGTAGTGTTTCTCTTTTGACAAGCTTATTGTGAACAATGCAATGCAGATTTCTTTACTTTAATTTTTCAGTTGTAGAAAAACTCGAAAAACCTACAGCAATGTCCCTCTACTTCCTGGTGATAGGTAAAAAACCCCGTCTCAGACTGCAGGTGGTAATCTCGAGCAAATTGAACACAAAAAATACTTACATGATTGTCATTCTTGAGTAAAATTGTAAGGGTAGATGTATGATGTGATTCATTAGCGAGCGATGTAGAAGTGACAGGAAAATGTAAAAATTAAATTTTCCATATGAAAGCCACGCGGGGACCGCTTACAATTTCCATCATTTTTGTCAGCACTTTCAGTCCTCTCAGAGACATAAGCGAGAAAATCGTCACCTGAAATCTGTCACCATCTCCCAGTCTATTATTTTCCAAGCAACCACAGCTCCAGGATTGGTAAGGGGGAAACCCACTTTACACTTGCTTCGTGCAAGGTATATGTATTTCCGATGATAGGGGTTCAAGTATTACGTGAGCAAGTATCATCAATGAGAAAAGTAATCGGAAACATTGAGATAAGTACATAAGTAGCGCGCGCGGTGCTTCCCCGCAATTGTATTTTCTCACTTGTAAAACACCGCGTGATGACGGATAAGCATTAATCAAAATACAGAAAATTCCTTACAGTCTGTTCCGATTTCGAGCATCGTCCCCCCCCCAATGGGCCCTTTATGTCATAAAAATTATTAAAGTACAGACCCCTAACCCCCTACCCTTCGATGCTTACGTAATTCGTGAAAGACCCCATAGATACAGTGTTTTCCTAAATGACATGTACATACGGAAAGACGTAATCATTTGGATTATTTCATGACTAAAAATGAATATAAACTAAGTCCGCAAACGAGTGGACACTGTAGGGCTTACATCATCGAGCATATACCAAATCTACAGGAAGATATTTTTTCAGGGGTCATGTCTCCTTTTCTCCCCCTGAACTTTTTTGTAGTGGGCCGTTAGGAGATTTTAAATTCCAAAATAAGAATATTTTTGTTCCCTTGTACTCCTTGTAGTTTTTTCGTATCTGCGAAAGTTATCACGAAAAAAATAAAATGCAATTTTCTGTAATTCACTATACGATTCTTTTTTAATTGTCTTATGGGCTCAGGCTTACAAAGTCCAGTGCTGTTCCACTCATTGACGCCCATACTCTTTCGAACACCTCCAAAATATTTCTTAAGGTTTCAAATGCATTTAATATAATATTTCTCAACTCATTAACGGTACTCACTGGTTCTGTATGCACTAGAGATTTGAGATGCCCCCATAGAAAAAATATAGGCTATTCAATTCAGGAGACCCGTACAGGTGGCCATGACTGAGGGCCACCTCGTCCTACACTGGTTCTCATACACTTCATTTAAATATTCCAGAGCCAAAATAGAAAAATGTGCTCAGGCACCATTGTACATAAGTATACTACATCTCAGCAAAACACGCAAGTCTTCGAGTAATAAAGGCAATTCATTTTGAAATACCTCCTGTATGAGTGACCATAGTAAGTCGACCAAGTAAAAAGTGATAAAATGATCCCCAATTATACCACACCATACATTTAATGAAAACTGCTCTTGGAAATGCGTTTCTATAAGTTCCCGTAATATGTGGTCATTGTGAAATTTTTAATAGAATTCCTTGAAAAATTGGCTTTGTCGATAAAAAAGGATTTCACAATTATAACATTATGATCTACTCTCAGAGTAATAAAAGACCATAGAGATGCCTTCTCCATCCTTGTCTTGAAGTCAACATAACTTTGTTTGTTTACAAGTGAGGGCCTTATACATGTTAAGTCCGTATTCATTCGGATCAAGTTGTCATTCTTCGTTTGTATTAAGGTCCTTCTTACTCTAAATGTAAACATACTTACATATTTAACTTCAAAACAGATATTTGTGTAGGTATAGGCAGGGCATCTCTATGTCTTTTATTACTCTGAGGATCTACTGCTAGGCCATGGTCAGAAATTAATCCTTTGAATGTGGTAAGGGTATAGCAGAGAATCATGCAAGATACATCAGACAAGTTGATGACTAATATTTTTCTGGTGCTTGTGTCAGAATATTCTTCTATTTCATTTAGAACACCTTCTTCTATCTGTGTTCTAACAATACAATACAATATTATATAATATTCGATGATCAGAGGACCTATTCTCAAATGTCTACTAGGTTGGCCTTATCCTATGTCGCATGCGAAAAAATATATCCATCTCTTTTCAATGCACATTCAAGAAAGGCGATGGACATATATTGTAGACATTTGAGAATAGGGCCCCAGGTCCCATTCTATTGGGATACCGCTCATTGTACAGACGTCTGATGACCTCTTGCATTTCCATTTGTAAGGACACGGATGAAATGCATCTACATCATGTCAGAAATCGTGAAAATTGGCATTGTTACGAAGAGATTATATCGATTAGGTATTTAAACACTTGTACATCTACTTGTACTCACTGAACGAATGTTAAACGTGTAAGTGTATAATTCCCCACAAAATTAATGAAAACAAAATTGCAAAAAGCCAACGTTATTTATAAAATTCCTTGCATGGATTGTCCCAAAAGATATATTGGTCAGACGTCTAGAACACTGAATGGTCGCATCATTTCCCATAAAAGCCACTGTAGACGAAATGTTCATTCATGTGCTTTGGCAGAACATGTAAACTCAAGAGATCGTTGAATGAATTATAATAATACCAAAATTTTTAATAGTAAAACTAATCTATCTAAAAGAATTTTCATGGAAATGGTTCAAATTAATAATAATGAACGGTCGATGAACAAAAGAACTGATCTGAGTAATCTCAGCAAAATGTATACCTATCTACTTAATTTTGAGAAAAGTAGGACGAAATCACCCTCTAATCAGAATCTCCCACCTTGATTTGAAAACTAAAATAAATTGTCACTGTCATTCCTACATCAATCATTTCGTTTTAATTCATGTCTATTCTGTTTTCGTTTTTTGTCAATTTTATTATACATTCTCACGTTAGTAACTACTCCATCTTTTCTCAACTACATTTATTGTACATTTGCGTATTTTCAACGGTCCTGAGGAAGGTAACAAACATTGCCGAAAGCTTGAAAGTACCATAGAGTTTTCTTAGACACAGCCCAAATTATTTGACTGCAACCCCACAAATTTTACATACCAGGATAGGTTTCCGCGGTCAGATATTTGAAAACTGAAAGTTCGGGTTGACCCGCGTCTAGAATTAGCAGAAATTCGACGTTTCGGCTCGGATTTTGGAGCCATTTTCAAGAAATGAAAAAGGATAAAAAAGTGGAGAAATTTGATCCAAATCGTTAAACCCGTTTTCGAGAACCAAAAATTCACATTATTATTATTAGAGAAATCATGTTTCTCTAAGAAAGACGCCTATATAGATGAACTCAAAACGCCAAATTTCATCTTTATACAAAATTTTATCCAAATCGTTAAAGCCGTTTCCGAGATCAAAAAATTCACATCATTATTATTATTATAAGTAAAATCATGTTTTTTCAGGAAAGACGACTATATAGATGGACTCAAGAAGCAAATCATTATCTTAATTCAAAAATTGATGGCTTTGTACACCCATCCTTCAAAGGAGTACAAGACTTAGGTTACACCCTGTATAACGCAATGAATATCGCCACACCGTCAGCCATCAAACGATTCAATAGGCAGACAAATTTAATATTCAGTAAAATTTTCCGAAAGTATCTTCATTAAAAACATCGTGTCATTCCATTCATTTCTACGATCATGACATTCAATGTAAGTAAGCTATTTTTAGCGCGATTGGATCGCCTATATTAAAAACAAAATTCGCATGATTTCAACACATCCCATTTTACCAGCTAAAAATAAAATAGATATAAGATTTGAATACGTTTTACATAATTATATCCAAAATGAACGGCAGAGCAAAAAATAAGGTGGGTATGGTCAATCTACGTTCAATGTCATTTTTACAAGAGGAATATAATAATTATCGATCAATTTCAACTTAATAAGCTATTTTATCATATTTATTTTTATCTCTGTTACTAGGAAATTGTAATAAAAACAAAGACGTAGATCATTAGCAAATTAAGGCGGTACAACCAAATTATTTTTTATTTGTTTCTTCCTAGAATTCTCTAAATAATGTAATGTTTTATATTATGCACATAAATCATGGAAAAGGTCTACTTTTTCCAAAATGGAGTGATTATTGTTGAAATATACTACAAAATTATTCCATCTTCGTGGTATCCTTCTGTATGCTCCGATTGCTGCGATATTCCTTTTTATATTTACGTAGCAATGCAATGTTGTTGACAGTTTTGTTTTTCAATATTTTGTCAAATATACTTTGTGAATGTATTGCATCTGAATAAAAGTTATATTAAAACCCAAGTAGTTGTTGGGAATATATCTGTCTCCAAAGATAATCTTAACAGGTTATGGGCCCAGGCCACGCAAATTGAAAAATATTTAAACGAAGCAGATTTTCAAAACTACGTTTGAGAAGGTGCAAAATGGATTTCAAAGCTCATATTGAGAAGTTGGAAGGAGCGTCGAATTGGCCAAGATGGCGAAGGCAAATCGAGCTACTGTTGAAACACCACGAAGTCTTTGAGGTGGTTACAGAGGATAGTAAATTGCCAGTAGAACCGAATGCAACTGCAGATCAGAATATTCGAGCTCAGTATATCAACGACTTGAAGATTTTCAAGAAAAGCGATGCTCTCGCACAACTAATCCTTGTTGGGAGCATGAATGATGTCAATGTTGAGTTAACCGCAACATGTGAAAATTCCAAAGCTACATGGGACAAGTTGCTGTCAGTCTACGAACAAAGTTCCGGTCAACGAGTCGATAAGTTGATGGAACAATTTTTCACCACCCAGAAATATCCTACGGAAGATATTGCAACTCTCATAGCACGACTACAAAGAAACTTCCAGGAGTTGAATGATGAACTGAATAGGTTAGTTAATACCAAACTACCTGACCTTCTTCTGATGAGTAGAGTGATGTCCACCCTGCCTGCAGAATACTTTGAATTCAAAAGTGTTTGGGAGTCAGTTCCTGTCGATGAGAGAACAATAAATAAACTAACGGAACGTTTGAGACTTATTGAGATGCGTCTACCCAAGAAACCGGATGATTCGTCAGCCCTTGTTGCAAAATCAGGGACCAAGAAAAATTTGAAACCACCAAAGATGATCCGAAGGTGTTTCAAGTGTCATCAAATTGGACATTTTGCTAGAAAATGTACAAATAAAAGCGAAAATTATGTTGCTGGTTCTTCAAAGTGGACGAGTAAACCTGAAGGAGATGCTTTTCCATGCTTATTCAGGAATGACATGAAGAACTCTTGTGAAAATGACATTTGGCTAGCAGATTCAGGATCCTCCAACCATATGACTGGAAGAAAGGACTATTTCTTTATATATGAACCATTTACTAGTCCCAAACAAATTCAAGTTGGAAATGGTGCTATGATTCTAGCATATGGCCATGGTACCATAAATGTCGAAATGAATATTTGTAATAAATGGTACAAAAATCACCTGAAAGACGTTTGGTACGTTCCGCAAATAGGGCACAATTTATTTTCGGTTCGACAAACTATAAATAATGGTTTCAACTTCAAAGTGAACCAAGATTGATGTGCTATAACAAAAAACGGGATGACTCGTTTGAGTGGTAAAAGAAATCCTAGAGGACTCTATGTGCTCGATATGAGGGTGTGTGTTTCTGAAAAAGCTGCCGAAACATACATCTCATCTGCTGCTGAAAGTGTGCAATTGTGGCATGAACGACTGTGTCACCAAAACAAAAAGCATGTCAAAGAAGTTTTGAAACGACATGGTATTGATGTAGATCAAACAAACAACGACGAATTTTGTGAAGGTTGTATATATCGGAAACAGCACAGACAACCATTTAGAGCTCGTCTCAATCGCCCAACGAATCCAGGAGGATTGATATATGCCGATGTCTGTGGTCCAATGCAGGAAAATTCGTTAGGAGGAGCAAAGTACTTTGTTTGTTTCAAAGACGATTTCTCTAAATACCGGAGAGTGTTCTTCATCAAATCAAAGGCTGAAGTTTCATTCTGTCTCCAAAGTTTCATCAAAGAAGCAGAAGTAGCCAATGTGAAAATCTCAGAGTTCCTCAGCGATGGTGGAAAAGAATTCGATAATGCGGAAGTGAAAACAATTCTTCAATCGAATGGTATCAGTTGTCGAGTCACAATGCCGTACACACCACAGCAAAATGGCACAGCAGAAAGAGAAAATCGTACCTTGGTTGAAAGTGCACGAGCTATGTTGCATTCGAAAGATTTACCTATCTACCTGTGGGCCGAAGCCATCAACACTGCTGCCTACGTTCTCAATCGTACAGGACCCACACCGGTGAAGAATAGATCTCCTATTGAATTGTGGCTGGGAAAGGAAGTGAACATTGACCATTTACGTATTTTTGGCACTAATTGTTATGTTCACGTACCGAAGCAACGACGGCAAAAATTAGATAAGAAGAGCGTCGAAGGTGTTCTAGTTGGTTACTGCGGAGAAAAAGATGGCTATAGAATTTGGTTCAGGAATGAAAATAAAGTATCGACAAGCAGAGATATCATGTTCAGACACGAAAATGTTTTCGAGAAAAAGGTCGAATTGAAAATGAGTGTCAAATCTGACAAGTTGATTCCCGAAACGAATAATGCCAATATTTTACATGAAAATTCATCTGAACGTACTTCAACGACTGAAATTGAGGCAGAAGGAAGAGATGAAAACGAAAGTTTAGGTCGACGTGAAGTTCGCTTACCACTTTACCTAAATGATTATGTCCTGGTTGCAGAATGTGATGTACCCCGTTCTTATAATGAGGCTATAGAATCAAATGACAGTGAAAATTGGAAAAGAGCCATGAGAGAAGAGATGGATTCTTTAGCTGAAAATAATACTTGGACTCTAGTCGACTTGCCCGCCGGAAAAAAAGTGATTTCCAATCGATGGGTACTCAGGACAAAAACAGATACAAATGGAGCTGTAAGCCGATATAAAGCCAGGTTGGTGGCAAAGGGCTATGATCAGAAGGCCGGTATAGATTATGAAGAGACCTTCAGCCCTGTTGCTCGTTTCGACACTATAAGAGCAGTTTTGAGTGTTGCTGCATCTGAAAATCTCAATCTTGCCCAGTTTGACATAAAAACAGCGTTTCTATACGGAGAACTTCAAGAGGAAGTGTATATGAAACAGCCGGAAGGTTTTTCTGATGGGACAGAACATGTGTGCAGGTTGAACCGAAGCCTATATGGCTTGAAACAGGCTCCACGTTGCTGGAATAAAACATTCATTGATTTTCTCCGACAAGAAGGGATGATTTGCAGCACAGCCGATGTGTGTTTATACATTCGTATGCGGAATAATATAAAACTGTTAGTTGTTATCTATGTGGACGATGGACTTGTCGCCGGTAACGATCAAGTTGAAATTTCAAATTTCATAGATAAACTGAGGGAACGATTCAAAATAACGGTTGTTTCTTTAGACTGTTACTTAGGAATCCAAAAAAAACAAACTGAAAATGGTATATTTATAAATCAGAGTGCTTATATTGAAAAAATTCTAATACGATTCAATATGAAAGACTGTAATGCAGTGAAAACTCCATGTAATATCGGTTATGTTTATCACAGTGATAACGACCAAGCTCTGGACCAAAATGTGCCATATCGTGAGGCTGTCGGGAGTTTAATGTTTGTGATGATTGCTACACGACCAGACATTGCTTTTGCAGTAAGTGTAGTTTCCGAAAAATTCAACAGTCCGACACTGACAGATTGGCGAAACGTCAAACGAATTTTTCGATATCTGAGTGGTACTGTTGATTTTGGACTCAATTACAATAGACATTGTGAATCGAACCCATTGCATGTTTTTAGTGATGCGGACTATGCTGGTGATGTAAAGTCAAGACGATCGCGAACTGGTGTCGTTTGCAAGTTTTCAAATGCAGTTATCAGCTGGTATAGTCAAAAGCAAAGAAGTATTGTTTTGTCCTCAACTGAGGCCGAATACATAGCTGCCAGTGAAGCAACCAAGGAACTGATTTGGATAAAACGTTTATAATGTGAAATAACTAATTTGACAGCTCTTCCAAAACTTCACATTGACAATACTAGTGCTATCAAATTGGTGAAAAATCCGGAGTTTCACAAGAAATCCAAACATATTGAGATACGTTTTCACTTCATCCGAGAAAAGTTTCATGAAGGTATCATGGAAATTCATCATGTTAGCAGCGAAAATCAAATTGCGGATATAATGACAAAACCACTTGCGTCTCTGAAATTTGACAAAATGAGAACGATGCTGGGAGTGATGCAGATCAAATGATTTATGAAAAATGGAATTTTTTGAGAGGAAGTGTTGAAATATACTACAAAATTATTCCATCTTCGTGGTATCCTTCTGTATGCTCCGATTGCAGCGATATTCCTTTTTATATTTACGTAGCAATGCAATGTTGTTGACAGTTTTGTTTTTCAATATTTTGTCAAATATACTGTTACAGACCTGAAATTTGATAAAGACTTCTCGAATTGTTCGAGATCGTTCGATGAATTAGATGGAAAAATCGAGAAGCACTAACTTTTGTTCTGGATCAATCGTCGAACATTCTATTTGTGTTCTATTGATTTCTTAAGTTTTCTAGAACTTTATTTGTATATAAAAGCAATGCATTTGTGAGATGAAGGAAGTTAGTTAGGAAGTTACTTTGAGTTACCTTGGATACAAGTATTTTGACAGTGACTTGTATCACAGTGTTGTCAAGTGAAGTTGGAATAATAAAGGCGAGTTCATACCAGTGTACACTTATTGTTGAACCCGAAGACGCAACAATTGGTGACAGCGGCGGAATAAGTGTTACTGAAGAAAGAAAAGTAAGGCAGTTTTCCATTATTTGATGGTGAATACTCGTGCAAATAATTACGACGAGATGGCGACATCAGCAGATATCCTTGAGTTTTTAAAGGAACAAGAAGCCAAACGAAAACAAGAACAAGAGGAACAAGAAGCCAAACGAAAACAAGAACAAGAGGAACAAGAAGCCAAACGAAAACAAGAACAAGAAGAGCTTCTACAACAATTCGAACTGAAAAGGAAACAAGAACAAGAGGAACAAGAAGTCAAACGAAAACAAGAACGAGAGGAACAGGAGGCACGGTTAGTCCAGCAGTTACAACAACATGTTGATCTTCTGCAACGTATTAGTCACAGTCAACAGTGCTTCCAGAATGAAATCACTGAAGAAGTACAAGAGGTCAGAGGAAAAGTCCAGGAGGTCAAAGGTGAAGTCCAGGAGGTCAAAGGTGAAGTTCAAGAGGTCAAAGGTGAAGTTCAAGAAGTCAGAGGCGGAGTCCAGGGAGTCAACAGAAGGGTCCAAGACGTCGAAAATGAACTGTCCAAAATAGATGAACGGGTGGCACGAGAGGTGAACAAGAAATTCAACGAAGAAGTGGATAGGATCAAGGAGAGGCTGGAAACGTTACACCTTCCATACAAGCGTGCACCATCTGAGGAAATCTCCTCCACCAGCGAAAGGCCATCCTCACTGACAACTCCGATAAGGCCTACACAAGTGAAAATTTTGAAGCCTCCAACATTTGATGGACAATCCTCGTGGTCCATGTATAGACGTCAGTTTGAAGCGGCAGCAAACGCAAATGGCTGGTCCGAGGAAGAAATGGCCACCTCTCTAGTCCTGTGTCTACGAGGACAAGCATTGGACATCCTTCAGAACATCCCCGAGAGTAATCAGAAGGAATATTCTAGAATCGTTGAAGCTTTGGAAATCAGATATGGACAGCAATATCTCAAACAAGTATTTCAGAGCCAAATAAAGAGTCGATACCAAAAATCCAACGAAACTCTACAGGAGTATGGAGCCGACGTAGAGCGACTCATTAATTTGGCATACCCACAAGCACCGAAGGAGTTCATAGAACAAATTGGGGTGCAGACTTTCATCGATGGTTTGAGAGATACTGACATGCAGCAAGCCCTTCGACTAGGACGACTTCAAACCATAAGCGCAGCACTGATAGCATCTTTGGAGTTCGAGGCCGCGAAAAACGCATCAAGAAATACGAGGCCCAAGTTACGTGAAGTTAAATTCAACGAGGATTCTCCTACAAGCGAGGCGCTATTGAAGAAAATATTGGACTCCATAACAGCATTAAGCAACCAAGTGCCTTCCCCACAAGACAGGAAGAGGCGCTGTTATAACTGTGGGAAAAGCGGCCATCTACAGTGGAGTTGCTGGGAGAGATCGAGATCCAGAAGTCCAAGAAGAAAGAGGTCGTCATCAACGAGAAACGAAGAGAGATCGAGATCTCCGAGCCCAGGAACAGAGCAACGTGGGCGACATACCAGAGGAGCCTTCAGGAGATCGACCACGCCAGAAAGGAGACCTCAAACATCTGAAAGAGGACTTGCTCCCATCCAGGAAAAACGAGAATTAGTCGGCACTAGGGAGCGCGTGGCGACTTTCAGTGTTCAAAGCCCCAAGATCCATATATCGACATTGAAGAAAAATGATCAAAGTCTACTAATACAAGGCTATTTAGAAGATCGGAAATGCACTTTCACTATTGATACAGGAGCTTCGAGATCAGTCGTTCGCCCAGACCTCATACAAGAATCTGTGAAGCCGATGAAAAGGAATATGGTTTTGGAAACGGCAACGGGACAAACCGCACCAGTCATTGGGGAAACACTTGTACACATCCAGATAGGACCTATTACCATGGAACATTCTATGTTGGTTGCGGAAATAAGGGATGAATGTGTTTTGGGTCTGGACATCATGGAGAAAAACGACTTCATCCTTAACATCAGACAGAAAATTTTGCGGATTGGCAATGAAGAAATCTTCCTGAGCAGATACAATGAGAAAATCCAACCAATTAAGATTTATGTTGACGAAGACATCCACATTCCGAAAAACTCCGAAACCATCATCATGGCCAGAATGGATAAAGAACCTGGAGATTTGAGCACTGGAATAATTGAAAATAATGAATACCGCCAAGATGGAATTTTAATTGCCCGATGTCTTGTGAACACAGAACAACTAATTCCTGTCAGGGTTGCCAATACTTCGGAAAATAAAGTCCTTCTGAAGAAAAACGACCAATTGGGATTCTTCAAACCTGTCACTCGAGTTATCAATTGTGAAAACCACACTCAGGTACTGCGAAGAAATACCACTAACACCGATCAGAGAACAATAGACAAAATGATGGAATCCACGGAACATTTAACTATGGAAGAAAAGCAGAAGGCCAAAGAGTTTCTTGATAGCCATCGTAACATTTTCTCGACAGAGACTTCGACGGGACGTACCAGTCTAGTTCAACATCGCATCAACACCGGCGATGCCCGACCAATCCGACAGGCTCCGAGGAGATTACCGTTTGCCAAACAGAGAGAGGTAGCAGACATGATAAACAACATGATGGAGGATGACATAATTGAAGAAACCACAAGCCCATGGTCCTCACCGGTAGTATTGGTAACTAAAAAGGATGGATCAACCCGATTCTGCGTGGACTATCGTCGATTGAATGACGTAACGATGAAGGATAGCTACCCATTACCAAGAATTGATGATACACTAAACACATTATCCGGTTCCAAATGGTTTTCAACGTTGGACCTGAAAAGCGGGTATTGGCAAGTGGAAGTTCATCCTGATGATAGAGGAAAAACAGCGTTCTCTACCGGACAAGGGCTGTACCAATTCAAAGTTCTTCCGTTCGGATTATGTAATGCTCCCGCCACCTTTGAGAGACTTATGGAACTAGTATTGAGAGGTTTGACATGGAAAATTTGTCTAGTCTACTTGGATGACGTCATAGTAATGGGAAGGACATTTGACGAACACCTGGATAATTTGGAAGAAGTATTTTTGAGGTTAGAAAATGCTAACCTGCAACTGAACCCAAAGAAGTGTTATTTATTTCAAAAAGAAGTCAATTTTTTAGGCCATGTCATCTCGGCCGAAGGAATTAAGACCGATCCTGCTAAAATCGAGGCTGTTAGGAGTTGGCCACGTCCTAGGGATAAACATGAAGTAAGAAGTTTTCTGGGACTATGTACCTACTACAGGAAGTTTGTTCAAGACTTTGGTAAAATTGCCAAGCCACTCCACCGCTTAACTGAGAACAACGTTCAGTTTGATTGGAGCCCTGATTGCCAACAGTCGTTCGCTGAACTAAAGAAGAAATTGACAACTGCGCCTATTTTGGCTTACCCACGAGAACAAGGCACTTTCATTTTGGACTGTGATGCGTCTCAGCAAGGCATTGGATCAGTTTTATCCCAAGAACAGGATGGCGAAGAGAAAGTAATAGCCTACTTTAGTAAAACTCTAGGCAAAGCCGAAAAGAATTACTGCGTTACAAGAAAGGAGCTTCTATCGATAATCAAAGCCATTGAACATTTCCATACCTTCCTCTATGGCAGACGTTTTCTCGTAAGAACTGATCACAGCGCTTTGCAGTGGATAATGAACTTCAAGAAACCTGAGGGTCAGATTGCGAGATGGCTAGAGAGACTCCAACAATACGACTTCAAAGTTATTCATCGCAGTGGCAGGAAACACAGAAATGCAGACACATTATCAAGACGTCCATGCTTGGAACAGCAATGCCGATATTGCCAGAAACTCGAAAACAAAGAAGTCAATTTTTACAATGATGAACATTGCAAGGAAATTCTGCAAGTTACCACCGTAAGAGTCGAATCTGAAGAATCTGATTTATGGACCACAGCAGATATGAGGAAGAATCAGAAGAAAGACAACAATTTAAAGTTAGTCCTGAGCTGGCTGAAAAATGGAGTTAGACCTGAGTGGCAGGAAGTATGCAAGTTTGGTGCAGTTGCCAAGGGATACTGGGCTCAATGGGATTCCCTATGTCTTCGTGATGGCCTATTGCATCGCAAATGGGAGAGCCCAGATGGAGCAACTGTGGTGTACCAACTGGTCCTGCCGAAAGCACTTACTAAAGATGTGCTCGGGCAACTTCATAGTAGTCGTGCAGGTGGACACTTCGGAATCAAGAGGACCCTTGCTAGAATTCGAGAACGATTCTATTGGGTGAATTGTCGTCGTGATGTAGAAGAATGGTGCAGAAGATGTGACCTATGCTCTTCAAAGAAGGGACCCAAAACTAGAAGTCGAGGGAAAATGGCTCAGTATCTTTCTGGTGAACCATTCGAAAGAGTAGCAGTTGACATTCTTGGGCCGTTTCCTGTTACCGAGCAAGGAAATAAATACTTGATGGTAGCCATGGACTATTTCTCCAAGTGGCCTGAAGTTGTGCCCATTCCAAACCAGGAGGCAAAGACCGTTGCAAAGGCCTTCATAGAAAATGTAATAGCCAGACATGGAGTCCCACTAGAATTACATTCTGATCAAGGACGAAACTTCGAATCTGAATTATGGCAGGAAATGATGAACATTCTAGGTGTGAAGAAGACTCGTACCACAGCCCTACATCCACAATCAGATGGTATGGTTGAACGACATAATAAAACCATCAGTCAGTACCTGTCGATGTTCATCTCCAAAAATCAAAAGGATTGGGATGAGTTGGTACCACTATTTCTCCTATCCTTTCGAAGTTCCCAGCATGAGTCCACCGGATATACTCCTTCAATGTTGATCACTGGGCGAGAAATGAAACTACCATGCGATCTGTTGTTTGGAATGCCACCCAGAAGTACAGAGGACAAAGTCCTACCAGAATATGTCCAAGAGTTGCGAGAAAGACTGGACCAAGTTCATGAATTCTGCAGACGTCGTCTTCAAATCTCCAGTGATAAAATGAAAAAGAGGTTCGACAGAAAGAGTCCAGGAACTATGTTCGAGCCAGGTGATGCTGTTTGGCTCTACCAACCTCAGAGAAAGAAAGGAAAATGCCCCAAGCTACAGAGAAATTGGACAGGACCCTATGTCATCATAAAGAAGATCAACGACTTGGTATACCGCATCCAGCTCAACCCAAGGAGTAAACCCAAAGTTGTTCACATCGAGAGGTTAGCAGAATACCGAGGCCACGATCCCCCAAATTGGTTCCAGAGGGACAGCCAAAGTGGTGATGGTGTTATCCGGGACGGAATAACCTAAAGGAGGAGGCAGTGTTACAGACCTGAAATTTGATAAAGACTTCTCGAATTGTTCGAGATCGTTCGATGAATTAGATGGAAAAATCGAGAAGCACTAACTTTTGTTCTGGATCAATCGTCGAACATTCTATTTGTGTTCTATTGATTTCTTAAGTTTTCTAGAACTTTATTTGTATATAAAAGCAATGCATTTGTGAGATGAAGGAAGTTAGTTAGGAAGTTACTTTGAGTTACCTTGGATACAAGTATTTTGACAGTGACTTGTATCACAGTGTTGTCAAGTGAAGTTGGAATAATAAAGGCGAGTTCATACCAGTGTACACTTATTGTTGAACCCGAAGACGCAACAATACTTTGTGAATGTATTGCATCTGAATAAAAGTTATATTAAAACCCAAGTAGTTTTTGGGAATATATCTGTCTCCAAAGATAATCTTAACAATAATTATAAAGGGTGTTTCTAAAATCAATACAAATATTTCAAGGGCATGTTCCTGGGGTCAAAATAAGATTTTTTGTCCATGAACATGTGTCCGCAACCGCTTTATTTCTGAGATAGAGGATGTTTAAGTTTTAAAAAAATCAGTTCCATCTCAATATCTCTAAAGCTGCCATTGCTTTTTTTAAAATTTTGTTACATGCAAAGTACACAAAAAAATAATTTTTTTCCATGATGATGGTTTTCTTAATTTTCATCAGTCATATTTTTGATCAAAATAATGATACGACTGTTTTTTTGTCAAATACTTAAGTATTATTTTTATAATTGTCTTTTATCTTCCCATAAACATGGTCTCTTACCTTTTTTTCATCCGACAGATGGGTTTCGATTTAAAAAATAAAAGGTCTTCATTTGCTTGTACCTATTATGCGATTTTTGGTTAGTCTCAATGAAATGCATTTTGTTTTTTAAATCGAAAACTGTTCGCCGTACGAAAAAAGTCGAGACCATTTTTATGAGTAAATAGGGAACAATATCTATCAGATGTAGTTCAATGTCCAGCGTGGCTTTAGCCGGGGAAGTAGTTGTTTTCTGTTAGATATTAGAAATAAATCACATTTTTCATTTTTCATGGAGAATGTTCCCTTTTTCAACGTGAATACCTCCCAAGAGGTTATCTTGAACGATGGAAAATAGCGACTAAAGTTTGTCTTTCAGCCGCAGATAATTCCACAACAGATTTTATGAATATCCTATTTATATTTTCGAACAAAAATCAAGTTAGCACAGTTGTTACAAGTATTTTTTGTATCCCAGTTGCAACCATCTTATTTTATGTTATCATCATATTTGTTTTTAGCACGCTTATATTAGCTTCGCTTGTACCTCAGAGTAATAAAAGACCATAGAGATGCCTTCTCCATCCTTGTCTTGAAGTCAATATAACTTTGTTTGTTTACAAGCGAGGGCCTTATACATGTGTAGTTTCGAGTATGCCCGCTCATTTCATTCGGATCAAGTTGTCAATCTTCGTTTGTATTATGGACCTTCATACTCCAAAAGTAAATAAATTGTCCATAACATTTCACCACCCGTCATCCCCTTCACCCACAAATTGTATAGAAAAGGATGGTTCATGTTCACTTCAAAAGAGCTGTTTGTGTAGGTATAGGAAGGGCATCTCTATGTCTTTTATTACTCTGAGGCTTGTACATGTATGTATGTATCTATGTAACGGAAACTTTGAACGTGATTTTCACCCACTTCCAGACGTTCTAATAATTTGAAATTGGGCATGTGTTCATAATTCCGTTGACAATGCAATTTGACATTTTTGTTATGGAAAAAAACAGAGTTTTTTAGTGGACCGAATTGTGAATCCAAACTATTCTCGAATCCACTTGAACACACAATTTATTTTTATCAAAATCGGTCCAGCCGTTTAGGAGGAGTTCAATGGCTTACACACGCACAGAAGATTTTTATATACAGTGCGGCTTTTAATAGTCCCCCCCCTGTTAACTTGTGAACGGTTCGACATCAACATGAATAAAAAACCGTTTCGAGGGTTTCACCAATACTACTTTTTGAAATAAAAAATATGGTGATTACTCAATAGGGTGCCCATCACTCAAAATTTTCAAATGGCATGGGGGGTTAAGCGGCATATCGTTGAAAAGATAATTTAATTATCTTTACAACCATCTAAATATTTTTGAATTTTATCTATAATTTTTTCCCAATTTCGATTTTTATGCCTTTCGAAATTTTTAGGTTAATGTGCCCCCAGCGCCATCTGTCGAGTAACTGCAATGTTTCTTGTCTCAAAAAATATCAACGGAATTCAAAAAAATTTAGATAGTTGTAAAGAGAATGGTATTTCCTTTTCGACGATGTGCCACTTGACCCCCATGCCATTAAAACATTTTGAGTTGATGGGCCCTCCCGCGACCCCTATTGAGCAATCACCATATTTTTTCTTTCAAAAAGTACTTAGTATTGGTGAAACCCTCGAAACGGGTTTTTATTCATGTTTCTACGTCGAACCGTTCAAAAGTTAACAGGGAGGGGACTATAAAAAGCCGCACTGTATATAAAGATTTGTAGGATAACACATATGAAATTATTTACATTGACGAAAGCCGTTTAACTACTTTGCGGGGCATTTCAAACGTCACAAGCGGTATTGGTCCCAACGATTTGGTTTCAATTGCTGGGTTGGGTTTAGGAAACTTAAGCCCTATATTTTTGACGGTTCACTATCACGCGGGATATCTAAATTTTCTCACGCAAGAAATTGAGCATTTCTTAGATGTGGTTTCTTCATTCATGATAAATCGAGTGGGATAAGTTTATGAACAAGGGGGTACTACCACATAACATGAGGGCACTTACGGAATATTTGCAAGAAAAAGTGGATTGGATCCTGACTTCAAAGTCTCCCCCTCCGACTTTATTTTCGGGAGCTCGACTATAAAGACGGGGAGCCCGAAATTAAAATCGGGAATGTTTGGAGGAAAGGATTTTCCGACAATGGCGAAATTATTCACATCATTTACTCATAATTACTTGAATTGAACCAAAATATAACAAAAATGCGAGATATTTTGCATCATAACTTTTGAAATTGTTGAGTTCGTTGGTTGTATTATTTGGAAGCTCCCGAATGCAACTTTTTGACAATGGAAGCACTTGGTATAAAAGCACTAGGTACTAATTAATTCAATCAACTTGCTTCCTCTAATAAAAGAGACATCTGTCTTGTAGAAGAGATATTAATCTCTAATGGAATTATTTGTATCAGTCTGATTAATGAAAATAATTTTGAGATTCGGCCAAAAGCCGGTGGTTTTTCCTCAAAAAACATTCATTACGCTCAGAAATAGACAGATGGTTTATTGAACATGTTTAATTCCGAAGGTTTCATTTCCAACGCAAGTGGTAAAAATAAAGTAGGGCTGGCTGCTGTGTTCGTTATGAACGCAAAATATAGTTCGGTCAATTGTGAGACAGTCCAGTAAATGCAAAATAGGTGGGTATCAGTAAAAAATGTAAATCATCAAATAACTAACAGTTCGGAAATGTTTTAGGCATCATATCAGAATAGAATAAAATAGAGAAAAATTGCGAAAATATCAGAATCAGTTGCAGTAGCCTGATAAGGGCGAGAGATTATTACTTTTGGGTCATTTTAGAGAGCACAATCGAACTAAAAATATATGTTGGTAGTAATTAGAAAATACTTTGGTATATGGAATATGGCAGATGATTTAAAAAAGATTGCATATTAGTATTAGTTGCATGCTGTCCTGTTGGAAGCAAGGGTGGAACTGGGAACTTTTTCACTATCACTATTTTGAATCGGGTTTGAAGGCCGTCATGGTTTGGAATACTTTCCTAACGTTTCGCTAGTGCGAGTGGCTAGCTTCTTCAGAGGTCTGTTCATCTTCGTTCTACTCCGATGGCTGAGCTAGGTCTGACTCTCAAGTCATATTTATGGGTCGTTCAAAATAGTGATAGTGAAAATTTTGGCCGCGAAAGCCTTAGCCAATTTGTCTACGGAGCCATCAGAAATCTCTATTAAAAATGTTACCCTGCTCAGCAAATTATGAATAATGCCCATCGTTGCGTAAGGCCATGAATGAATATTAATTTCGAATGTTATGAAATTTCGGGATTTGACTTTTTTTCCGCAATGTTTTTGTCTTTCTACCTCGACTGTTACACACGTTATACCATCGTTCTCTTGACAGGTGTTTATTTGTTCTTCAAAAAAAGGTTAAAAAAAAATCACCGTTGTGTAAGGCTATGAACAGAAATTGTGTTCGAATGTTTTGAAATTTCTTGATTAGACTTTTTATGCAATGTTAATGCCTTTCTACCTCGGCTGCTTTACCATGTCCTCTTGACAAATATTTATTTCTGCACAAAAAATTTAAACACAATCTACTTACCGTTGCGTAAGGACGTGAATGGAAAACAGCATAACACTAACCTATAAAAAGGTTCGCAACTGTACTAACCCATACTTTATAACATAAAAACATTAATGGCAATCCGAATTAGATAAACAAATAAAAATTAGAAACGCTATTATTAGAAGTTGTTTTGCTAGACAAGGATTCAAACCAAATTTTTCATCTTGCTGTAAATTCAAAGCCGTAGGTGTTTACACCATCTTGGTCATCAAACTATTTTGGTCCGGTACGAAACGATTTTCGGTGCCAAACCAAGCTGGTTACCTGACCAAGTGTACTGTTTACATACACCAAGAAGACCAAGACTATTTGGTTGAAATAAACTCATTAGTCAGCTTACCAAGAGACGGTATAAACGTGGCCACTGTTAGGTTTCAAACTTTCTTAAAAAAAAAACTTAAAAAGATTACTTAGATCTTCCTCAAAATGAAACACCCTTTCAGATTAAAATGACATTCAAATGCATTGAGTAAACTGTGACAACCTTACTTCTGCAAAAGTTAATTAGGAAACTATTGTGTATGCTATAGATTGAAAAACACATTAATATCAATATAGTAGTTTACCTAACAAGTGTGGAAAGTGATACTTTTCCGCGCGCGATTGCAGATGGCCGAACGACGCGTTGGCTAACGCGTGCGGAAAAGACACTTTACGCTCGTGTTAGGTACACTATTTTTTCTACTAGCTGAAAAAACACCCAAAAGTTAACATAAAGAACATTTATTATTAAATATATATTAAATGTCACTAAGGTAAAAAACGATTAAAATTTCCACAAAACGTATTGTCTTTGCGACATGTTTCGATACACAGTATCTTTTTCAAGCGAATGTAGTACATACATTTTGTGGAAATTTTAATCGTTTTTTACCTTAGTGTCATAACTATGGATTTATCAAGTAAAGGCTACGTCAATCCATAAAAAATATATATATATATTAGACTATACAACCATACTTGGTAAGCTTTCTATTTTAACCTTCTGCGACGCAATATTTAAATGTCAGTATAATCCGCAAAAACTAAACAAATATACTTTTTCGCACTAAAATGTTTTTTCCGCACTAAAAAGAGTGCACTAGTGCGGAAAAGTGACTCTTTCGAAACTAAAATTAGTGCGGTAAAGTGGATGTTTCCGCACGCTAGTAGAAAAATATCATTTATGCAAGGAGATATGTTATTCGTTTTTGGATTGATGGTTTTGTTATATCATTTGTAATATTTTAAATTTTAATCTCAAAGGAAAGATCTACCGTAATATTTTTAAGTTTGTTTGAGACCTAATAGTTAGTGTGCGGTATCCGTATGAAATTAATCGCAATTTAATGCTCTTTTTTTGACTCGATGAACCACTATGTCGCCATTTGAAAAACTGGTAATAATAATTTGAAAGTAATGTAAAGTTGTATTTTTCCCAATACTTTAGGACTAAAATTGATAATTTGAACGTATCTATGGCCTTCTAGATTACAAATTAAATTTCGAAATAAAAAAAATGTTGGTAACAAAAAGTATCAAGTGATACATTGTTGAATTAAGAATGTCATATGGAGAAAAAAAAGTGAAAATATCCCGGGTGACTCAGTTAAAAATCGAAAGTTTATATCAGTTCCGGTGAGACCGGAAGTTGTATGAAGCTGAGTCACTTGTCAAAAACTGCAGTTATATATCTGATACAGATCCTCCAAATTTCTATATAGGGGCGAGCCACCTTCCTTGGGCACCCGGTATATATGCACCATTGGAATGAATACATCTACAAAAAACCAATCCGAAAATATCAAGCTATAGTCATTTGTAGAAAGACATCATGAATTTGCCTTACACTGAAGATTCAATTTGAAAATCGATTTACTGAACCACTGAAAGTATTCATTCAACATGTAGGTACATCGACAGAATGTAATCTGAAATGTCCTCTCGTTTCCACTAATTATCACAGATCACAATCGAATACGTGAATTGATATAGATTTCACATTCTTGGCAATTTCTACCAGATACGTCCTCCTCTATTATTAGTTCCAACAAAGTTTTAGTTATTGAAATATATTCAAGGTAAACTCATAATTTGACGATTGATTACAAAAACGTTTCTTACGTAGTTGCAAGTTATAAATAGACTGGCTATTTTTGTGGTATTTATAAACTGTTATCTGGAGGATACACGAGTTTATCATTACTTGTTGATAATTTTCGAGCGGTTTTATTGGTAGGCTCCACATGATGCATTTTTACTATTTGTTAGTTGCGTTGTAAAATTAATATTTTCATTATATTCTTCATTGATAGCAGTCTGAGAGTAGTCTTTTATCCAAATGTCTACTTAATTATAACGAATTATGTAGAGGGCTGTTTAGAGAATTGAACGTACTAACACTACTAGATGTTTATATAAGATTCTCCATGTATTGTTAAAATTGTTATGTATAGTTATATATTTATATACCGGATGTCCACGGAAATCGGCTATCCCCTATAACTTTTTCATTTTTCAAGATAATCGAATGCAATTTGAAAGATATGTATACGATCTAAAACTACATTTTTTGACTCGTTTTCAGACAAGAGACACAGCTTCGTGCAACATCCGATCTTCCCGGAAGTGATATGAACTTTTGATTTTTGAATAGGACAACTTGTATATTTTTATTCGTTTGTATTGAATTCTGAATACAGCCATGTATCATTTGTCACTTTTTGTAACCATTTTTTTATATTTATTTTTAATGAGTATGAATATGGTGAAATCACAAATTTCATTCCTAAAATTTTTGGAAAATACTAAAATGTTTTTGCTATGAACAAATTTTTATTAAATTTTTTTTTAATAGCAACATTGTGCATTTTATGACGAATTTAAGTAATACAGCACTATTCGATTTTTTTGAGATTAAAATAACATTCAAATGCATTTAATAACCCGTGCCCTATACAAAAAAAATGTACTTGTCCATAGACCATATTCGGACCAAAAATTCGAATACTCAATTCTTCAATTCGAAATATTTTTTTTGTGTGAAATCTCGTTTTTTTTCAGGAAAGACGCGTACATATACAGTGACCGCCAAAAAGTATGTACCAAATGGGAAAAAAGTTTATTATTAGAGTATTGGAAAAAAGATTCTGGGAAAAGTTTGTGCATGTCCGATAACATAAAAATCGATTTTGACACATGTCACGTGATCGTTGGTATGACGGCAAATTGAAAAAAATGACTATGAAAAGGCAAAAAGTGGGGTAAAATGGCAAGATATCAAAAAAAGTTATTTGAAAAAGATGCTTAGAATTAAATTTTAAAAGATAATGAGAGAAAATTGAAAAAGGCTATTTTTTAAAAATATTTTCCTAACTGTATAAAAATATCAAATTATCATCTTATGAATAGCTTGACCATACAAAAACATTTGAATTTCAATGATAATGGCAAAACTTTTTCACTTTTTCCTCGCCAGTGGGCACTAAATTGAAAAAATTGTATTTTGTCAAAACCCTGGCTGTTACATTGGTTCGTATCTAACAGTTATATCAGAATTCCACGACCATTGTGATGACGTGACAGTCCAGAAACATAGTGTTTTCCAGATTATCAAGTTCTGATGATAATCGTGCCAGATCATTTCACTTCGCGTGCAATGTTGAAAACTCTAGCCTCTTTAATTTGACGCACTATTTTTAAGATTATGTGCGAAGTGAAACGTTCGTGCACAATTAACATCAAAACTTGATTATAATCTGAAAAACACAATATTTTCCTATCATTGCAATAATCGTGGAATTTTTATATAACTGTTAGAAATGAACCAATGTAACAGCAAGGGTTCTGAAAAAATTCATATTTTTAATTTAGTGCTTTCTGATGTGGAGGAAATGAGAAAATGTTGTTATTATCATTAAAATACAAATATTTCAGTGTGGTCAAGCTATTCATAAAAAAATAATTTGACATTTTTATACAGCTAGGAGAATATAAAAAAAAATTGCTATTTTCAATTTTCTCACATTATTTTTCCAAACTTTGTATATGTGTATAACATTTAATTCTTAGCGCCTTTTTCAAATAATTTTTTTCGATATCTTGCCATTTTACCCGACTTTTTGCCTATGCATAGTAATTTTTTTCAATTTGTTGCCATACCAGTGCTCACGTGACATGTGTCAAAATCGATTTTTAGGTTATCCGACAGGCACAAACTTTTCCCGAGTCTTTTTTCCAATACTCTAATAATAAACTTTTTTCCCATATGGTACATACTTTTTGGCGGTCACTGTCAACTTAAAAAGCAAAATCTTTTCTGAATACAAAATTTGATCCAAATCTTTTGAGCTGTTTCCAAGGTACCCAAAATATATAAATGGATATATGAATATTTGGAAGTGGCTGAAAATCTCGGTGAAAATTTTATTTAAAAATGCACATTATTATTATTACTATTATCATTTCATTAATATTAGGAATTTCTTGTATTGCCATCGGTCCTTGATATGTGTGACGAATGTCAGATTATTCAGATGATTGGAAGCAAGATTGGAAGTAGTTGAAAACTGAATTTAAAAATTCCCATCATTACTTATTATTATAACAATAATATGATGAAAATCTTATATTTTCGTCGGTCCTTAATATGAGAGACAAATTTCAAATTATTTGGACGATTGGAAGAGGATGAAAAATTGAAAATTCTCATCATCATTATTATAATTTTAATATAATGGAATTCTTATATTGTCATGTGTGTGCCAAATTTTAGATTACTCAGAAGATTGAAAGTTGGTGAAAACTGAATTTAGAGATTCTCATTATCATTTTGACATTAATATTAGGAAATTCTTGTACTGTCAGTCCTTGATATGTGTGCCAAATTTTAGAATATTCGGAAGATTGGAAGTGGGTGGAAATTGAATTTAAAAGGACCACGCACACTCCTTATGCAAAAAGTCTTTCGGTCAAATTTTCCAAATTTTTAGTATGTTGTTGAACTCTACTTTCTGAACAAAAGTTACCATAGGCACACAAAAATTATATGTATAGTTTACGAGATACAGAGTGTTGAAGTTGTAAGATGGAACTTTCAGGCCATTATTGGCTGAACTTTATTGCTGGGAATATCACAAAATTATTGTTGGATTTTCGATCTATACCATACTACTATACTTGGCCAGTGCAATGGTATGCTTTTTAAGCATTTTTTAACCTGTACCTCACATGACAGATTTGAAACCTCACTGAAGAATATGGCCAAATTGTTCAATATTCCGATAGCAGATATTATTTTTATATTTGTTAGTATTCACCAATTCCATTAGCGTGATTTTCATTGATTTCATGGTAAAGGAACTTTCCGTTTTCATTTCAAAGTATGAAGGAAGAAAGAATTAATATTGAATTTGTCCATAGTGTGAATTTATATAGTTACATTGGTATTTTAAGTAAATACCTATATACTGACCGACCCCGTATTTCTTACTTTCGACTAGCCCTATTTAAATAGTTATTCTGTATGCTCTCAGTGGGAAAAAAGTTGGGTGCTATTTTGTGAGGAATTAGTTTGAATTATCCTTCAAATGAATAATCATACCATCGGATTTTCAGCATCTCCATCCATTAATTGAAAACTAGACATAGAAAATTCCTGTATTTTTCACAGAAGTTCATGTGATATATCCCCTATACAATGTAAAGAAATAAGGAAAATTGACTGGTTAGTTTTTTTTATACAGGGAATTTCGCTAATTTCTGGTAATATTAGTCTCGTGTATTCTTAAGTCACACTGTATAATATTCAAAATTTACGTCCTGTCAAATGGCTACATGGCACATATACTTAACTGGTGCACTGAATTGATCCAATCATGTAAACCAAAGAATATATAACAGATACACTTATACTTTCAATCTCCCCTGTATATTTAAGGAAAAATCATATTTTTTGGAATCAGTCAATCTTATCGAATATTCTGAACACAGAAAATTCAATTTTCATACGATCCGACTCATGACGTTGATGCTCCATTCTGAAATTATTTTCATTTTGTGTAACTCGGAAAAAGTCATGATTTACCCTGTATACAGTTTTAAAAAATGCTTGAAAAACATACCATTGCACTGGCCAAGTATAGTTGTATGGTATAGATCGAAAATCCACCAATAATTTTGTGATATTCCCAGCAATAAAGTTCAGCCAATAATGGCCTGAAAGTTCCATCTTACAACTTCAACACTCTGTATCTCGTAAACTATACACAGAATTTTTGTGTGCCTACGGTAACTTTTGTTCAGGAAGCAGAGTTCAACAACATACTAAAAATTTGGAAAATTTGACCGAAAGATTTTTTGCATAAGGAGTGTGCGTGGTCCTTTCACATCATCATTATTATCACATTATTATAATGAAGTCCTCGTATTGCTATCGGTCCTTGATGTGTGCCAAATTTCAGATTGTTCGGATGATTGGAATTGAATTTGAAAATTCTCATCATTATTATTAAGTATTATAATAATGTTAATCTCATTTAATGTTAAATCTTATATTGTAGTCGGTTTTTGAAATGTGTACCAAATTTTAAAGTATTTGGAGTATTGGTAGTGGGTGAAAATTTAATTTAAAATTCATATCATTATTATTATTATTATTATATTCATGTTATGAAATTCTTGTATCGTTGTCGGTACCTCATATTTGTGTCAAATTTCAGATTATTCGGATTGGAAGTGGGTGAAAATAAAATTTAAAAATTCAGATCTTTATTATTATTGGTAAAATCGCATTTTTTTCGGAAAGGCGTCTATATAGATGAACTTGGGAAGCAATACCTTGTCTAAATACAAAATTTGATCCAATTCGTTTTTTTCCTTGTTGTGTTGGCATCGTCTGTTATGGTCATTAGCCACGTGTTCTGGATAGGCCTTGTTACTAACTCCATACGCCACCTTAGGAGCAGCAGTGTTAATTATTAACGCAACAGTGAATTGTGGAGGATTGTTCCCAGCCGGCACCAAGATCTAATCATTCAGACTTTAACATCTGAAAATGAAAAAAAACTTGCTCCTGTCGGGAACCGAACCCAGGACCTCCGACAAGGTCCGAGCGCTAACCACTTCACCAATCCCCGCACAGCTTTAATATTATTAGGAACATTTTCGGTAATAAATAATCAATAACTAATGAATTCGATAAAATGGCAGTCTTGACAGATAATTTAATTGTGACAACTTGCCAACAGAAAGATCATGGGAGTGTTTCCGCTACCGTCTACTTGGCAACATAATCTGAACCATCATTCTAGACTTGTGATATGAAATTCAATATAAATGTAGCTATTGACCCCCCATGCCATTTAAACGTTTCGAGTTGATGTGCCCCCCCTAGAGCTGGGTAATTACATGTACTTTGAAAGTACTTTTTCAAAAAAGGAACTAATTACAATTACAAAATACTTTTTCAAAAAATTAATTAATTACAGTTACAAATTACATCGAAATTACATGACTTAAAAAAAGGTATTACTAATTACTTTTTTTCTAATTACTTTCCGATAAAACAATATACCTAATTGAGGTACCCTAAATTTTTCAATAATTAAAAGTGTTCAACTGAATGGTGAAACCCAGTACAAATGAATCAGAAAATTGATATCAATGAAACAATTTCATTTTAGTTTGAATTAATTTTGATTTAAACTCAGAGAAAATACATTTTGCGTTTGATACAGGAAGACAAAATCATGTGTTTTGCAAAATCATAAATATTTTCATATGTCAAATTTTTAGAATTATCATTATGTAACTTGTCTAGTTTATCCCAAAACTCTTATGCGTTATCTGATACAGTGTAGTATTACTAATAACACACAGTAAGCTTGCTCTACAACAGAATCTATTGATCTCCATGTATTCGATGTCAATACTCAATTTTATCTCCTGATGAAATATTCGTTTTTTATTTAAAGAATATTTCAATATTTGTAAGAGTTTTAAGTTCTACGTAAACATCTATCTGAGGTTCCTAAAACTGAAAGGTCTTTGAAAATATAGCCTGTTGAGGGCAATAGTGATTTTGCTATAATACTGACCTCTGCTAAAAAAGTATGAAATATTTGAATGTTTTGAACTTGGAAATACATATAAGTCGAGGGGGTGACCACTCATCAGAAAACGTACACGTATTGCCCAAATCCCTTATGATTTCTTGAAATATTTGTGAGTTACAAGGATTTCCTGGAAATCTTATGTGACTTCGAAAGATTTTTGGGGATTTCGTGGGAATCATATAAGATTTCGAGAGATTTCCGATGATTCCGTGAAAATCGTATACGATTCCGAGAGATTTCCAAAGATTTCTTGGATTTCCTAGAAATAATAAGAAAATTATTGCGACACGTTATTGGAAATGGGAGATTTTGAAGAAGTTTTGGTGCCTGAATCACAGAAAATGAAAAGATTTGTTATTTCAAGGTCATTCTCAGTCAAATTTATTTCATTAATTTGATCAAATATCACTTAATCGGAACATGTGTATTCTTGAGACCGAAATATTATTTTGCAGCAAAGTAATGGAGTTCTTGGTAAAAATGTTTTTGATGTACTTACCTATCATTTTGAGAATATATTTATTAAAAGAAATCGAAAAGAACTAAATTCTGGTTTCATTGAAGTTTATATATTGATCCAAAAAATAATAATTTGGTTGAATGAAACAATCAAATTTGATCGAATCAAATTAATACCTATTGCAATAATGCTTGTCAAATTCGCCGTATTGATTCAACACTAAGATATACTTGAGAAAATTAACAAAAAAATGTATACCTAGTTAGACCAACAAATGATTCATTTGATACAATGAACATGCGCTTAAATCTAGGCTTGAATTGAGAGTTAATATTCAACAATTATTTTTCTTGCTTCAACAAATTATTTTTTCGTGCATATATGACACTTTTATTTTTTTAGTTCGAATGAATTTTGTTCAATGGGACCAATTTTGTTTTTTTCGTCAAGTATTATCTCGAGTATTATAGAACTCGATCAATCCTTGTGATTCTTATCATACAATTGTATGTGGATGGTAATAGATGATATAAAAAAGTATAGGAAATTTCCATTCACATTGCTTTATTCAACCCAAAATCATCTTACATTGACTATTTTGAAAATTCCACACTCAAACATGTTTTTTTGTTTTTGAATATCTATTCAATTTTTGTTTTTTTCTCGTAGTTAATGCAAAACGGTCCATTTCCGATTAGGTTAACAGGCCCAAAAAATATATATTTCTTTTCAACCAACTGAACATCCTCACACTTGGGCCATATATATGAATCTAGTTCCCATTTGAGGAATTTTATTTTGAATTGATTGTCTGAGATGATGTCCACAATACGGTCAATATACCACGTGTCGTAATAAACAGGATAATAGTGCTCTATCATTATTTGTAAACTTGTGTCTTCGTCTCGTCTTCGTGATTTATATTCTCTTTTATTACTTTTTTTTTCGATGTACTCATATTTTTGCATCGCATATTCCTGTCTGAAGACAAATGTCCTTTCTCATGGGAAAATAGCCAACATAAAGTTGATTTTCTCACAACCATTTTTTTATTATTTGCATTTATGGTCAGAAAAGAACAATCTGACTCCATGTTTTATTCTTTTGTTTCGCCTGACTATAGTCCCTAATATCTAAGTTGTCGAATTTTTTCAATATTTCTATTTCCCTTTCAATGCTTGTATAGTCTTACTCATTCACTAGAATCTTTTCATCTATTTTTCTATAATTTCTTCCTTGGCCCTTCGACACTTCACACTTCGACAACTCAAAACTCGATCTACAATGACTACAATCAGGGCCTTCCAGGGATTCATGATTCAACAAGTTAATACAAGGAAAAATATGTTTCCCTAGCATCTATCAATCGTTCGTTTCTACGCATGCGTTATAATTTTGCATTTCGGTGATGATTTCGAAAGTTTTATCAGTGGTTTTCGTGATTTCCGATAGGATTTCGGCGATTTCAAAGTGATTTCGGATTTCTGGAGCGATTTTCTGAGTGATTGCGGGATTTCGGCCGAAAATCAAGCGATTGCGGTCGACTGCGGGGCAAATTTGTACACGTACTGCCAGAGTGGTCACCCCCTCGATATAAGTATAATATAACTTTTGAGTTATAGGCTAATAAGCGCAGGTATAACTTTCAAATCTACCAAAAATCTATTGAAAAAAGTACCCACAGAAATCCACCAAAAATCTACAAAAACACACTGACCACGTGTATCTCGTAAACAAATACGCATTCAAAAGTAATTGTAATTAGAAAAAGTAATTGTAATTAGGAAATGTAATTGTAATTAGGAAATGTAATTGTACTTATAAGTGTTATTATAATTGTGAGAAGTAATTGTACTTATGAGAAGTAATTGCAATTAGATTATATGAATAATATAATTACAAATTACAATTCCTGCACAGATTTTGCTGCAATTAGAATTACAAATTACTGTTATTATAAAAGCATGGATTTGGAAATGATCCTAACATTTATATGCAGTTATCCATTACAAGTAATTTTTTTTACTTTAACATAGTTACAACATGAAAGGCGTCTTGTGGAGTTGATGTCGTCAAACACATTCTTGTGGAAATGGACTAATTTATAAACATGTAAACATGTGACTATATGCTATATGCCTAGGTTTTCCACGGGTCTACAGGTTGTCACCCAGACCAAATTAAACAAAATTCTGTTTTTCAATTTCCTGAAGAACTATAAGCCCAAAAAGTAGTTGTTTTCTGATTCTGACACATATTTCTTTCATTTACCTACCACAAAGTCAAAATAATTTAATTTTCTTCTTTTCACTCGTCACTGACAAATCTTGGACCTTGACCTTTTATTCAACTTCTTGTGTAAATAAACAAGCATTATTTTCAAACAAATTATGTTATATAGTTTTTTAAGAAATAATCCTCGTTAAAATTCATGACTGCCTCACGCTAGCGTGGAAATAGACACTGTTTCTTATCCTCCAACTTGCATCCAACATTAATACTTCCATTTAAAGGTTAGGATATTACTTTCACTTGTTTACAAACATTAAAGAATTTCCTTAACTTTTGGAGGTTGGCATTTCCGTTGCCTACCAAAATCAGCTGTTTCTTGAATTTGATCTTTGAAGTTTGAACAAAATCACTTACCAACATGAGTTATCTGGCCTAGAATTCTTCCCTCCAGAAGCTCTCTGTCGTAAGAACGACTGCAACTTCTGTTTAACCTCTGTAGAAGCCACTGCACTTTCCTCATGTTTTTCTTTTTTCCGTAAAGCCTCCAGTTGCTCGCGTTGCCTAAGCTCTTGCAACTGTTTCTGTCTATCCCAAAACTCCTTCAAATGTTGTCGCAACTGCTGCTCGTGTTGTTCTACCAAATGCTGTTGCTGCTGTTGGAATTGCTGCAGTAATATCTGGTGTTGCAGCTGTTGTTGTTTCTTTATCTGGAGGATCTGCTGTTCCAACTCGCGTTCTGGTGGTTCGCGGTGTTGCTCTGCCATATCCTATTTGATTATGGAGTTCATCTCACACTAGCACAGTTCACACTATGGGGCACTGAAAAACACCGATTTTTCACGAGATCGTAGCAGTCGCGACTAAAGACTAAACTAAAACTGGTCGAATCGCGAATATCGCGATAAGTGTGAGTAGCTGGCGCAGAACAAAACAGAGTTTAATCATTAATCAGCGTAATGAGCAAAAATACGTAAAAGAGAGACCATAGACACAGAACATCAAAATCAGAAATCAGAATGCTTTTGTTCTGAAACTTATCCCGGCTTCATATGCCAGCTTTTTGTAGTTGAGCTTACAGCGTATTGTTTTCCGATTGGCCACTGAATGACACATTACGACATGTTCTCAGTCAGCGACCAATCAAAAAACAATACGCCATAAGTGAGAGCTATCATTTGTACCGGGCGTAAGCGACCAATAGCCAAGGATATTGAACACTATTTGTGAAGGATACTAATAGCTGTATTTTATTTGTCCCATTCCGATACAAGTTTAAGAAATTGATTGATGTATATGTCATTCACGTCATTTTTGTCGTTTCATTCGTATTTCATACGTCAAATCTGTACCGAAATGGATCAAATAAAACGCAGCCAATTATCACAAAATGCCATAGAACAACACTTCTAGGCGTTTTCCATTTTAGACGTTTTCCATTTAGGAGCTTATTCGCAGAACTCATAAATTGTTGTTGTTAAAATTGTTATTAAAATTGTTTTTTCCGTTAACCAGCTGTCGTCCCCTTACGAACGGCAGCCCTCAAAAGTCGAAACTTGTGCGAGCCAAGGATTAACGATTCCTAGCACTTTCTCGGGCCATCAGATAAAAATCTGAAGTCGCTGAGGATTCGGACCTAGCCGACCAGCAGTCAATGGTTTTGAACGCTTCAGTCTAGAAACTAAACTAGAATAAGAAGCCCTTGTGCATCAAACCATTAAATGGACACAACTGTCAAATATTGGAGAGTTTAGCGTTAGGTCACGACCCCTGCTGGGAAATATTTGAATCTCTCGAGCAAGTGCTAGCACGTGCCAATCAGCTGTTTTTTGTTTGTGTACAACTTAACCTGTAAATATCACATTTATTATCATTTACTTCGATATTTTGATAATACTTCAATCTAACAATTGAGGGATATGAAAAACCACTCGACTCACTAGTGATGAGTTATGGATTACAACACACTAGTGTGTTATTTGGTAGTTTACTTGTCTAAAATGAAATTAATGACAGTCATAACTGCCAAGTGTTGGATGAAATAAGGATAAAATAAATAACTTATTCTGAATCGTCCAGAGAAATTGAAAATTTGTGAAATGGAGGGTATGGTACAAATCCAGCTGGAAGATTTTATATAACAGAAGACAATGCTGTCAAGTAAACAAAGGTCAGTTTCATACTGTTTATTTCAGTGTTACCAACATACCAATAACGATTCATACAGTAAGGTACAACTACGTCACATCTCCCCTATAAGTTTAATCTTTTTACAGGTTTTACAGTTCTTCCCGAAGATGTCATTTTAGGACTTTTTAGTTTTTATTTGCCTTTCAATGCTTTCTTAATTATTTAATTTATAAAATTTTCTCCAACTGCGCCATGTCAAGTAAACAAAGGTCAGTTTCATACTGTTTATTTCAGTGTTACCAACATACCAATAACGATTCATACAGTAAGGTACAACTACGTCACAAATGCCACCACTATCCATCAATTATTGGAAGTACCCGATACCAAGTACTCGAGTACAATTTATCAGTACCCGGCCCAGCTCTGTTTTGCATACATTAAAAACTCGTTCGGATATACAGTGCTAGTCTAAAGTCCGTCCCCCCCCCCTACTAATTTTTGAACCACCTGGTATATCGCAACGAAATTTGAAAGGCTCAAATAGGACATAAAAACCTAATTTTTCATGAAAAAATTCCAGCTGAAAGTTTCAAAATGGCAGCTGAGCGCCATCTTCAATATTTTTTTTAAATAGAACACCCGGTATATCATCGCATGATCGGTTAGGGATGATTATAAGGAATCCAACACACCAAGTTTGATGCTATTATCTCCAAAGACTATTTTTCTGGCTGGTCAATAAATTCTCTCTCACACTCATTCGGCTTATACAAAAAATAATAGGCGATATCTCCATAGTCTTTGGAGATAATAGCATCAAACTTGGTGTTGTTGGATTCCTTATGATCATCCCTAACCGATCATGCAATGATATACCGGATGTTCTATTTAAAAAAATTATTGAAGATGGCGCTCAGCTGCCATTTTGAAACTTTTAGCTGGAATTTTCTCATGAAAAAGTAGGTTTTTATTTCCTATTTGAGCCTTCCAAATTTCGTTGCGATATACCAGGTGGTTCAAAAATTAGTAGAGGGGGAACGGACTTTAGACTAGCACTGTATATGTGGAAGAACAGGGTCGTAATGCCATCGTCGCCGGTTGGATTATAACACTGAATATAATCTCTTACAATAAGTTCTTGTATAATGAATGATCAGTGTTATTTAATGTAATGGTTACTTACTTATTGAATAAATCTGTAGCGACATAATATTGTTACAGACCTGAAATTTGATAAAGACTTCTCGAATTGTTCGAGATCGTTCGATGAATTAGATGGAAAAATCTAGAAGCACTAACTTTTGTTCTGGATCAATCGTCGAACATTCTATTTGTGTTCTATTGATTTCTTAAGTTTTCTAGAACTTTATTTGTATAGCAATGCATTTGTGAGATGAAGGAAGTTAGTTAAGAAAGTTACCTTGAGTTACCTTGGATACAAGTATTTTGACAGTGACTTGTATTACAGTGTTGTCAAGTAAAGTTTGATTAATAAAGGCGAGTTCATACCAGAGTACACTTATTTTTGAACCCGAAGACGCAACAATATGTTATGTATTTTGTTGAATGTGGCTATATCACTCTGTAAGTTTTTGGGTTTTGACGCGAGTTGGGGAGATTTAAAGCTCAGCCTATTACAATTGGTGACCCCGACTGAGAAATATATTTGAAAATGGTTAAATTCTTGCTACATAATTTAACTAAAGAACAATTGCCAAAGATTCTTCACCACTTCGAAATGGATTGCAATGGAACAGTTTCCGATATGAAAATCAAGTTAGAAGCTGAAATTGGAAGAAGGTTTCCCGATATGAACAATGCCAACGACTTCGATTTCACCAATTTATGGGCCCATGTGAATGACCTAGGAGTCCCTGCAAAAGAAATGGAAGACGTTGACGTACAAACCATTGAAGATAATAATATGCAGTTGAGAATGAATAAACTGGAATGTTTTTGCATCAAATTAATGGAATACATCCAGGAAGTCAATCAAAAATTAGAAGATTTGAAGAAAACGATTAGTGAATCAGGAGAAAATAAGAAATCTGTGAATGCTACAGGCGATGCTTTCATTAAATCTGATTCGCATCATTCAGGAGATCTAGAGAGAAACTCCGAATTTTTCCGTGCAAAGTCAGTCACGCTTCCGACATATTGGAAGAATGAACCTGAATTCTGGTTTAGTGCAGTTGAATCAATCTTCCAGCTCAACAACATTTTTTCTGATAAAATAAAATGTGGTAAAATACTCTCAATCCTAGACTGTAGCATTGCTAAGGATAATTCAAATCATTTCACTTTAGGAGATCAATCAAAGTCATACAAAATTTTGAAAAGACTCATCAGTGTTTAAAAGATATCAGATGAAGAGAATATGACTAAATTATTCTCAGAATATCAGCTAGGTGATAGAAAACCCAGTCAACTTTGTCGTGAAATGAGCAATCTTGCATCTGGTCAAATGACACAGAACTACATTATCCTGGCTTGGTTGAAAAAGTTACCGAACACTGTTGAGCAATTAATTCGGGCATTTCGCGGTAAGTTGAATGATGATGAATTAATCCAAATGGCTGATGGCATGTTGGAAGGATCAGCTCATACCGATATTGTGAACCAAAAACACATCCGTTAGAGGATAAAATTGATCAGCTAATCAGGAACTGGATGAAAAAATTTCCAGAACTCTCACAGAAGGAGAACGCTACCGGTCTAGGACAAGGTCAAGGTTCAGAATGAACTCAAAAACTAGGGAATTAAATCAGAATGAATCTCACTGCTATTTCCACAGGCGCTTCAAAGATTTAGGTAAAAAATGCATTCCTCCTTGTACATACGAGGCGGAAAACAACCAGACCAGTCGCTAATGACGACTAACGACAATGGTCTGAAAGAAAGTAGTCTTATTGTTTTCGACCCTTGTGCAGAAACCAGATTTTTAATAGACACTGGCGCAAATATTTCAGTTATTCCCAAAATACCCTTATGCATTGAGAAGTCAGTCAAAAAACTCTATGCAGCAAATGGTAGTAAAATTTCCACCTTCGGAGAGAAAATATTGACACTGTCGTTAGGATTGAAGAGATTGGATTGGAGACCATGTGGAGACTATCGGCTCCTGAATGCCAGAATTTGAATGGCAAAACAATTTTCTCAAAAATCGATATGGTAAAAGCATTTCATCAGATCCCGATGGCTGCAGAAGCAAGAAGAGATATGTGTGGCCTAACAAATATAAATATTCGAAAATGGGTCCAGTTTTGTATATTGCCTGTCAAAAAGCAAAGATAACCAGACACACTGTGAGTCCTCCCGGCATTATCAAAATTCCTGATGCCAGATTTGAACATGTGAACATAGATTTAGTTGGACCTCTTCCAGTATCCAATGGGTTTTCCTACTGCCTCACGTGCATGGGTCGTTATTCAAGATGGGTAGAAGCATTTCCGATAGCCGATATAACTGCAGAGACTGTAGCAAAAGAATTCTATAAAGGCTGGATCACTCGATATGGAATACCATCTCGGGTGACCATGGATCAGGGAAGACAATTTGAGAGTGGACTATTTAAAGAATTTTCTAATCTCATGGGTTTCTAGCATATTAGAACTACACCATACCATCCTTGCTCCAACGGTATGATAGAGAGGTTCCATAGAACAATGAAGTCGGCATTGAAAGGATACCCTCCAGAGAAATGGTCAGACCATTTGGCAACCGTTTTATATGGTATCAGGATTGCACCAAAAGAGGATTTGGATGGTTTGAGTTGTGCTGAAATAGTATTTGGTTCAACATTAAGAATACCTGGAGATTTGATTCTCACGAATTCGGAAACACGATGTGCCCTATAACGATTTCACGAAATCTTTACAACAAACCATCCCATGAATCATCACGGACAGAAGAAAATTTTTGTACATAAGGAGTTATCCAATTCGTCTCATGTTTTCATGCGAGTAGATAGAGTCAAGAAATCTTTAGAGAATCCATATTCAGGTCCATATAAGGTTTTGAAGAGAAATGAAAAATATTTCACCATCTCCATTAAAGGACAACAAAAGAATATATCAGTTGACAGATTGAAGCCTGCCTTTATAGAAGATGATGAATATTCTAATGAAAAACAATCAACCGTCTCTGTCAAATCTAGCCAATTGGAAGATGTAAATACATTTGCTGATAGTGAATCAAGCAGATCTACGAATAATCAGTATGTCAGTCGTTATGGAAGAAAAGTTAGATTTCTTGTACCACACTGAATATCTTTTTACTATTATTATTTATTTTGTTTTAAGGGAGCAGTAATGTAGTGACATATAATATGTATTTTGTTGAATGTGGCTATATCACTCTGTAGGGCGTTTTTCGGTTTTGACGCGAGTTGGGGAGATCTAAAAGTCAATAAAATAGTTGTGATTTTTAGTAATAAACCTATTACAAATCCATTATAATTGTATAAGATTTCATTGAATATTAAAATTCGATCAGTAACGCCGCAGCACGCGATCAGTCTCAAATACTTGGTTAGGAGATGAGGACATTTAAAAACATATGATAATCATGAAAAGCATTCATTAAAAAACGTTGCAAAAATGTATAATGCTGGTTAGGTCTCTAGTAAGCCCCGGTAGAATTGAAACAAAAATTGTTGCTGTTGGACGTAGGACCAGCTCAACAATCCAAATTGGGAGATCTACAGTATCAGAAACATTTCATCTGAAGTATTGAGAGAAATCTTCGCGAGCAATAAGGAACGCAAAGATATGATATAATACCACATAAATAAGAGAAGCACTACTGTGCGCCTTTCCTATTACCCCACCTGACGCATTAACGGACCACGTGGCAATGCGACACAGCACTCACAGCGTACGTCGATATCCCTTCCTTGAGCGAGTGGAGGAGAAATTGTAATGCCACCAATGCCGTCGCCGACGTCTTGGTAAAAGAGTGGATATGCCTATTCAGTGTTTTATTGGAGGTGCACTCGGACCAATGCAGAGGAACATCCCTAAAACAACAACCACAGCCCTATATCCGTAGTCCGATGGAATGGGGGAGCGGATGAATAAAACGATCAACCACCACTTGTCAGAGGTAGTCTGTCTCCAACCACCAAAGAGACTCAGACCATTACCCCCATATATTACTGATTATATCATAATAATCGACCGAGAGCTGCGACTTTCCTGTGACCTGGAATTTGAGACGCCACAAGAATAAGACACTACAGGAGACGATTACGTCAGTAAGGTTCATCAGAGAAAGGACCAACATCCATGAACGAATCCGTCTGAACATCCAGAGTGCTAGCAATAGAATGAAGGAGACCTATGAGATCAATGCCGTGCTGGAGGATTTCAGGCCGGTAACCTGATTTGGCTGTATAACCAAAAATGTCGCCGTGGACTAGCACCAAAGTTGCATAACTCGTGGGAAGGCCTGTACAAGGTCGTGAAAAGAACAAATCACATCGAATCCATAAGCCACCCAAAAAAAAACCTAGGGTCGTCCATTTCACTCGTTTGGCCCCTTACGCTGGAAATCACGACCAAGTTCGCACCCTCAGACCATTGGGTTCATGTCCTTGTACTCAAATGAACGAGTTTCACTTGGGTTAACTCCAGACGAGTCATATGAGACCTTCTCAAGGTATCTGTTGACTACGCACTAGCTCACTCTATAGCTGAAGAATAAGTTTGGTCAACTCCAGGAACTGCGGGAACAGAATCCAGAAGTTGGATGGGTATTACAGTTGAGAAAAAGGACCAGAGAAACATTGTCTACCTGGTAACCAAGAAGCAATCTCGAGATAAACATTTCTATAACTGTAAAAGCATCACCATGCAGGTTAAGAAATACGATGCTGGGCTAAAATCTTATGAATCTGGTAATCCCAAAATTGTCCTGTGGACTTGATGTGCTGGACTGAAGCTTTATGAGAAGCATGTTGGAGTCGATAAGATTTTGGTGTTGTGTAACCATCTTCCACGACCAAACAGGAAGACTGTGGAGTGTTAATTCCATCCAACTTCACGGTGCAGATATGGAGAGTCGTGCAGGTATCGACACACTCCCAAGATCATTTTGGGAAGAAGGAGGCAATGTAATAATACTATCGCCTCATATCTAGAAAATCGCATATGAGCTTCGAAAACAAAGGACTAGGAACACGAATATTAGGGGGTTTTTAGGCATCGATAGAATTTACTGAAATTTTGGTATGTTATACCTACCTATAAGGTATATTGGTATATTAGAGTACTGATTGCATACTAGGTGACCACAAGAATTGTATTAGTTGATATTCTGGATGTAATAGAAAATATGAGGGGTTTCTCTTGTATACCTTAGGTGCAACATACTTAAATTTCAGCAAATTCTATAGATGCTTAGAAGCTCCCTTATATTTTTAATAGATCCAGAATATCAACTAATACAATTCCTATCGTGGCCGCCTAGTGCGCAATTATTACTCTAAGTCTGCTGAAGTCTCACAATCAGCTCATCCAGTGCTCTCTGTACGGAACGGGGGTGTTTATCAAAATATGAATTCTGCCGCAGTAAGTCCTTGAATGTCCAATTCCGCGCCATTTCCACCTGCTCCGGGCCGCAGTGGGTCGAGGATTCGCCTGGATCCTATTTCATTTCCTTCCATTCTTTCATTTATTTCCTTCCAAAGGGGGAAACTCTTTTTCTTGATATTTGTGGATTGGGTTACGCTTCTGCCATGTATGGACTTCTGGAGAGGCAGCCGGAATATACATTGGCTGTTTATTCGATCTCTAGTTTTGAAGGAACTCGTGGTATTATAAATTATAAATTTGTAATAGATTGTTATTGTTGTTACAATATTGATATTGAATTGATTTGTACGAATATTCGCACTCTGTAACAAAACTATCAGGCCATTCAGGGATGATAAAAAAATCGGGAAAACACAATCAATCCATTTCTGCACTATTAGAAAAAGGACATGGCACTGGATGCATGTATTCCTGGGGCTCGACAGATTTTTTTTATTTGTGGATATATCATTGTAGAGTTCAAAGGGAACAACTTTCTTCATCACACTTTTTTTCTGGCCCTACAGGGTGAGCCAGAAATATGGGTTGAATGTCTTATGCCAATTATGGAAAAATCCTGTCTATGAGTGGATTTTTCTTGTTTTTTGGGTATAAGATCCCGTGGAAAATATCGATTGACTTTGAATATATCAATTATGGTGTACATACTTACAGGATGAGACAGAAAACGCGTTTTACCTGAAACCCGTTTATTGACTTCTTGCCCAAGTGTAGACTTTTCGTTAAAATGTTCTGAATCCATTTAAGAGTGTGTCTACAAAGTGAAAAAAAAATTGTGTTAAGTTATGTGAGATGATATTGTGAATAGTTATTTTCAGAATTCATTTGCCAGCACTGTAATATAATCAAATATGAAATGAAAATTGAGATTTGCTGCCTGTCATTTGCGAGTTTTTTTTTGTTTCGAAAATTTTATTACTAACTTGGCTATGCTATACTGATCATATGCATAAACGCATAACATTACAGCTGCTACAACTCTTTGAGGGTTGATTGAAAAACTACTCGTTTTGAATATTTTATAAAAATATCAATAATGTATTCATTTCAAGATCGGATATCTTCAGAAGGTTTCAATTAATACGTGTTTTCGGAATCACCTATGGTTACACAAACATTTATTTTCATCCTCTTTACAATGTCAAAATCTAGTAGTAAAGAGTATTTTCCATAAATCAATGTTTTGTGTCTAATCATGTAGGTACATTGGAAAATGTGATTTGGAAAGTTCAATGTACTCATATAGCTTTCATATCAACAGAAATAAAATAAATATTCGCCCATAATTTCGTTTCGAGAATTTGTCTTTTTGGGCTCACCAAGTATCGTCACAAAAAAGAGTAGGCAAAACTTCATCTTCATTCTTTGTGGAATATCAATAATGAATCTACTCGTATTGTCTCCTACAATTATTTATCCTATACTATTTTTCGCTCACTGTGTAGACACATTGTAAAATGTATTCAAAAAAGTTAATTGGCTCAATTCAAAGAATATGCTTCAAGAAAGTTAACGGAAAGCCCACACTTGGGCGAGAAGTCAATGAAAGAGTTTCAGAAAACCGCATTTTCTGCCTCATCCTGTAAGTACCTATGTATAACATGATTGATATATTCAAAGTCGACAATATTTTTCACAGCATAATATACCCAAAAATTGAAAAAAATCCACTCGCAGGCAGTATATTCCATAATTGGCGTTAGACAAGACATTTTTGTAGCTCACCCTGTAGGGCCAGAAAAAAAGTGTAATGAAGAAAGTTGCTTCTTTTGATCCCTACAAAGATATATCAAAAAATCAAAAAAATGTGTCGAGCCCCAGGAATACATGTATCCAGTGCCATGTCCTTTGTTTGGCAATCAATTTTGGCTGCCGTGTTCCTCATGATATCTGTCACTTCTCATGAACGTGCAACTCATTGGAGAGGTACATTCGAGGTTCGATGAGGAATCCAACCTGTCACCTTAGGCAGTTTCCACGTGGACTATAGCTCTACAATAGTTTCGAGTGTGACCGACATCGACAGTGATACCTCATAACACCATATATAATAATGAAACATAAAATTAATCATATCACGTTTTATTATTTGCAAGATGACAAATGTAATTTGTGAACATTTACAATCTTATTCATAGTAGTATCAACATAATAACAAGTATGTAACATAAGGAAAACAATTAAAAAAAAATAATATCAATTCTTATATATTCCTATATAAATTCTTAACAGTAACAATAATATGATATGCCTATACAGTGACATGCTGATATGTGGCTACAATTGGGATTTTTTTTATCTGTCAGGGAACTACAAAAATTTCTGGAATAGGTGTATATTTAATTGAAACATTTCTGAAAAACAGTTTTAACTAAAAATGCTTCCCATTTGTATCCAAGAATCTGCAGGACATTGTATGTAATAAAATTACCAATTATTAAATGTCACAATAATTTGTTTTCAGTTCAATTTGAATAATAAAAAGATTGAGTACGTATAGGAACCATTCTGAGGATATGAACATGAATTACAAAGAACCTTTTAAATTATAACTTTTCATAATGATTTTCTTCTAATATAAGTTGTCCTACAGTAAAGCTGCTATTTTCGAAGAGTCTAATTTTTCCAATTTCTTTAGTATTTTCAATACTTTCTGAAAAAAAAAGGCTTCTTATTAATGATATGAATACACAATGCAACGTCCCAGTATTGCTTATACTCTAGTAAAATAAGACCTAAAAGGGGAGAAACCTAAAAATGATCTGAGAAAAGTTGGAAATCAATTTAAAAACTTAAGATAGTCTTGAAAACAAGCAATCTTAACTTTTGGTGACCCAAAGACGTCGAAATTTTCGGAGTTCCTTCAGTTTTTCGCTTATAACTCCTAAACAACAAACAAAGAATATTAAATTCCACTTCGAGATTGATTTCCACAACTTTGAAATTGGATCAATTTATAAAGTGGTAATCGACGGCTGAAAGTCGACAATTTTTCCCATATTAGCTAAAATGTACCATTTGACGACTTTCTGTCGTCTGTATTGCATCCAAAGTACTGGTCCTATCAGAACACTGTTGTATTCAAAGTTGTAGAGAATTTAACGGCGAGTTCAAATAACACCTGCTGAATTTTTAAATTTGACCAATTTTAATCATACTCATAAGCCAAAATCAAAAAAAAAAAAGTAATTTTGATATATCCTAGGTCCTGTTTCCGGACCATTATTTCTTGTATTTAGTAGTATATTTTTTAGTAAATATTTGTTTTTAGAAGTATATTTTCAGTAAAAAGTCAAAGTATATGCTTCAAACAGCAAAAGATAATAAGACAGTTCAATTTTAAAGATGACGATGTCAATCGACGCAGAATTTAATGTTCTTTAATGTATCTATTCATGAGGTTTTCGCTAGGATACGTTTTTTAGGACTTATATGCGAAAACCTGAAAGAAGCCCGAAAATTTCGACCTATCTGACGTCAACAAACGTCGTGATATCACATTTAGCCATGTATGAGAATAATATTATATATAGAATACACATAACCGTGGAATACACATAAACGCTTCTCCTCTGTCCTGCTCCAGACCCTTCACCGTCGGGTCGACAGATCTCAGTTTTGCTTCTCCAGGGCATTGAAAATGTCGGATCCGGAGGTTATTTAGAACAGAATAGGGTATTACCGGTTAATGGGCAATACCGGTCACCTCTATACGCAAACGGTTGCTTTAAATAACGCAGCATTGAGAACATTTGAATGATTCAGTCAACAACAAGCGTTGTCGCAGAACAATCTGCCAATTGTTGTTGAAAATAAGCGATAAGTACTTATTTTATTTTTTATTCTTTAATAATGTGCGTAGTTCATCAATTGGATGTTATATCATACGTATTTTTGAACGTATAGATGTCTTCATATGAGGGCAATACCGCTCGGGTGACTTAAGCTCATGAATAAAAACGAATTTCACTTCGTTTTTTTATTTATTGCAGATGTTGAAGCCTCGTGTTAGAGTAAGCAATAGAGCAGAGTGGTCAATTGAAAGACGGTTTTACTGCAGAATGATCCCAGAATGATAGGATAACAGAGAAACGATGCATTGTGACAATGCATATTCCTTTAAAAACATTGACAAAGTACTCTGTACGATTGATCACGCCTGAGGTGGGATTTACCTCTTATATAAATAAATACTTAATCATTGAATAATGAATAATAATCTTTATTAAATGAAGATTGGCATTATCTATCGACCTCCTGATACGAATCGAATGGAATTCTTCAAGATCATCGATAATATCTATGGAACACACAAGAATTTAATCTTTTTGGATGACATGAATATTAACTTATTAGAAAAAAATTCTTTAGTAGATGTTTAGTAGAAAAAACATTCAAATAATGATGACTTCAAAAACTCATACAAAAAAATAAAAAATCAGATCAACACATTATGTATAAAAACTAAATGAACAATTTGAAAAAGCAGATAAAAACATTAAAAAAATTTGGGATGTTATCAATAGCAATATTGGTTGCCATGTATCCCCAGAGTATATTAACGCCGTATCATCCGCTAACAAAATTATAGTTCCAGAATTTTCTTTAGTGAGTATTTCGTTTATATAAATTATGAACAGAACTGGGCCTAGCACAGTCCCTTGGGGAACGCCATATATTATGTCCATTTCATTGCTTAGATCGTTTCCTATTTGAACACTTTGTTTTCGGTTGGTTAAAAAACTTTTTAGTAAATTATGGGTAGTGCCACGAAACCCTAAACATTCCAGTTTTTTCAACAGCAATCTGTGACAAACAGTGTCGAATGCTTTCGCTAAGTCGATAAAAATTCCCTCTTATCCGTGGCTTGATTAATACCATAGGTAATAGCAGCAATGGCGTCCTGGGTGGAGAGGTTATCTCGGAAACCAAACTGATGCGTTGGCGCAATCAGTTTGTATTTATGTAGGTAGCTAACCATGCGCAATTTTAGGATTTTAGAAATCGTAGAAGTAAGCGATATCGGACTGTAGTTGTTAACTTTTCTCTAGTCGCCATTTTTGTAGATTGGTATGGAAATCGCGTTTTTAAAGTGGGTGGGGACGTCACCAGTCGAAAAACATTTATTTATTATAAATGAAAGAGGTCGTGCTATATGTTCTGCTATGGATTTCAAAGTATCATAAGTGATTTTATCTGGGCCGGGTGCCTTTTTAGATTTTAGCTCTGCGATTATTTTCATAACTTCAGGCGGATTTGTTTCAGTTAGAAACATAGATTGAGGCTGTCTACGGGTTGTTGGTTCATTTATTCCATCATTCTTGTGTTTAGTTGCTAAGTTCTTGCCTACATTCGTAAAATAATTATTGAAGCAATTTGCAATATTTTTACTATCGCAAACAAGGTGGCCGTTTTCTTGTTCAATACTGTCAATGATCTGCCTTTTGGGATTGTTTCCGGTGTACTCTTTTATTGTTTTCCACATTTCTTTCAAGTTCTGAGAGTTTTGGATTATCTTGTTTTTATAAAAGTTTAATTTACTTTTTTTTATAAGGAGGTTTAATTAGATGATACTGTACTTTATTAGTCAGCCAGAGATAAAAAAATATTAGAAAACAATATCGAAAAAGATATTCTTTTGTTTGAAAAAAGGGATAGATGAAATTAATTTAACTATTAACTTAGAAAAAAATATAGACCAAATTAAATTGAATGTAAAAATAAGGAAAAAAATATTGAATGAAGTTCAAGAACACAAATATCTAGGCCTATTAATTGATAAGAATTTAAATTTTGAATTCCATGTGAATAAAATGAAAAAATCAATTATTGCTTTAGTTGGAGCAATAAGAAGAATCGATTTTTTTTATTTTTAGATTCAAAATCTCATGGATAATGCCCATATTGTTTCGCATATCAGATATCTAATAACAATATGGTCATCTTGCAGTAAAAATCAAAAAGGCATAATATATCGTTCAATGAATAAAGCAATAAAAGTAATATGTAAAAAAACATGGGAAACACCATCCATAGAATTATACAAAGATACTAAGCATTTTACATCAGCAAAACTAATAAAATTTGAAAAAGCCAAATTTGTATACAAGCTAACAAATAATTTGCAAAAAGGTAACATTCATTTGACAAAAAAATCGAAACTACATGACTATAATATCAGAAATGCCAATAACTTTCATTAAATAATATTCATTCGAATAAAGGCAAAAATAATCCTATATCGAGTTCTATAGAACTTACAACAAACTTACTGATGATATAAAAAAATCGAAGTCTATTATTATTTTTTTTGAAAAAGCTCAAAGAAAATTTGCTATTACATTGATTTTCATCAATCTATTCATATGTGATTTTTTTTATATGTTAATTTTTATCAATTTTGAAATTCTAAAAACTTATATTTAAATATATTCAATGTATTGTCGTATACCAGAACTTGTTCTGTTTGGAAGGTGTATTATCAATAAATAAATAAATGAATAAAAAATATCTATTGGCCCAATGTTGTCGTGAACTAAACGAAACCTTCCCACATTATAACTGTGAAGAAGCCAACCATATATTCGCGAAACTTTAGCAAAGACGTGGATTGTTTTATTTGTCGAACACTCACCCACATATAAAAATTCGTTCAGCAATTTATTTAAAATATAAGGACACTTTTTTATCGAGAGAAATATGTTATCTTAACTCTCTGATTGGACTCACCCTAGTTTGTGGAAGATAAGGCACCCTTCTCAAATAATTCTTCACGATCCCTACATGTGCCACATACACGGCTTCTCTACCCCGGGCGTCCATTATGGTTTTGATCCAGCAGCCCAGAAATACTACAAACACCGGCCATGAAGATTCCTTCACCTCCAAACTGCAGTTCAGCTCGATGAACAGATTAGTGCAAGATATGAAAGCTAGCCAGTGGTTCATCTTTAGGATTTCCGTCATACAAACCAAACATTTGACGGACAACTGTGGGTCCTTATACATATCGAGAAGTTTCAAAAACACACTCTGGACTTTGAAAGGCGATAGCTGGATGAAGAGATTCTTCGAGATGACGAGATGGAGGAGGTCGAGACACTTTTCCATTTTATTGGGAGAGCCAAGAAGAGATGGTGCGAAGTCGGTTACTAGATTATTTTCTAACAACGTGTGATTGCGTTTCTGAAAATGTGGAAAATCAAAACTTAAGTTTTGCATGTAATCCAATCAAATTGTCTCAGGGCGTGCCAGTTTCAAGGAAAAAATATAGTAGTCGTTTTTTCTTCTGCTTTATATGTTTTTTGAGGTGCTGAATCCGAATTTCAACTTTGCTACTTTACACGGATATATGGTTTAAACAAAAATCGCAAAAAAACCTCAAAATTTTCGACCTTTTTTCAGTTTTTTTTCAAAAAGTCATAAAAGTAAGCAATTTTCGAGGTAAACCATTCCTTACAAAAATAAAGAACATTACTATAAACACCCTTCAAATGTATTTTTGGTTGAAAGGTTTTGCAGCTGGAGCTCGCTGAAAAAAGTCCAAAATTTCCTACTTTGTGGAAACCCTGTTTTCTCATTATTTTTCGCTTGTAACTCAAAAATTGTGATTATAACGAAAACTAAGTTCAGTTTCTGATTGAACTATATTCAGTTCTCTACAAATTGTACACCATAATTAGTTATTTTAGCCAGAAAGTGTAGCCGCTAGAGCGCGTTGAACTTTTATGTCATAGAAATCGCCCTCCACCCAAAATTCAGTCGAGATCTATATATTATTACTATAAACTTATAAAAAAAAATGTTTATTTGGTCTTAGTAGTTACTACTTTTTAATAATATCAAAGTATGTTTTGGTATTCAGACACAAAATAGTTAAAAGTTTCCCAAACATTTTTTATATGATTATATATAAAAACATATATAAAAACCTTAGAATTCTTCAAAAGACTTGTGCGAGCTAAAAATGACGATCGTCTTACCTTTGAACGTGCGAAGGTGTGTATATAAATAAAAAAAAGTATGGATAGCTACATATTATACATTTTACGACGCTTAGCGGCTGAAGGGTCTAGTTGCTCTTGTGAAATAATAATAATAATACTCCCTCATAAACACTCGTAGAGTGTACCCAAAGGCATGGCCTGTGCGGGTAGAGGACGGCTATTATTATTATTTGGATGAAGAAAAGGTTTGTGTTTCGTGCAGAAATTTATTTATAAAATAATAGCAAAGCGCTTTCGACTATAAAGTCTTCATCAGTGCGTACTCGTCAGGTGTACAATAGCCAGACCATAAAAATATCATGTGTCCAGAGGACCATGTAAATATTTAAAAACAGGACATCATATGAATAACATTTAAAAAAATCCTTATTCCATGATTACCTAGATAAAAGTTTTCTTGGTCATAGCTACAAATGATCGGAGAAGGAAAAGAAAAAGTTATCATCGATTCTGAAGACTCCTACTTTCTCATGCAGATATAATATGGGAGTATTTGTGTACCTAAAATGTGTTTTGTAGCACTTCACGGAGATGTTTGCGGGTGACCCAAAAATCATGAATAATTTAGTAAATATGGAATTATTATACTGAAGCAGCAACCCATAAGCTCTTTGGACTATATGTAACAATTTTAAAGTAGTGTGACAGGTCCCACTTATACATGCCAAAAAAAACTTTGTTTTACTCCTGCCTCATTTTCAACTTACCCATAAAATCGGCATTATCTTCACTAAATGTTGAATATAATCGCTTATTCATTTCCTATATATATATATATATATATATATATATATTTAATAACACTATTGTGAAGTGCAAACCTCAAGCTTGAAATCACATACTTTATTTTTTATGTAGGATGTGTATGAGCGACTATTTTCAACATTTACTGAGTTGAAAACTGGGGCAGGAGTAAAACCCTGTTTTTTCTTTGACATGTATAAGCCTTGTCTCACTAGCCTTAAATCGTTGCATATGGTCCAAAGAGGGTACTGATTTCTGCTCCAGTATAATTATTTCATATCAACTGAAATATCCATGACTTTCGGATCATTCGTAAATATCGTAGAAGGGTTATGTGAAGTGGGACAAAACACATTTTAGGTACTCAGATTACTCACAATGTTATACTTGCATGAGGAAGTAGAAGTCTTCAGGAACGATATGTACTTTTTTTTCCTTTTACTATAATTTTTAGCAAAGTTATGACAAATCTAATTTTCGGCACTGCCTGTACTTGCAGTGCGAGCATGAAATGTGACGTCGGCGTTAAACCACGTTTTCTGAGAAAACGAGCGTATTTCATAAGGTATTACTGAATATCATTTTTGTGGAGAATTGAATTATCTCTCAACCTATCGAAATTGTTTTTTGATAAATCTTATATTTTCTGAAATAACAACAAAAAAATTATGTTTTTTTTTTTAAGCGAATTTTTTTTTAGGTTCAACCCCTGATTTTTTGGTAAACAATTTTTTTTCTAATCATACATAATGCCGAGATGTTATGTGCCGGGTTTTAGAGTGCTACAATTCATTCTTCACTTTTTGCTTGAGTTTGTCTGTCGTTACTGGATTATCACTTCATCCGCTCAGTTCCATATATAAGCACTCAACCTTGGATATGGGAAGTGTTTTTTTCAAATAAACTTATTTTTAGATAACGTAGTATTAGTCTATCCTTTATTGGAACGGGCATAAATCTTAATTTTCAGTGCGACTCACCTGTATCAACACCAGAACCTTCAATAGACCCAAAATCTCCACGGCTGTCTCGTCCTTCACTTTTTTTAATTTCAACAAAAGAAAATTGATGTTTCTGATATCCTTACAGAACACTTTGAGGATGCTTGGCACAGTCTTCAAAGAAACTAACAGATTTTTGCTGTAAGCACAAGCCACAGCAAAAACCGTTTCGTCGTCAATGACGGGCAACAATAAAGACATGAATTCGCAAATTTTCAAAGCAGTGTCCCTGTCTTCAGGTATACTTGGTTTGGAGAGCATTAGGCGACGTAAGATCTTAGGATCCGAGTACAAGGTACATACCATCATAGCTATCACAGCCGAGAGAGCAGAGTCTTGAAGTGAGTTGAGCAACTGTATGGCCCTAAAATTATGAATGATCTCAATCTTGATGCAATCCAGTACAATTATGTTTTGAGATAAGAATTGATTGTAGAACCACCAAACTTGGTACGCTAATAGTTGGAACCATGTCAAACAAGAAATAAAATTGTTTACCAAAATTCCAGGGGTGGAACACAAATTTTTTTTCGTTTTAAAATAAATAAAAATATTTTTTATGTATTCTTGGAAGTATATGGTGTATCAAAAATAAAATTAGGCAAGGTGAAAGATATTTCAATTCTCCACAAGAATGATACCTAGTAATTTTTTACGAAATGCGCTCGTTTTCTGAGAAAACGTGATTGAACGCCGACATCAAATTTCAGGCTCACGCTTACACTCCGCTGCAAGTTTTGGCGGAGCCAAATATTTGATTTGTCATAACTCTGCTAAAAATGACCAAGAAAAGAAAAAGAAAAGTGTATATTGTTTTTGAAGACTTATCATGCAAATATAACATGTTAGTATTTGAGGACCTAAAATTTGTTTTGTCCCACTTCACGAAGATGTTTGCGAAGGATCCAAAAATCATGAATAATTTAGTAAATATGGAATAATCATACTAAAGCAGCAACCCATATCCTCTTTGGACTATATCAACGAATCATGAGTAGTGTGAAAGGTCCCACTTATTCATGCCAAAAAAAAAATTTGTTTTACTCCTGTCTCATTTTCAACTTACCTATAAAACCGCCATTTTCTTCAGTCATTGTCAAAATAATCGCTTATTCATATCCTGCATGTATGTTTAATACAACTTTTGTGAAGTGTAAACCGCAAGCTTGAAATTACATACTTTATTTTTCGTGTAGGGTGTGTATAAGCGCCGATTATTTTCAACATTTACTGAAGAAAATGCTGGGATTATGGGTTAGTTGAGAACTGAGGAAGGACTAAAACCCAGTTTTTTCTTTGGCATGTATAAGTGAGACCTGTCTCACTAGTCTAAAATCGTTGCATATGGTCTGAAGAGGGATCTGGTTCCTGCTTCAGTATAATTATTTCATATCGACTAAAATATCCATAATTTTCGGCTCCTCCATGAATATCGTAGAGAAGGGTTATGCGAAGTGGAACAAAACACATTTTAGATACTCAGATACTCACATGTTATATTTGCATGAGCAGGCAGAAGTCTTCAGGAACGATATAATCTTTTTCTTTTCCTTCTACGATAATTTTCAGCAAAGTTATGACAAATCTAATTTTTGACCATGACGGAAATTGCAGTGGCGAATAAAAGCGAGCCTGAAATTTGATATCGGTATTCAATCACGTTTTCTGAGAAAAAAGGCGATTTTTTTAAGGAATTACTGGGAATATTTCTTGTAGAGAATTGAATTATCTTTCGCCCTGTTGAAATCGTTTCTTGATAGATCTCATACATTCTGAATCAACAGGAAAAAAATAATAATTTTTTAAATAAAATTTCTTTTTATGTTCCACCCCTGATTTTTTGGTAAACAATTTTTTTCTTACGATACATGGTGTCAAGAAGTTATGTGACGAGTTTCATAGTGGTACAATTCATCCCTAATTTTTGAGAACACCGTTCAAGAGTTGGTATAAATAGGCATAAAATCTCACCTATCGCCCACATCTTCATTCACGTGCTGATCAGCAACTATTCTTAACAAGATCGTTCCCGCTCTACAGACAACGATGCACTTCTTCAGCAATTCGATGTCTTCTCCATTCCTCAACCAACAACTCAAAATGTGCGTTTTCAATCGACTGTCGCCACACTGCAACATCCAACAGAGTTGAGCTACGTGGCACGAGTAGATAATATCCAGTTCGTAGAAACGTCTCGACATCATTATTAACAGTTCATCTCCGAGTAGAGCCCATCGTCTGCTGGGACAGTCCAACATTACTAAAGGATATATAATACAGATAGTTTTGAAAGTGAATGAACTCAGCTGAAAACGATCGTATGAGTATATTAGGTTGGCGATGGACTGAAGAACTTCGGAAGGATGCCAGATCAACCTAGAAACGAAGATAAATTCTGCTTTTATTGCTTATATTTTAAACTAGCTATAGCCAAGACACGGATGAATCCCGAAAGTTCATTCAAGGAGCCCACAACGTCCGTCAAAGTTTGGAGCTTTCTACATGAATACTCAAAACACGCTTTGACACATCAATTTTTTGTTGTAGGGGGATATTTTTGCTTGTATTTTGGTCACTGCAACTTGAATACCCTAGAGGGTATGCACAAAAATTTAAAAGTACATAAAAAAAACTGTGCGTAATAGTATATGTAACAAGTTGTGTAAAAAGCATATTACGCACGAATGGAGAAATTACGCATGAAGCCGCTGAACCGGGCGGTAAAGAGTACTTTACCGCATAAACGCATTTTACGCATGTGGTACATACAAAATTTTATGCACTAGTGGTTTAATAGCGCGAATCACAAATACTAACTTGAGTTCCAATGGTCTACACGTTTCATACGTTATGTATACCAATAATCAAGAGTAACATAGTATGGGGAATATGAAACTATAGTAGCTCAGGACTTTTATATTGAAGAATATATATCAAATGAATTGATCATCACTGAAAAAATTGACAACGATTGTGCTGGAATGATACCAAACAGTTATTTGAAACAACCATCCACTTCTAAAATGAATACTACTTGTTCTTGTATCGATGCAGATGCTGTAACGACGTTTTCAATATGTAATACTTAAATATGTTCAGCGGGCCATGATGCGCCCGCGGGCGGTAAAGTGCCACTTCACGCTTGCTGAACCGGGCGGTAAAGGGTACTTTACCGCCCGCTAGTGCATAAAATACTTCAAGAAGCTTCGGAAACATATGCTCTAAGAAAAATAACCGGTCCCAGTATGGCCATAGCAAAGTGGAATTGTACAAAGAAAATAGCTGCTAGCCGCTATGGACATATTTCACGAGAAAAATATGTCCAGAAGAAACGAAAACGAAACACGACTGAATTTCATTTAGTCGAAAATGGTAATAAGAATGAATGAGTCTTGTAAAAGAGTTTTTTTGCTAGAATTTGTCAGTTTGACAAATATCTCGAAATGAACCTGAGCCTTGTAAGAGAGTTTCTTGCTGCAAGGGTTTCTTACTGCAAGGGTTTCTAAGAATTTGACAAAATTCTCAGGGGATAGAAAGGATCGGGAAACGCAAGGTGCCATCATAGATTAATTAATCTATGGATACCTCCAATATATAAATAAAAGATAGGCGTCTCACCTAAACCACAATTTGGCGAAAAATATGTATAATTGTCAGAGTTGCATAGGAGGTTACCAATATATTCAATGCTGATAAAGATGTTCAGAAAATAAATTATAGTTATGGTGTCCATTAAATACATCAGCCGGAGTTTAGAGAAAAAAATATATTTAATTGTCAGAATTGATTAGAGGTTATATACTAATATCTAATACTGGTTAAGTTTATCAGACAATAAATTTAGATAGGGTGTGTTATCGTGTCTTGTGTCCATAAAATTAGTCAAATTTAACAAGAGTTGGTGAAAAATTGACAGATGTAGATATATAGAATGACAGAAATATGTATGTAATGTTGCTCAAAACATGTATATAATGTAATACCATTGTTACTCTTCTATAGTATTATTTTGATTTGTAGTATACAGGGTTGAGCATATACTCGTAATATATCTTTTCTAAATTTATACATACAATGTGGAATTTCAGTAGTCACCTTTGGTAGGCGAGTAACTTCAACTTGGAAAATATAGAAAGAGAACATATGTCATGAGCCACACTCGTATCCTGTATCTCAAATGGAGAAATATAGTTTTTGAACATCTAACATTCAACTTTTTCCATATTTTTTCATTTGAGACACAGGGTGCAAGTATGACTCATTTCTTCTTTTTCTATATTTATTAAGTCGAAGTTATTCACCTACTGAAAAGATAGTATTGAAATTCCAGAAATGTATCTATAAATATAGATAAAAGGTGATAAAGGTGTGGTTGAACGGAATGTCATTTACAGATCCTGAGAATACAGTAATTATAGTCACTGAAAATTTTAATCAATTTTAAATTTATAAATATTGTCAAAATAATGTCAGTTGTATGCCATGTAATGACTTGAAATCTTTTTATAGTACGAACAGATCATCAGATATCACATTGAAGCCATCTATGTAATTCTTTTACCTAGGGCTCAAGCGGTGTAATAAGTATAGTAGCCGCTCGCGAGCATAGTAATCGTCTAAATCGGTGAACCAATTAGGCGCTTTCGTGTATCACATTTTCTTTTTTTATATATTTCCTCACTATTCCTTCTTCATCAATCATCTAAGTTGTTTTTTGTCGGATATTTGTCTCACATCCTACTATGGAAAACTCTTGTAGAGTTTTTTAGACTTGTTCAAAATATGTAATCGAATATATGTGATATTTTAAACATATCTATATCTTAGCAGATATTTATGACTGATGTTAGTATGAATTCAAAAGTTTATCAACGTACCTGGAGCACTTGCATAGGAAGCCACAAATGTGAAAAAAGGCTACAGCTTTCGACTTCGGCCACTCCTTAATGTCGTTTGGTAACCCTTTCAGCATCTTCATATTAACGTTCCACTTCTCATTATTATATTCTGACAGTAGTAAGGAGAAGAGCTTAATGGCTTCGTCTTGCAATTGTTGTTTCGTAGAAATAATAAGAATTTTATCGGAATTGGTCGACACATTGACAATAAATGTTTTTAAATGATTCACAAGCTCAGAGTTCTGATGTCTTTTTGTGTGAGTTATGTAGCCATACTTGATATAGAAATTGTTCATGGCTGTCATCAACTCTTTCAACGTGATTTCCTCAAGTTCCTATAAAAATAAACCTCGTTGGTTATTTTTGTCTTTTACTATCTTGCAATGCTGACTGAAATAGCTATTAATGTAGAGAAATTATTATGCCATTTGTAATAATCGAGATTTAAAATTGCATAATAATCGAGTTACATTCAAAGCTTTATCGTATCATCGACAACGATGATGTGAAAATAAAATCAACAACTTTGGTTATTGTCACGTTATTGTCATTTTAGCGAACCATTTGATATCTGGGGTATTAGAATAGATATTTACGATATAAGTGTCGTAAAGATTCATATTACGATATGAGTTGGAACATTTGCACTTAGATTATCGTAATATGAATTTACGACACAAATATTGTTCAATATTTACCTACCATCAATAATGTTCATTCCAATTTAGCAAAATTTCATCGACATTAGTTCAGACCATTAGAGATTTAGAGAATAGAATCAGATATAGAATCCGCTACAAATTAAAAAATGCAATCCTTATTACCTGATAAATCCCGGGATAGATACTCAAATTCATAATAAATTAGTACTTGTTATCCTTTTCCATTAAATAGACTAAAATTTAAATAGAGAAACAAATGAAATTTACTTTACCGCACTAGTGTGTGGTATAGTATCTCAATACGAAACTCATATCAGTATCGTAATGACTGATGACATTACATATTGATGGTAGGTAAAGTATCTAACGTATTATATTGTAACTAATGTATTATGTGTTGTTATGATGTTTATAATTTGTAATGAAGTGTTATAATATTAATGGTGTTGGGGTTGTAAAAATTCAGGTCCGGAGAGGGGCAGGGAGTCCACGAAGACAGGGGGCCCGGAGTCCTCTTGAAACATAATGATTATATACAATGCCAACACCTAACTATGAGACAGACACGGCTCAATGGTTTGGCAATGCTCTCAACTAGTAGCTAGGCAAGTGAATTTTGAAAAAATAATTGATGATCTTGCCGCTAGAAAAGGTAAATTTGTGTTAAAAAATTGTTGTATTTGGTTGGCCGGTAGCTCAGCGGTCTAAGGCACAGGCTGTTTGAAACTTCAGCATAGCGAGAGTCGGTTCGAGCCCGATGTATGTACGAGAGATTTTTTGTCAAATACTTGATATGGGATCGATAGGCGACCACATGCCTTGTTGAAAAGCAAGTGTATTGTAAGTTTTCAAGATGATAATTCGTTTAGTGCTAGCTTGGAGTGCACACCAACTACTCAAGGTGGTGGTGTAGGTTTCCAGGTTTTCCTGCAGCCACCTACGCCACCAAAAGTCATTAAGTCGCCCCGGAGCGCCAAGGCAAATAATAAGGTACTACCCACACAAGGCCACGGGCTATGCCTTTGGTTACACTCGACGAGTGTATATGAGAGAGCATTATTATTATTGTTGAAAATTATAATGATCCATTTATTAACTTTATAGTTGCAAGAGTTTAAATTTATCTTAATATCTGTCAAATAAAAAAAAACTTCAACGAAAATTTTAACCAATTGCACCAAACTTCGAAAACTGATGGTATAAATAGAAAAGGGAAGGGGCCCATCTGCATACTCTGCCCAAGGGCCAATGCTGGCTCTCTCTGGCCCTGTAAAAATTGCCCTACTATGAGGTGCATATTATAATAATATGATATATATTTTTTTTGTTATTAAGTTTAAGTTTAAAAAGTTGTATCAATTTGCCTGGCTTTGTCAATAGAAACTTTATCTGTTACCTTCTTCCTTATTTACCTGTTTTTTCCTTCCTTTTTCAGGTCCAGTCGGTTTCAATGAGATATGAAACTGTCTCTCTCTCAGTGGGGTTACAGTTAGGGCTCCTTGATGTCAAAATTTATAAAGTTTGTAATTCTATAAATGGCAATAATAAATAAATATACTCAGAATTCAAATGTGTTTGTTTCTCTTTTGATTTTATGCAAAACTTGTTCAGATTTTAACATTGACCTGTTTTGTCAAATTTCCCATTGGTTCTTCTTTTTCTTGAATTCTATCTGTATTTTAAAATTAACACACTCCAGCTGGCACCTTTCATTTCAAATCTGCAAATTTTCATCATCTACAGTATGATACATAGATAATTAGCTTCTTAATTTCTAAGTAAAATGATAAATTTTGATATTTTCCAAGTTTGTGTGTCTAAAGCTTTCCAAAATGTTTTATTATTGAATGCTAATTTTTATTTTCTAATTGTTATAAGCTTTTCATTACGTAAGGTGAGTTGGCTTACTCGGAATGCTACGAAATTTGAATAAATCTAACACTCTTTTTGTTTGCTGGTTGACTGATTTAAACAGGATGTTTATATAAGATAGTCCAGTACAGGTAGAGTATTTCTTTATGTTCTAATTAAGAGTTCTATTTTTGACATAACAGAAGATGTAACTTAAAGAAAGCTTAATATTCAACAATACGATAGTTACGAATTATTGCGATAGAAACAAATTAGACCTCTACTATAATTTTTCATAAGAGTTCTAATGTTGTATCTGCTATGAGTAAATCAAGAAATACCATCGCAGATTTTATTCTTTTCATGAGAAACTTTTTTCATTTAAAGCCATTGTATTATGTTATTTGTGGATAATTGTTTTATCGTCAATCTGATGGCTAATTTATTCAAAAGCAGAAGGACCTCTAACTGAGAAAGTTAATTTCATAACAGAACAAATTATTACTTCTAGAAAGAAGCCACTATGACAACAATTGACATAGTAAGAGTACTGGAGTAATGGGGAAGTGCATTATACATGGTTTAATCTCTGATTACCAGCAGGTTGTGTTCCTCATGAAGAATCAAATTTGCAAGAAATAAAACACACAGTGGGTTGCGTTCATAAAGACATACAGAGAGAAACTCCTACTTTCCTTTCCTCAGGTCAGGTGACCTGGAGTCGGAAACAGAGGGATTCATAATAGCCTACCAGAATGTGTCTTCAATATCTGGTCTACCGTAGTCGCGTATGAGGCGCCGTTCGGGTAAAAACTGTTTTTTCAAATATATTTAATGTTGTGTCAATATATGTATTAGTTGTAGCAAATATTTTCATTTTGCTTTCCGATACATTTATTTTCTAGAAAACGCAATATATTTACTTTCCAAGCATTACAAATATATAAAAACGTTAATTCTCATATATTTATAAATTCGATCTATTTTATGTCGTCAAGAGATGGCGCAACCAACTCGATTTGTCCACAGAACTCATAACTATATATCTTACGTAAGATATATAATTATGAGTTCTGTGTATTTGTCCAAGCCCGAGCATGTGGCAACATGGCAACTAGGCAGTCATTAGTACATAAAGTGGCTAACAGATAGCAGTAGCACAGGCAGTTTTGTTATTGTATAGTTTTCTACTTTACAATTGGGCACTTAATTGAACGGCACGGCCTTCTAAATTCAGTGACCTTATGTGTGGGTCAAACGAAGGCCATCTAGGATTAAATGACCCAATCTGAAATATTATACTGCCGCCATCTATTCGGCAACTTCTGTACTAATGACTTTGCTTCGTCCCCATGTTGCCATATGCTCGAACGTGTCACAAATCGCGTCGATTGCGCCATCTCTTGACGACATAAAATAGATCAAATTTCAAAATTCACGTTTTTGTATATTAGTAACACTTGAAATGTAAATATATTGTGTTTGATCAAAAATAAATATATCGGCACCCAAAATAATATATATTGCTGGAATTAATAAATATATTTACAGAAATTATTTATATTTGCAAAAACACTTTTTACCCGAACAGCGCCTCGTAGTCGCGTGATGGTTGTAGAGGTGCCGGACAATTAAGAGATGTAGAGCATGTTGTGAAGCTCCTGAGACCATGATGCATTTGTATCTGCGTACCAAGCTTGTACGCTTATAATACCATATATTCATAGGAATAACGCGGCGCTACGAGTGTTATGTTACCATCTACGACACTCCGCCGGTGTTCCCTTATGCTCCGTGGGATATTGATTTGGCTGTGGAGAATGAGTAGTGCCGAATTTATTGGAACTACTCATTTCCCACTCTCAGGCAAATACAAGCTATCAAGTCTGATGATGACCTCCTCGGCCATCAAAGTAAGACAATTTTCAAGAGAGTTTTCAGCTTCTGGAGAAACGAACATCGCCGAAAAGAGGAGCAAAAATGGACTAATTATCCAAATTTATTCTTTGAACTCCGCAAGCTGTACCCAAGCCACTGATGAAATGGTGGTCCTGATCATAGGGGTACTTAGTGGAATGTACACGCTGCTCTAAAAAAATTATACCAGCTTGCCGTGATACTGCAGAAATCTTAAACAGACGGATGTAATAAAGGCCGCCATTCTTCGTTCACTACGTCTACTCAGGGCACATGTCTCTCGGACCCAGATATTACTCACGCCACGGACGTGGAGAGTGACTATCTGGGTGAATGGCACCATCGCGCCTTCCAGATGTATCGGGTTTCCGGAGACATGGACCGACTGGGATATTCCTAACGAAAAAAAAGTGTACCCAGAGGCATATACTGACTTACTGATTTTTGCTGGTGGTAACAATTTTCAGTTGTAGGAAAACTCAGAAAACATACAGCACCACCCCGGGCTAGACTAGACGGGATCTAGACAACTCACAACATACTTACTTTTCAACAAGGCATGTGTTATCGATCCCGATATACTTGAGAAAAAAATCTCTCGCCCTCTGAAATCGTTCCGACCATCGCTAGCTGAAGTTTAAACGGCCTGCGCCTTAGACTGCTGGATCACCAGCCACCCATCCAGCTGATGTTGAAAATAAATTTCTTGACGCAAGGTAGATGTACTAAAAGTCACATTTATTATCCTTTCGATAAAAAAGTACAAGAACGTCCATATAAAATAACATAAAACATATCATAAAACACCTGTGAAATCATAGATTTATTTCAAAAACGAATTCATCTTACCTCTCCCAGAAAAATGGGGCCATACATCAGTAACCACGAAATGCAAACATTAAAGGCTTCTGTGGATATAGGGAACCTGAAAATTGAATGATCGAAACGTGAAAACTCCTTCAACCAAGTGAGACTATGAGCGTCCGAAACAAGACCAAGCAAGCCCGTATCTACTCAAAAGTGAATGATTTCTTAATGCATCAATAAGACAATAATTGTGCAGATTAGACGATACGAAATAATGACTTTATGCATCAGCTTCGTCAAGGACTAGGTAGTATGAATATTTCGAAATCAAATATGTAATTAATAGTCTTCTTCCACTGCGCACACTCGAGCATATTGCACCGTTTGTTTGGCTTCATTTACCATATTATGATTCTTGGCATATTATTTTTTTTTTCGAACAGCCTTCTTTTGTTGGAACATCTCTGATTCCCGTTCCTTCTATAATGCAAGCGCTGTAGCTAAAATGTTACTAAAGCATGACCATAAATCCAATAGAAATGATTTTTGGTACACAGGCAGTTTTCGAAGAATACGTACTTCAAGAAAAAAATTATTGGTCTGCACACGGAGCACCTATGGAAAGTGGGGAAATTTCCCGGGAATGCTCGGAAGGGGTTGGATTTTTCGATATAATGTAAGGAAACAAACTTGTAGAACATAAGAATCTCCATTAAAAAGGTAATCACATGTTTTTCGAAAATTGCTTCTTTTGAGGAATGAGATATAAGTAACTGATATTTCAGTATTCCGCTGAACGACTCGGGATATCATAAGATTTCGACGCTCGACCAAAATCTCTGTATCTCCCTTGTTTTTGGTCGCAAGTTCATGAACTAAACGTCAGCAATTATCATATATACCTGGCGGCCAGGCGAGTATACAAAGGGGGGTTATTACCCCCCCCCTGATCGAAGAAAATTCAGTGTTTCAATCAAAATTAACTTTAAGATTCATAAAATGAATCTTATTTCATTCGACGCGTAACTATCTGACTTCAAAAAAACTGAGATATGCCAAAAGTGCAGCGTGGCAATGAACGTACAAGTACAACTCAACGGGAGCGTCTAATTCTAATTCTAATTCTAATTCTAATTCTAATCCCTATCAAACCTGGGACATGGACACCTGATTTATTGGGCATCGCCTATTTCGGCGCAAGGAGACAGGTATCGTGCATAAAAACAGCCCAATTCGGCCCCAAACACAAAATGTACCTATTTTAAATTTAACTAAACACACACGAGAAAAGCTCAAACTAACCTTTTTAAAACAATATTCGAAATGATAGCTAGCTCATGTACCACCTTCAATCCTTTTAATATTTCCGCTATTTCTGCAAGATTTCTGGATGCCGTCATCGGCATCATGCCGCTCATCGACAACAGCTCGCTCAAAATCGTCGTGCAATCGCTCACATGTATAGTACCAAATGCTCTTCGTTTTACTGTTTTGGCCAAAACGTCTAAAATTCTTTCTCGGCCTCGTTGTATATATTTCTGCAGCGCTTCATTATTGTTGGTACTAAAATAGATTCATCGGTCATATGAGGCATTAGTTTGTTGGTACATATTATGTAATGATATTTACGCAAAGCATCTATTAAACCTTTCTAGGGAACTGATGTTTCAAAAAATTTGAATATTTATACATGGGGTTATTCTTAAAAAATGATTACTTTTATTGCTATGGCACTTCCGATTAGATTGTATGAGTATATCTAATAATATATTTTAGAACTCTTTGCTGAGTTTCAACTCAAATAGTTTAGAATTCAATCATTATTGATCAAAGACCTCAAACCGATCTTGTGGATAGCAATACTTTCATAACAATCTAATTTTCTGTCATCATCCGCTGGTTTTACTAATTTTAAATTTTGAATGTAAATTATATGGTGGTCATCCACAAGAATATTTTGATGTATTTGCTCACTAATGATGATGGTCCGTTAAATTCTAAACTATTTGAGTTAATACCAATAATGAAGGAATAATTACCTATACTCTAGTTCCTAAATTGTAAATAGTGACTCATCATACATTTTCAGGTTTTTACGGGATTTAAAAGTGCGGGGGGATGTGAGCAAGTGACAAAGTAACACTCTAATCACCTAGCTGATTTCTGTTCCTTTTCTTGCCCTGCTTCATATGAATTATGAACCGTACACCCTATGAGTCACTATCTACAATTTAGAAACTAGACTATTGTATTGGCATGTTTGGGTGTGATCGTATACCTGATCAGGTATATATGATTAGAGGTACGATCACTACCACGTTTTATAGTCATTATTTGTAGGATATAAATAGGGCATATTGGCCACGTTTATACCATCTCTTTTGGTAAGCTGACTAATAACTTTATTTCAACCAAATAGCCTTGGTCATCTTGGTGTAAACAGTAACACTTGGTCCGGAATCAGCTTGGTTTGTTACCAAAAATTGTTGCATACCAGACCAAAATAGTTAAATCACCAAAAAGGTGTAAACACCTACTAACTATTCTTTCCAGCAAGTTGCAAAATTTGGTTTGCATCATTGATGAGCCATAAGTCTGTGTTCTGATGTACTAAGACTGTGCTTATATATCCACAGAACAACCTCGAATAATAATGTTCCTAATTTACACTTGAATATTGAATTCCTATTGCCACTGATGTCATAAAATATTGGTAAGTAAAGTTGCAAAACTTTTTACAATTCACTAGTATGTTGTCTAAATGATTACCAAATAAGTACCAAACTGTTTACTGATTAAACATGGTGTAAATAGGCAGTAACTTATCCACTTGGTCAGAATTTGGTATGGTCAACTTGGTTAGAGTACCAAATTCGTGTACGGTATAAAACGTGGCCATTGACTTTTAGTTTAGTAATCTCTACTGATGGAGATAACTTGGTTGTCTAAACGCGTATCTAGAAATTAAATTACTGGTGGAGTAAAGGGGACAAATTATTGCATAAAAAAATGTTTCAAAAGAATTTAAAAAATGTTGGGTAATTTCAGATCGGTTTGACAAAAATTAAAAACTATAACCTCAAATTATCAAGTTTATAAACCTTGATTAGTGTACCAAGTTTGATATTTTTTCCATCAGGAGTTTTGGAGAAAAAAATGGAATCTAAATTTTTTTCGTACTTTTGACACCCTGTATCTCATGCAGAGGGGGTGCATTTTAGGATACATTGACGGAAATTTTTCTCTTCAAAATGAGGTCAGGAATCTGTAATTGGAGTTTGACAGTCTTATTCTGACTCACCCTGTATATTCCCAATCGTGGCATGACTTTTGACACACCTATACAGGGTGTTATCTAACCTCTTGCACTCCTGTTAAAAACGGTTGTATATTGCCATTTTATAATGCATGGCAGGTGTGAAAAATTCGAAAAAAATTTGTGGAAAGTTTTAATTGTGTTGGAAAATTCGTTGAACCGCTGTCCGCCGAATGTCAGCTGACCGGAGCAGAGCCGCAATAATACTGGAACTGCCAGATGGAAGAAACTGTGTAATTTCGAACATCGGTTTCCCAGATTTTCCGAATTTCCCAACAAAATTTAAAATTTCCACAATTTTTTTTCGATTTTTTCACACCTGCCATTCGTTATAAAATGGCATTATACAACCGTCCTTCATGGGCGTGCAATAAGAGTTTAGAGTACACCCTGTATAATTCAATTGAGAAAAAGTGTCACTTGACTCGAGCAGTATTTTAATGTAAGTAGGTATGTAAGTAGGTATGTAATAATAATCAGTTTTTTTCATTCAAGAAGCAAGAAAACTCAAAATTTGTTAACCGCAGAAAGAGATTACCTGGAAACTATTCTCTTCAATAATTCCAAATATTTCGAAAGTATTTCACTTGATTCCTCTAGTTCTAAATTTGTAATAATTGCCAATATAAACTCTAAAATGCGAGCTATTGGTTTCAAAGTCTCATGAAATACATGTTTATGGCTGAGCTTCAGTAAAAAATCGGCTTGTGTTCTGTAAAAAACGAGAAATTATTTCTATTAGTGAGCGTTTATACATATATTACGTTATAAAAAAAGGGAAAATTTTGACAAGTGATTAGAAATGCCCAAAATCTCTTCACAAGAGACACAGGATAGTAAGTGGTTGGTCAATATATCATCGTGACTCCGTGGCATTGGAATCAAAATTCAAAAAGGCTTTATGTACTTTTCATGGTAATTATTATACTATTTTAGAAAAAAAAGACATGCAAGTCGTCTTAGTCTGTACCGTTCTACCGGCGGTCTTGTATGTAGAACGCAACGTTTTCAGTTCGCATACGCAAGCAGCAAGCTTTCGAATTTGTAACTCACAGACTAACCTACATTACACATCTGAAGAAATTATTTTTGACGTGATAACGTCTTATAAATCGATGAACGCCGGCTTCACGCACGAAAAAGTATAACTCATTGTCACGTTCCGCCTAAGCCGAGCGTGCAAGTGGAGAGCGTGGGGCAAGTGATAGAGAGGCACGATCGGCCTAAGCGATGGGCCTGTGACGCATCTATCTCTCTTCCACGATGCGTCCGAGTAGAAGAGAGACAGCGGCAGCACACAACCTGCACGTGAAATGTTTTGTTAACTGCTTACAAAGTGAAGTGAAAAGTAGATGTGGATTCCATTGTTTATTACAACAATTGCGGCAAAAAAGGTAATTATTTCTTAAATTTTAAAAATTTGATTAGCGATATAATCTCATATATTTGTTCTTTGATTATTAAAAAAAAGTAGCATCGGTCGGAGAGTGCAGTAATAATAGGTTGTGTTACAATTTTGACTAAAAAATGATTAGGACTCGTATAAAAAATCGTATAAAAAGTCAAATGCTCTTATTTAGTTTTCAATGAAAAAAATTATCGTGCGTAGCTTAAAAATTAATGTTTAACCTATTACATGTGTCTAAAATGACAAGTTGAACCGGCCAACCACCGTGCGAGAAAATCTTCTATAATATCAAACACGTTAAAACAAAAAAAACAAATCTGGGACTTATCCATAGGTGAAAAGACCGACCCTAAGGCGAGATTTTTAAAAGCAGCAATTTAAAAAAAAATGATTTATTTGTCCAATTTCGTCATTTTAAATTAACAATTTATTGACATTGATTTGATTTCAGTTTATTTCTATAATTAATTGTTCGTTTGTTATATTCAAACAGAATATTCGAATTAAATATGCAAAAACTGTAAATAATATTTGAAAATAAAAAATTAATATTTTTATATAACCAGAGTTTTAAGAATATTTATGTTTTAATGAAAAGTTAACGCAGTGAAAGGGAATATATTATTATATCAAAAAGGTTTTGGGTGGCTCTTCAAAAGCACCAGTTTCATGAATTTGATTTATGATTTCAATTTCATCGTAATTCAACAAATATTTCATAATGCATTGTCATTGGAATTATAAACACCTGCCAAATTTCACATACGAATCTAGGAAAAAAACGAAAAAAAAAACAGAAAATACCCCCTGAAAAAAAAGAAGTAATTATTTAGTTTGATCTAATCAGAAAGAACTAACCTTACATTTGACTGCGTGGAAATTGGCCCAAAAAAATGTTTTGACTCTTCTCGAGTTATAGAGAAAAAAAAGTTATACAGGGAAAACTAATAATGCTATTTTTGTTTTTTCAAATGAAACTTTCAATTGAAAAAAAATTATTCATGAACTTATGATTTCTTCTGATTCAATCATTTTTTCTTCGACGACTAACCTTTCGGAGATTAGCTTGGACGAGAACACCGTGACACGGGATTTTTATACCGGGTGACCACGAGATGAGGTACACCCCCAATTTTTCTATTGTTTTGAAGATACAAATTTTAAATTTGGTATATCGCTACAGTACTTGAATACGCAATATTTTGACGCCATCACTGAAAATTCAGCACTTCCGGTCTAACCGGAAGTGGCCCAAAACTTTTTTTTATCAAATGACACCCTGTACATATTTTTTCGTTTTCCAGAAGAACACGCAATTTGTGATACTGACAAACGACATCAGGAGTTACCAGAGGAAAGAGGAAGCTTCGAAGTGCGATTCAGTTGGAAACTGAGGTTCTCATGTAAATGCAGCTCCCATAAATTCTAACAATTATCAAAAATTTCCTAAAAACGGAATAGTACCCATAAAGAAAAGTTCACAACTGCCATTTCTCAAATGGCAACATGTTTTTTTTACTGCGTCGTGATGAAAAATGATTAATTTTCAGATTACTCGCGAGAAAAGTTTTGGAAAATTCCGAAAGAAATCGAAAATACAAAATGTTTCATCCCAATATTAGATACTCTTCAACGAAGACGGTCATGAACATAAAAAAGCGAAAAAAAAGCAGCATTAATTGAATAAGTGGAACAAACTGTGAATTTCGTTGAAATAAAATGAGCTTTTGTGTATTGCTCTCTTAATTATGTTTCAAGACGCCTACGTTGAAGAACATTCAACTTTAGGCACACTCATCATGAAATGTGATTGTATCTTCGTTTAGGAGTTCTCCAAAACTTTTCACACGAGTAAACTGATAATTTATTATTTTTCATCATGACAAAGTGAAAAGTACATGATGCCATTTAAAAATGGCAGTTATGAGCATTTATTAATGAGTACTATTCCGTTTTTAGGTAACTTTTGATAATTGTTGGAATATGAGAGCTGCAATTACCTGAGAATCTCAGTTTCCAACTGTATCCCACTTTGATTACTTTGAAGCTTCCTCTGGTGACTTTCTGATGTCATTTGTCAGTTGTGATGATTTAAGTTTAAATTTCATAGCCAACTTTGTTCGATTGAACAATCAACTTGCATCTCCGCCATTTTTCAAGCGATTTTCAATTTTGAAGAACAGCGTTTTTATTTTTAGTTCTTAAAAAAAATGAATAGGACATTCATAAAATCTGTTGTGGAATCATCAGCGTTTTTATTTTCTCACAATTTTGATTTTTTTTTAAATACGATTTTCTCAAAATCTCGACACCAAAGTCCTGCACTTTTGCCATATAGGTATTAAGTTAAGTATAGGTATTCACAAGGTATTTTTTTTCTTTACGGGCCATACTCATAACATTCTGCCATTAGTTTTGTTGCACACTAGCCAATATAACTGAAATTTTCTCCAATGACGTAGACTTTCCCTTTCTTCAGTGAAAATGCGCCCTTCCCGGTCTAATAACCTTGACCACGCCAATTATTTTCCCACCAATATTTCAAATAACATACTTAACCCCCAATTTGCAGCGCATGAGCAAATATTTCGGATTTTAAGTTTCGTTACTCATCAATCATATTTCGTTATCGTTATTATCGCTTCTATTCCTCAGAAGCGTCTAAAGACCGACCGGTTTCATATGTTCATTAAAATGTGTGGGCTTGCATTGTCTTTATACTCTTTATATCGCCTATTAAAATCATAAAATAATACATAGGTGCCCACCCAGGGTTTATGAAGCACGTGCAATTTACAAGCATAACCAGTTTTGATCCGTGTGTCTGAAAACTGCAAGACCATTCACATACATGCCTTTCACTTGCGTTTCCATCACATGGTCAAATTTTCTCTGGTTCTGTATTGATTTTCTCAATACTAGAGGTACGGTATTTGAGTTTTTCAAATTATCCCGTCGTATATTTCACTGAATCTTTCATTATGTGAACTAGAACATGTTCCGTGCTCAAGACAGCTCACCTCGCGTTTATAACGCACGCCGACAGGCACATGTGTGAACGTCGATGGGTATGCATTTCTCATGCAGGGTCGAAAAATCAGGGTGGGCACCTATGTATCAGATTCAGCCTTAAAATTAAAAGGATGCGACCTATCACATTAGTATACAAATATTTTGAAAACATCATCTTAAAAATCAATGTTCTTGTTTGGATATTATAAAACTTCCACCGTTGCAAGATTTAGATATGGTTTCACTTACTTTAATAATCTACTATCCATGGTATTAATGTTGATCATGTCTTCAAAGGGATAAACCATCATCAGTTCTTTCAACTGTTGGTCATCTAAATGGTCAACACCTTTAATCAGAGTTTTTAATTCATCCAAGGTACACAATTTCTTCATGTTTTCCTGATCTAAAAAATTATTCAGTTATTGATAAACAACATAATCGACAAAATGAGAGAATTTCTGATCATATTCTGTTATTTCTGTTGTAATAAAATTCCACAGGTACCTTTGATTGAAAACGTTCCCTTACTACGGGTAACCAGGGGTAGGTAACCAACCACGACTATACACAAGACCAGAGTGAATAGTCGTTGGGTAACCAACTAGGTCTTATGGGTAGTTTGGTTGTTGATGAAAAATTCGGAATGAAATACCTATAATAATAAAATTCAAACCATTAGTTTTTACTAAAGCACAAAACACTAGTGCGCAGCGCACTAGTACATACTAGTATATATTATATAATATACGTGATGGGGGAGAGGCGGAGCGGAAAGCAGTAATCATTGGAGAGCGGCAATGACACTTTGTATCCGAAATACACACAAGATTTTTTTCTACAAGCGCAGCTCTAAGACATAAAAAACTCTCGATACTTCATTCAACATATAGGCACATAATTTTGTTACTTATGAGAAAATTAACACTCAATAAATCCTATACCTATCTATAAGCTATTCAAATATCCATAAAATGCACATCTCTAACTACAAAAAAAGGAAAAACAACTCCTTTCTAAGAAAAATAAAAACATGACCGCCAGCCGAGATCGAATCCGGGCTGCGTATAGGAGAATCGACCGATGGGGTCGCTACTATCGCTAGGAAAATGGCTACTTTGTTTGTTTACATTTCTGGCTTTTGTGACGTCATTGAATTATATTTGCGCCGAAAATTTAAATAAACTACCAAATACATTTTACTGAACTACTACTAATGCGGTATTGAAATCAGATAAGAAATGAAACTGAAAGGCTTTTATTCAATACAATGGTCTTTAGTCGATCATACTCCCTTCTATCTCTTATTGTCACTGCAGTTTGAACAATAACAAAATGTAAAGCAAAAAATAGTTAATGCTTTTTTGCTAAAGTACGAAAGCGCAGGAGGGCCACAAGAGGTTTTTATTTCATCACTTCGACTTTAAACTCGGAATTTCGAAAATTTCGACAATAAAGTCGCGAAGTGATTAAATTTCGACATAAAAGTCGAAATTTCAACATTAAACTCGAATAAATATCATTTTAAAATTTCACTGACGTATGTAATTAGTAATTTTGCTTATTTTTAGTTGAAAACCCTGGGTAAGTTGGTATTGTCGCATGACAATATGGCGACGGTGAATATGGTCAATTGTCTTTGTGGAGAATAAAGAAAAAAAAACTCCCAAACTGCTAGATTGATTTTGATGAAATTTTGTGTGTGTGTTGAAGTGGATTCGAGAATGGTTTAGATTCACAATTCTACGAAAGCATAAAAAGTGCCACAAAAAATTTATAATCCTTACTTCACAACTTGGAATTGGCCTAATCCCGACTTTGCAACTCGAAATTAGCCCAATTCCGACTTTGAAACTCGGAATTAGCCCAATTCTGACTATATGCAACTCGAAATTAGAATCATTCCGTCTTCGCAACACGGAATAGGCCTTTTCATTTAGATTACAAATGACTAACTTTGTTTACCTGACAGCCCCAACGGCAGTGACGGCGAATATTTTTTCTTTTTGAAGAAAATTAAATAATCTTTTCGAGTTTTCTCATGGATAGTTAACTTGAATTTACATGGAGAAGAAAATTCACCATCAGAAAAATTCGTGTGGGTACATTATTTTGTATAAGAATGAAAGGTTTTTGGTGGTATAAAGTAGGTTAAAATTACCTAACTATTTAGTTATTTGTTATAAAGGGAAAAAAGTATTAGATTTTAGCTCGACGTTGTGTTATATCCCGACGCGTAGCGGAGGGAGACAACAAATCGAGAGCTAAAATCTTATATTTTTCCCGTTTATAATACACTATTTTTTTCTGTGACAGGGAAAACGACGATTTAATACCTACCTTTACCTATTTGTACATATATCCGGGAAAAAATCACTCACTTTTTTCCAGTGGGAAAAAAGTAATTTCATGAAAAGTTATATTTTATTACCCATCAACAGACAGAATGTCAAACTTTTTTCCCATCACAGAAAAGAAGTATTTTTTTCCTTATGTAGATTTAACTACACTAAGAATGACACTAAGAACGAATATTTAATACAAAAGAACGCATATGAAGGTTTATACATTTATTTTAGATCTGTAATTTAAATTAAAAATTAATAATTAAGAAGTTGCTTAAATTTCCACATATCCAAGAAATGAGAAATTTTGTTGATGAAACGTGAAACTCGCTACTTTTGAGATTTGGTGGAATTTCAGGTCAGTTTTTTGTGGTCCTTTGAATTTTTTAATAAATATTTGATATAGGTAGATTGTGAAGATCAAGACGTTCCGAAAATGATGGGTGCTTTTTGATTCTGCTGACAACAGTACTCACAGTTGGCATATTAAAGAAACCTAGACATCGTCGCTATAAAATCAATGAACATAAATAGAGATTGTTTATGGTAAAAAATAAAGTTCGTAGCTTCAAAAATAATAAACAAGTTTTTGAAATACACCCAAATGAGTCTAGTTTTTACTGTATTCTGGGTAATGAATCCATATTGAAAATTTCTCAGTATACAGATTATATGTGCAAATCCTCTTCCGTTGTGGCATTTTTCATTTTATATTTTTTTATTCAGTTATGGGGTAGTAGCATTAATCCATCAGTGCGGATCCTATGGTTGGAAATAACGAACCAATTATATTTCGGTCAGCAAACTATTTTTTCCCAAAATAAAGTGTCCAAAGGTCAATGCTACTTTCCTTACTTTATAAAATTATAATAACTGCAAGATAGACACTTTGAACCCATGTCATGTATTCGTTCGACTTCTGAATTTATTTTCAAAGTAAACTAAAACTTACCTGTGAAAGGTTCGAGTATGGTTTTTTCCCGCAAACACAGCATTTCCATACCACTGTAACTTTCACACAACACAGTAAAGTCGAGAGTCGAGGTAATTAATTGAGTCACTTTTTTCGAATTACACTATAATTTTTATCACAAACGCACAAAAATAAAACAACTATCAGTAACAAATAACGACAAGGAACGCCAATGGATCATTTTGTTGGGGCCAAAGCACATTGTTGTCATGAAATTAAGGTTGACAGACCGCGAATTTTGAACTAAGCCAATCTCAAATTATTGTTTCAAAACGTAACCAATGGCTATTCACTTTCCCAATATCCAATCAGACTTTGGGGCTTAAAACGGGCGCATGCGCCTTAAAAACTCATCTAAATGAAAAGGCCTATTTGTATAATTATGTGGCTGAAGATGGCTGAAGTTAGCCTTAGATTGAAATCTGCGCTCCCGCCAATAGGTCACATGCATGTATCACAAAATCACTGGAATTTTTGTGTGCACCATCTAATTTGTTATTAAATCATTAAACATTGTTTCATTTAATTGTAACTTTTGAAAATTTTGAACAATCCAGATTTTAAAATGTGAAGCAAATTTGAATTTGGTAAAACGCGCGCCTTAGTATGACGTCAAAGTTCATGTAAACAAAATGTATTTTTCATGGTATTGACTTGTCGTTGATCAGTCTATCTAGTTTTTCAAGTGGTTGATTATTATCTTTTTATTATTGAGTTATTGCAAACCTACCGAAATTATGTTTTCTTTGGATAATCTTTGTTTACAAGTATTTTGACATCACACCCGACCGCCAAAAGACAATCGTTTGAATTTCCACTATTTTTCAATCATTTTTATTCTTGTTAATTGATATTTTTGGCAGCTATCTTATTTTCCCAGTATTTGAATGGATGATATAATTTATTGGAACAAATAGGAAAAAACATGCATGAGACCTATTGTTACCCCGGTTGGAACGTGTAAATCTCCGTATGGTGTCGTAATCAAGTGGTTCATACTGAATCCCCAGTAGCCTTCATAAATACTGGACAAAGTCAGATTCATTTGTAACCGATATATACCTAATATATTTCACAGAGAAGGGTTGTTACCCCGTTCAAGACGGTTGAACCGTTTAAAGGCCTTGGCACGCAGAAAGCGAACTGACCGCGCGGACAGTTTGCGAAGGCCTTAAATCTTCCTATGGACACGTAATCGACCAGGGGTGCTATTCTCGAGTTTGTACGTATGCGATTTCGTTTTACTGTTCCACACCAATACATATGGAATATGTATGTTCTTCTCTCTTTTTTGTATACGATTTGGAACCGAATGGTTCGAGAATACACCCCCAGATCACACTGAATCCTCAGAAACCTTGAAAAATGCCGAACAACGTCAGATTTACAGTCGAAACCGGCTATACCGACATCACTTACAACGACGGATCGGTTACGATTCAATGACAAGGTTCTGGCCGAATCCCTATGCAAACAACTATGTAAAAATACCGCCTATAACAACATCGGATAAAGCGACATATTGCTTAAACCGACGAACTTTTATCGAAATTCATCGGCTATAACTTCCAACTGTCATATTATTTTTTCAACTAAACAAAATACCGTTTAGAACTTTATTCTAGTGAATCATGACATATTTACAATCTTAGTCAATTTTAATCATACAACTAGAAATGTACAGGCAAGACCCACTAAACATTAAAACATAACTTAAACGTAAATGTTACATCACATTGTGACTTTGTGATGTTGTTCAGAGGTATGCTTGACATTACAGATACGTTGCGTCCATGGTCCTTTGTGCCTCTTTTAAATATTACAATGTGACGTTCAAAACTAAACGATACAAAAATATATTAACATGCATTCAATGTTGAAAAGGGGAAACATTCTCCATGAAAATTGAAAAATGAAAAATAAGTGGCGTGTTTTTGAAGTGAAGTGAAAAGTTTGGACGAGACAATATGTCAGAAGCAGTAGGTGATAAAATTATTGCACTCCACCATTCACACTTTGCCGTGTGAATGGTCGTTCTTCAGAAAAAGATAACCTCAAAAACATGAGTGTGCAAAGGCACAAGTACCCTTAATGTCATGCTACACCCGCCTGGAGAGCTGAGAAAAGACTGAAAGTATATGTAAATGAACATGCCTTTCAGTATGTAAGTACCCATGCATTACTCTATAGACCTTTACACTACACTACGTTTACCATTAGAGTGCTGATTTTTAGTAATCATAAGTCATGAAGTCGAAATTATACTAATTCAGAGTTATAAAGTCGGAATAATACTAATTCCGAGTTGCGAAGTCGGGATTTGACTAATTGCGAATGGTGAAGTCGGAATTACGCTAATTCCGAGTTGTGAAGTCGGTATTAAGCTAATTCCGAGTTTTGAAGTCGAAATTATACGAATTTCGAAGACGGAAATATACTATTTCCGAATTAAACTAATATCGATTTGAAAAGACGGAATAATACTAATTCCGAGTTGCGAAGTCGGGATTTGACTAATTGCGAATGGTGAAGTCGGAATTACACTAATTCCGAGTTGTGGAGTCGATATTAGGCTAATTCCGAGTTTTGAAGTCGAAATTATACTAATTTCGAAGACGGAAATATACTATTTCCGAATTAAACTAATATCGATTTGAAAAGACGGAATAATACTAATTCCGAGTTGCGAAGTCGGGATTTGACTAATTGCGAATGGTGAAGTCGGAATTACGCTAATTCCGAGTTGTGAAGTCGATATTAGGCTAATTCCGAGTTTTGAAGTCGAAATTATACTAATTTCCAAGACGGAAATATACTATTTCCGAATTAAACTAATATCGATTTGAAAAGACGGAATAATACTAATTCCGAGTTGCGAAGTCGGGATTTGACTAATTGCGAATGGTGAAGTCGGAATTACGCTAATTCCGAGTTGTGAAGTCGATATTAGGCTAATTCCGAGTTTTGAAGTCGAAATTATACTAATTTCGAAGACGGAAATATACTATTTCCGAATTAAACTAATATCGATTTGAAAAGACGGAATTATAGTAATTCGGAGTTGCGAAGTCGGAATTAGGCTACTTTCGAGTTGTGAAGTCAGAATTATAATTTTTAATTTTTTGTGACCTTTCTACGCTTCCTTACAATTCGGTCAATAACAAAATGTTTTTTAGGGTTAATTTTTTATTTTTAAGTTGAATGTAGCAGCTGCTCCCCGCGATTTCGCCATAAAATGAGTTCAACAATAACACTAATAAGGGTTAGTCGGCGAAACGGAAATGTACATATCGATATACAGGACGTCTGCCGGACCGCTAGTCTATTTATAATCAACAGATTATCCTCCTTAGAGCAGAACCTTTTCTGTTTGGAAGGTGTATTTTCCATGAATAAATATTCAACTATAATTTTCAGAGTCGTCAAAATATCCATTCTCGTTTTGCTTATTGAATTTTGCAGTGAAATTGAGCTAAATACAAAGTGGATTTTCAGTTCAGAACTCGCACACAACTATCTTTAAGTTTTGATGATTTTTTCATGAAGAAGTAGGTTTTTATCTCTTATGTAAGGCTTGAAAACAACTACTTCCCCGGCACAAGCCACGCTGGACATTGAACTACATTTTCAGCTATGGGATTGCAATTCATTAATATTCCAAAAAATTATCGGTAATAATCATACCACTTATTATATTACCCCTAATAATAAATAAAAATTTTATATACGATAACCAAATAACGGCAATTCGCCTCCAAAACGACTACATCGGCAACTGATGGGAGGGCCATTCAGAGCGTCCGCAAATTACACAACCGAAAAGTAGTAACGTAGAGCACATATAAACAATGTTTCCAGAAATGTGTGTGAATAATAAACGGTACAATACTAAAAACCGTTACGTTCACGAAGACAAAACTGACTTTTCGTGCCCAAGATGCATACCGCCAATCTGTTTTGTTTCATTTTCATGGATATGGAGGGATGTTTTCAAACTAATTCACTTTTTGTCATCTTTGAATCAAACAAAAAACTTCATGTTATTTCAAAACATAAAACCCAATAAAAACTATATGAATAGTAAAGTCAGATCTGGTGCATATTGAAAATATGTTAAGGTCTATATCAGATTCTCCGTGGACGTCTCGAGGACAAATTATGTTTTATGCCAAGTGAAAACATTTTCACGATAACATTTTTTTCACATCGCCGAAACATTTCTATAGGCGTTGAAAAAAACGACACAAAAGAACAAAAACAAAAGTTTGAATATCCTTTAAAGACCTCTTCGGGAAGTTCATATTACGTCTCAATGAAACATCGGCGTGCCTTCATTTTCGAAACATTACAAAACTTCCCAGGGATGTTTGTGCACGCTGGGGTCTGAAATGTTCTTCAATATGCTGGCATAAAAACGCACGATCAAAATCAAACCATATCCTTCTTATACAGTGGCCGTCTAAAGTCCGTTCCCCTCATACTAATTTTTGAACCACCTGGTATATCGCAAAAAAATTTGGAAGGCTTAAATAGGAGATAAAAACCCACTTTTTCATGAATAAATCACAGCTAAAAGCTTTGAAATGTCAGCTGAGCGCCATTTTTAATAAATTTTTTAAATAGAACACTCGGTATATCATTGCATGATTGGTTAGGGATGATCATAAGGAATCCAACAATACCAAGTTTGATGCTGGTATCTCCAAAGACTACTGAGATATCGCCTATTTTATCTATACGTCAAATGAGAGGGAGAGAGAAACTTTTTCTGGCGGTTCAATAAATGCTCTCTTACACTCATTGGCTTATGAATAAAATAATAGGCGATATTTCGATTGTTTATATGTGCTCTACGTTACTACTTTTCGGTTGTGTAATTTTCGGACGCTCTGAAGGGCCCTCCCATCAGTTGCCGATGTAGTCGTTTTGGAGGCGAATTGCCGTTTTATTTTGGTTATCGTATATAAAATTTTTATTTATTATTAGGGGTAATATAATAAGTGGTATGATTATTACCGATAATTTTTTGGAATATTAATGAATTGCAATCCCAAAGCTGAAAATACAACGAGTCCGCAGGTCCGCGAAGTCGGGATTTGACTAATTGCTAATGGTGAAGTCGGAATTACGCTAATTCCGAGTTGTGAAGTCGATATTAGGCTAATTCCGAGTTTTGAAGTCGAAATTATACTAATTTCGAAGACGGAAATATACTATTTCCGAATTAAACTAATATCGATTTGAAAAGACGGAATTATAGTAATTCGGAGTTGCGAAGTCGGAATTAGGCTACTTTCGAGTTGTGAAGTCAGAATTATAATTTTTTATTTTTTGTGACCTTTCTACGCTTCCTTACAATTCGGTCAATAACAAAATGTTTTTTAGGGTTAATTTTTTATTTTTAAGTTGAATGTAGCAGCTGCTCCCCGCGATTTCGCCATAAAATGAGTTCAACAATAACACTAATAAGGGTTAGTCGGCGAAACGGAAATGTACATATCGATATACAGGACGTCTGCCGGACCGCTAGTCTATTTATAATCAACAGATTATCCTCCTTAGAGCAGAACCTTTTCTGTTTGGAAGGTGTATTTTCCATGAATAAATATTCAACTATAATTTTCAGAGTCGTCAAAATATCCATTCTCGTTTTATTGAATTTTGCAGTGAAATTGAGCTAAATACAAAGTGGATTTTCAGTTCAGAACTCGCACACAACTATCTTTAAGTTTTGATGACATTTTAATTTTGAACTTGGAACCAAAGCAAGATTCCAGTCACTTCTCAGCAAATTTTTAGGTTATGAAGGACCCTCACACTGCCTAGTGCCTGCTTCACAATATCCAATATCATTACATCTCTAATAATTTTTTTTAAATTTTACCTCCATTCACAAACTATGTTGTACATATCGCAAAAAACATTTTACAATGCCTTTTCAAAATTATTTATGCCAGGAAGGTATTCAGAAGGAAACTATTAAAACAACATTATGCAGTACTTAGTTATCACCTTTCATTTTTATTATATTTCTCACATACACAATCACCAATCACATCTTCATAGTGGGAGAAAATGTTAATTGAACAAAAAATGTCAGATGAAATTAATATAAATATGAAGGTATAATTTATATTTCTAATCTTACCATTTGTTCTTAAATATTGAAAATACCCAAGTGATGGGTTCTTATATTGGAAAAAATATGAATCCTAAGATAAAACACAACCAAAAAAAAAAGAAAATTCAGTAGTCGGTATGATTTGTACGTGTATGAGATATATACAGCGACTAGAGAAAATTGGCTTCATCAAGTGAGATGTGTTTTCAAAACAAAATGCCGAATAAAAAATCGATCGAAAAAAAAAATCAATAGAAAAAAATATTATTACTGCAAGAGAATATATAAATTTGTTGGATCTGATAGAGAATAAAAAGAGCATTTTGTGATGTTATTCCATTATATTGCCGGTGATACAATTACTCAACCTTTACTTTTAGGGTATGTATTTTCTATTTCTAAACTCTTCACCATCACAAACATACATTACCACAAACTTATTACTGGTTCAAAATATTACAAGAAAACAAAAACAACATAATCAAAATTATATACATGTGTTGTTGAGTAAAAATGATTAAAAATAAAGTGAGAAGGTGAAAACACATCCACCCCAAACTTTACACAAAAAATATTCGAACGAATCATTGATCACTGAACTGTACATATCTAGAGAGCTAAATATAGAGAGTCGATATGTAATGCAGACCTAGACGTCCACCTAAAAATTAAGAGTATCAAAATATAGAGCATAATTGAAACAAACTAGTAAAAACACGAGGAAATTGTTCGTTTCCATTCCACTTGTCTTGTATCATTTGTTAAGTACCACCTAGAAATCCATTTTGTTTCATAGTGTGATTTACTCTACTAATTTTGACAGTTCTCATTCATATAATTATTGTCTCAAGGACATAAATTTAATTCTATTCCAATGAAGTACTACAGTACAGAGTTTGTGCTGCTGGTACTATTAGAAATTCCCAAAATAATTTTTTGTCCAAGCATTTGTTACAATCTCTCAATTCATGAACATTACGTTACTATATTTATACCAGTCGAAATATGAATATATCTTATGAAATTATAATAACTAAACCTAATTTTAAATCATTCAAAAATAATATCATTTTCAATTTTATTCAAACTATTCGAGAAACCTATTCACAAAATATGATACAAAACAAAATATAAATATATATATATCAGTATATATTTAACAACTGTGTGAAACAAAATACACGTTTGACAGCACAAAATATAAAAGATAAAATATGGAGGATTTTCTGATGAACCAAAATCAATATAATTCAGAATGAAGTTAAACTGTGTGGATGAACAGAGGTCTAACTAAATTGTTTTACTTGCTTGTCTCTGGTTTTGAAACAAACGATTTGTATAACACAAGCACTTGCCAGTATATAAACACACATTCAATGATTTTTTTGAAGATAATATGAAACACCCGAATTTAAAATTTAAATGAGTGCAATCATCATATTGAATGACTGGACATATGCCTCTCATCTATACCATTTTTGTGTTAGGCAATGAGTTGCCAAACAGCTGTTTTGTACTGCCAGAAATATAATTTACTTAATTTCCACACTGTCCTGTCAGGGTATATTACAATTACAATTCCTTACTTTTGTCACAATATATAACTTAAAAACTAATGTGATGTAGGTTGAAGCAATCAAAATGAATTTCTTCTTATTCAATGAAGAATATAAAATAATAAATATTTGCAATACTACTTATGTATTACACATTCGATCATACATCTTATACAAAATTAAACAATGCATGACTAATAATAATAATAAAACAATAACTGTCCTTTTTCGTCCAAGAAAAAATGTACTATCTATGGTACTTCAGCCAGTTGATTTTTTCGATAAATTAGCAGCTCATGAATGCCCCCCATATATTATTTGAACCAGTAGGTTTTACGATATTACTCGGCATATATAAATAGAAACACAAAAACTACTTATATTTTGTTGAAAAAAATTTTAGTTTTGGAGAATAAATCGACTGATGGTGCTGCAACTATAGCTAGGAAAATGGCAACAAAACATGAAATCATCATCATTTGTAGTTTCGTTCAACTTCATCGGGTTTGTCTTATTGCTTTGATTTTTTTTAGTGATTTTTCTTATATCTCAAGTATTAGTTTGAAATAATATCAAAATATTCTGGCTAATCATCGTCATTTGTAGTTCTTTTCAATTTCATCTTGTTCGACTTATTGAGTGTTTTTTCTTACCATTCCAGTGTTTTTTCATATGCCTCAAGTGTTAATTTGAAGTAAATTTTCTCGAATAATTACTGTGATATTCACAGGTACACAAACAAAACAATGTTTTTCTTTGAGATTGAATCAGTTGAACATACTAATTCCTGTGAAACACCTGTTCAAAACAGTTATTTCTCAATCCTTGGAAGTAAAATTCTAAATAATTTTAATTAATGGTGCTTTACACAATACTCATAAAGCTGAAAGAGCATTCTAACGATTTGGACATGGTTTAAGTGCTTCAGCAGGACTGTGTTCTGCCCTATTATAGCAGAGCTGTTCGAGATCATATGGAAACTCATCTTGGTTATTGTGATCCCACCGAATTACCCACCAGATCACCAGTTATAACATTGGACTTTTTTCTTGGGGTTAATTCAAAGCAAACGTGTAAAAAAATACCTCCCATGTCTATTTCAGATTTATTGTATATGATACTGAATGCACACTGTAATATTGAAATAAACACATTTCAAAATCTCAGGGAGGAAAGTTACCAATAGATATTTCTATTATATGGAGATATCAGGAGCTCATTGCAAACACCTATTACACTAAAAAGATAAAATAAATTTGTCAAGGAGTAATAAATACTGAACTAATGACTGCAAAACAGTCGAATCAATCCATTCAAGAACAACTTGCCTTTTGTATAGATTTATCTCAGAACTATTTTGGAAAGTTGTTCCTTTAAAGAATTTTTGCATATGTATCTCGTCTCGTCTCGTCTGGTTTGATTTGAACATTCTATAAGAACTTCATAATACGAAACATTTTTTGCGCCGTTTTCACATGTCACCTCAATTGAAATTACATAAAAAAATAATATATAGAAAAAGGTGGACACCATAACACATGACACTCAGGTCACTCGGCTAAATCTAAAAGTATTATTTCTATTTGTATTATTGCACAAATCAAGCATATGAATTTTAAAAATAAGTTGACAACAAAACAAATACCTTCAACAATGGGCTCATTCAGTCTAATTCAGTTTTACCCGTTCAAATAAAATCCCAATGATACATGAGACAGACATATACGATTTTCACATGCGAAAAGCAGATGTATTGATAATAATAATTTTCAGCGGCGCTAACCCGCACGATAAGACCTATTTGGACTATACGCCTGGTTTCAATATATTTTTTCCTACGAGTGTGCGCAAATTAGTACTTATACTGCATACATTTCCGCACACCCTGCGGAAAAGTAAAACTACTCAAAAATCACATTGGTAGGGAAATTTCATACTTATTTTAGTAGCTGTAGGCTATTATATGCAATGTGAGAAACCGTTTTACCTTTCAATCGTTATTCCGATCTGTGTATTTCAGCTTAAAACAAAAAAAAACTGATATTTTTTAAGTACCTTGTTTAAGGTAAATTACTATAATATTGTCAAACATGCGCCTGTCGACTTTCGCACATTGATATTTAATTTTTTCTTGTATAGTTAGTTCTTCCTTTCAAGTTAAACTAAAAATCATTGAATAATTTATAATTTATTTATTTTTGTTGTTATATGATAGGAATAATATTTTTCCTACAAGCTTCATAACACGTGCGCAAAGTGGTTTTCCGCACGCAAAAACTCATCCGAACTTCGTTTCGCATCGTTCGTCTAACTGTATTTGCGTGCGGAAAAGTAACACTTTGAGAACTTGTTAGGAAAATAACTATTTCTGTTTTCATAATTTTGATATACATGTAATTTTCCAAGACTTTTATAACCTAAAATTTAAAGTAGCATTTAAAATAAAACTATCTTTGTTTTTTGTTTATCATTACCATTCTTACTTACATTGAAATGATCTTCGCAACAAAAATGCATTCCCTTGACAGATACAAAGTCGGCCCTTCGCATAGAGTGCTGTATAACTTTCGTGATGTCAAGTTACTTGGCAGTAAAATAAAAATTTTGTCTGGTGCAGTTACCGAAGAATTCTTGCATTTAGGAACGATACAATACTTGTAACGTCCTTTTTAAACATTATTTATATTCACGCAGAATTTAAGATGTCACACAATGCAATAAACAACATACAAGTGAAAATTCTGATTTTTTGCAGATGTACTATTTGGAACATAAACTTTCAAATAATGCAATAAAAAAAAATGTTGAATGAGCCCATTATGTTATGAGACTATTATCTCTCAATTTTGCATATTTCATGTTAGTTATGTTCTCACAAATTCCCATGGCTACATTGGATTTTTTTGAGCAAATGATGACATTTTCAATTCATTGAGGTGTTCACGCTTCTATAATTAACGATTTTCAATGAAATTTTGTACTAACACATGCTAAAAAAGTCAAGCCAAAACGAAATGTATTCAATGAATTAAAAATTAGAATTATATGTCCATAATTGTCACGGGAATTTAGCTCTTAGAAACTTTAGCCAATGGCAAAATCTGCAAGAGTGAGTAAGACCCCATACATATCTTAAACGAATCAAATGTAATATACATATTAAGATACGACATTTAAATTCAACTGAAAACTGAAGCATCCATTCAGGTCGTACTGGTACGAGTACAAGGGAATGGAAACGTTGACTAAACCTAACGCTTAACTATAAGTTAGAGAGCTGGGTTAGCTTTTTTGGGCTATCACAAGGAGTTTACGTTAGTGAGTTTTTCAGCTCTTTGGCTCTTACTTTCCTTATGTAAATCCATAATGTTTTTTGTGCTGTATTGTGCTACGCGTACACAAGACGAATAACAATAAGTTTTCATTTGTTTTCATTTGAGTATTCAGCTTGATAGGCCTTATGGAGCTGCTGATATGTTTAGTAGGGCGTGAAACGATTATAACCACTACGATAAACAGCTGCCTGAAAAGAAAAACACAAATTAGTATTATGTGAATTTGGATTGATTTTTAATAGAATATTTTATTTTTCAACGAGTGTATAATGATAGATTTATACTCGAGGATGAGCCATCATTATACGCGAGTAGAAGACTATATTTCTTCTACGACTATACAATAGTCAGCGTTTCAATGCAATCTAAATTTTATTAATGAAAATAATAGATCATTCATTCATTTTAAATTTCAGATTTATTTGAAGTAATGATTAATCTTTTTTTTTTCGGCAATAAGTTCAGAGTTGCTGTTTTTCGCCGTTTCTAATAAATCCGGTCGTGTTACAGATCCCATTATTCTTCACTACAACTATTCATTTTATATTTTGATCATTACAGATCAAAGTTAAAACTAAGAAAAACAGTCAATCTGACATTTGCGGAAGCCAAACTATGACACGTCGAATGAAGCAAAGCCTTCATGAGATATTGTTTGGTATATTTTTTGCTCTTTTGTCATTGGTCTAAACCTCTTGGTTCCCGTGTATCCTGAAAATTATGAATCTGTGATTGGTAGAGTGCCGTTGAATAACGGTGTTTTGGAATCATCTTCATTAATCAAATAATAATCAATTCAAAACCAATATATAATCAATGTAGAATACGATAATCGTAAAGAAAACTTATTATTTCAATAATATGTTGAATCTCCTTTGATCTTCCTTCTTGTGTTATGTATCTATTTCGGCGAGACATTAGAGAGCACTCCAGAAGAACATTTATTAAATGGTAAAATATATGTAAAATCACTATGTATATTTTAAGATATACTGATCATAAAATATTTTCAATAAACATTTCAATTCGGAAAATACACCTGGATCACAAGCATTTCTAGACCACAAACAACTTCCAATTTTTTTTCTCAAATTGCAAATTGATCGAGTTGATTTTTTGTTTCTGAAGGATATGGAAAAGATGTTTGAATCACTGGTTTTGGAATAAATAAGAAGGTTGTTGGACAAAAATACCCATGAGTTGTTGATTAGTTGGGCAAATATAGAGGGTATATCTTCATGAGATAACACGATCTCTATAAAGAGATATAAACATCGAGAATCCAACTAAAATATTTTTATTGTGTTATTTCCGATTTTTTCGGAAGTGACATCTTCGTTATTTTCGCACCCTGTATTTAAAAAAATGTATCCAAAACAAATAGTTTTTGAGTTATTTGAGTTTTTTTAGAAGTGACAAATGCAGCATATCGAACATTTCATGTGAACTACAATTTTTAGTAACATGCAGTAACTGAATCAAGAATATTGAATTTTGATTGAATCACTCACCATAATCCCATCCACTGAATAATTTACAGAGTGCGCAAAAATTGTTCCAGAAAGTGAATGAGAAACATTGAAAATCGTAATTTTTTAAAATGGAAACACCTTCTCATGATTCAATTCTATCATGAAAATGAGTACTAGTTGTAAATCACTTCCCTTTACCCAAAACCCATAATTCCAATGGTTTATTTTGGGTATAGGGTATGATGAATTTTAATCAGAATTAAGATAACGTCACTTCCGAAAAGGTTTTATAGGATTCTCAATGCTTCCTTCGCTGTCTCTACATAATTTCAGAATCAGATTATTTTTAGTTTTTTTTTATATATGTTTGAATTTCCTATTTGCTATGTTTCTGTTCAAATCAACAGTACATTTGAATCTGTTTTGGGTTGAAATCAATGAGTAATATAAAACTCACAATACATAAAAGTTAGAAAACTGTCATATTAATTACATGTGGAAATACAAAGGTGCTATTGATCACAATTTCGAAATTTATCAAGATATACCGGGTGTCAATTTGAAAATTTTCCACCATCAATCTCTTTGTTACAGTAAATATGAAAAATAGAAAAGAAAACGTCAATTTTATTTTCAAGGAGGACCCTTGTAATGAATATTTCCAGCCTTCGTTGTTCAACCCACTAGGAGGGGTAGATGTTAACCTAGAAACTTAAATGGGAAGAGAGGTCAAGAGGAAAATTATTTTAAAGAGTGTTAAATTATCTTTCGAATGGTACCCTCACTTATTATTTTATAATAAGCAATTTCCGAAAAGTAGGGTTCTAAACTTACTTGTTGAAAAGGGGAACATTCTCCATAAAAATAAAAAAATTGAAAATATGATTTTTTTTTTGTAATATCTAACAGAAAACAACTTCCCCGGCTAAAGCCACGCTGGACATTGAACTGCATGTGATAGATATTGTGAAAAGACTAACTAAATGAAAAAAAAAAACTGATAGTTGATTTTTTTATATATCTCTAGTTTTCAATGAAAATTCATTAAATGAATTGGATAGGGAGAATGTAATTTAAAAATATCACTCACAGAAATCGTTCATTTCATTGAAGCAAGGTTCGCTTCTCTTGCATTAAATCCCCAATACATTTATGCTAGTATACAATTCGGAGGACACCAGCATCCAGCATGTATATAGGTAGAATGTTAGGGCATAACAAAATTATCTTTGTTTTATCCTTTTATCATAGTTTAAAAGAAAAGATTAAAGTTTCACCATGAAATACATTTTCATACATACCCCATACCCAGCCATGGGTCCGATCCCGTGTCCCAAATAGGGATCCGCATATTCTCTGCCATACCCTGCGACTGCATACCCTGCCACCGGCTGAGCGGCCGCTGCCGCTCCATACCTTGCCGCTACTGCCGTATATGTTGCTGCAGCTGCATAGCTCGCCTGTTGGGCAGTTGAGAGGGGAGTTTTTAGTAAAGGACTTGCTGCTGCTGCGGCTGCCGCTGCCTAGAACAGATACAGAGCCATGCACTATGCCATGCACATCCAAAGCTCGGCATTTTCCTCCAGTAGCTAAAAGGTACTTGCAGGAGACACCGGTGGTGGTTAGGGATATTGGATAATCTCAACCAGTTCTAATAATTTCCTGACATAGTGTTAGTGCGAATTTACACAGTCCAATAAAATTCATGAATGATTCATGAATAAATGAACAATAAAATTTTCCAATGTTTGTTGTATTTACACACGACAATTTATTCTTCAATTCTGGTGTTGGTTTCTATCACACATACCAACATAATGACATGAAAAGGTTCAAACCAAGAACTGTTCCATAACAGACTGAAAGTTACCAAAAATTGAAGTAAATTCATGAATTATTGGTCAAGACAAATTTACGACAGTTTTCTATTAACGCCTATCAATATAATCAAGGTCACAAAATTGATGAATGTATTTGACCGTGTAAATTCGCACTTAATATTTCATTATCCTGTTAATTTTCGAACCAAGAAATATGAGGATGTTGATCTTCAGTTCTTTCAAGAAGAAATGTTTCACTTGAAAATTATTACCTATTTGAACGACTGGTAGATCAATTATCTTTTCAAAAAGCATCATTCATTTCACAATGGAATCCAAAACATACAATGAAAATTATATAGATTTTAATAGTTAATTATGTATCAAGTGAGTAAACTGATACTTTTTAATAATGAAATCGTACTTTGAAAGATAATATTTTTTAATACTTTAGTCACACAAACCACACAAAAAAGTGGACTTTTTTGACAATTGCAGAAAAAATTCTTTATGAATATACAACTATGAGATTCACGATTATGATACTCATAACAGTAACTTCTTTATAGTAAGAACAAATGAAGCATGGAGCAGGAATAGTTTATTCTTCAAAGGATTGAATGAATACAACAGAACGCTAAATTGTACAAGGAATGCTTAACATTCAGATTTTAAACAAATTTTTTTTGCGACATGTAGAGTTTATTATTAAGGTTTCATAAATAAATAATTATATTTTGTTTTTTTTACTAATTTGAATAAAGGATTTAGTACTAGCTATGATTTTGAAGTTTCTTAATATATACTTTCAAATTCAACCACTTTACAGATTTTATAATATTATTATCTTATCTTTTATTAATGTATGTGTGCATTTTTATACTGTGTAAGTAAGTAATTGTGTTTGAAAATTAGGGTCCTCTATTGTACCACTAGTAATTACATTCTCTATAATAAAACATTTGTATCAATATTAAACTAGAGATATCTTATATCGGTGTCAAGATAGTAGTAAATTGGAATTTATTTTTGACATTTCGCTGGCGCTTTGATGGTAAGCTCCTTCATAAGCGGTTCCATCTCTTTGAAAGATGAAGGCTGATGTACTCAAAAGTATCTGTTTTCATCATAGTTATGTTTATTAGAATTTTATATTCATTGGCTGAGATCATTCTGTTAAGGGACCACTTGGAAATGGAAAGTAGTAAATCGTAAACTGAAATTTCCACTTAATAGAGCACTGTCAGTGACTTAATATGACAGCTGTGGAACAATTGTCATAGGGGGACAAACAAAGCAAACTGAACAAAAACAAACCCATTAAAACTATATTCCATAAAGCTACGTGAATCTTCCTGGTCAATTTTCTGAAAAAAGTGATTTCCTAGGAAAAAGTTTTTTACTTCATTGTAATAATTATTAATTCATCAAATGTCAAAGGCTTTGTTTGTCCCCCCAAGACCGCCATGTTGTGACGTCAGCTGACAGTGCTCTATTGCCGGAACATACAAAATTGAAGGAGCAAGAATGAATTATACTCTTCACACTGAAACTAATCCTTAGAGATGGTTACTTGGTTACTTACAGTAAATACTTTTTAAATAAAAAATGTTTAGTATGCAGTTAAAGATTTAAATATCAATAACAAATGTTTCTCAAAACACAAAAAACATGTTTCAATATGATTCAGTTTACTTTTTACATACTGCAATAGTTGAAGTGAAACACATGAAACATTGATAGGTGTGTAACCCAAAGACAACTGATTTATATCACATTGAAGTTTGGGCAGAAATATCAGTATTATCACGTAATGTTATAAACGTTTTCTTCACAAAAAAATCCGAACTATAAGTCATAATAAATGTGCAATGTATATGAATAAAAATTTGACACATGCCATTTAACCCATTCTTATTAACAGAAAATTAACAGAACAGGTATATCATAAACTGCTCAGAAAGAGCATATATACAATTCCAGTTTCATTGAAATTCAGCTCAAAGTAGTTTAAATCGTAAATTCAAACATAATGTCACTTATCGAAACATGTTATTGTTTATGTAATAACTAAAATGGGAAATTTATTTAAGAAACAAACCTAACACTTATTGAGAAAAATTAAGTTGCTATGCATACTGCTCTATAATCAATAATTAGTTCTAAAGAAGAAAATATTTTCAATATACTCTTATAATTATAATGTTGACTGACTTTTTTCTTTGCACCAAAATGATAGAAAAATATCACAAAAAAATATTCAAAATTTTGCGGAATAATCACTGGTATATGTTGCATTTTTACAGCACTTTCTCATTGCTTTTTTTGCAACAAAATTAGGTTATCAATATTTGATGCAATTTGACATAGTATTTTAAAATGCACAGCTCACTATAAAATATTTCAAAATTTTTATGAATCGTTTATTGTAATTGCTATAAAAAGGTGATGAAATACGGGAAAACTATTTATTCTCTTTAGATCATCATATTGAATTCAGACAAGTCTGAAAAACTGTGGTGAGACAGAATTAAATCGAAAACCCTGAATCAAGAGATGATTAATAAAAAAATCTGGCATATCGATAGCTCAGCTTTTTTGGTAATATAATATTATTACACTACTGTGGTAATTTTTTCAAATTGAACCCATTAGTTGTCAGGAGACAAAAACTTTAATTGATGTTCTTGTTTGCTGTAAAAATGTTGATATTTTTTCTGATGTTTGTGAAATCTATAATACATCTGAGAATCAGATGGAGAACGGGACATACAGGCTAGAAATTATTCATAACAGAACTATGCGAATAACGAACTTCTAGTAGCTCTATGTAGAAACTAGTTAGAATCATTATAGGGCTTCTCACTGGGTGTGATCCTTTAATAGGGCTTCTCACTGAAGAATCTCCCAATGGAGACTCTGTGAAAGGTTGCCAAAAACAGGGAACCACAATTTATGTGAACATAGGATTCTAGGAGACATAACATATTTGGGAGGAAAAAATAAACCCTAACTAGTTGAGGATCATTATAGGGCTCCTCACTGGCTCCTTTGAAGGAAAACCTTTAAGCAATAGGAATGTTTGAAAAAACTCCCAATGGAGCAAGGGCGTCAATAAGGGTAGGGGGGGGTGGGTAATGGGGTTAATTAATCCCCCCCAAGAATAGTTATATACTAGTATTTTTATATAAAATTGAAGCCTTTACGCAAAAAAAAATTAAAGCTTTAACCCAAGAAAAAAATTTGCGACGCCCTTGCAATGGAGACTCTGTTTAAGGTTACCAGGAACAGCAAATCACAATCTACAAATACGAACACCGGATCCTAGGAGACATATTTGGAAGGAAAAAACCAAACCCTAAGTCCTACAAACGTAGCCGACAATTGTACAGATTTGTACTGAGTAAAGAAATAAGCAGATGTTTGAAATAACAATATTCAGGGAGATAACAATAAGCCTTCTTGACTGCAGTGTCTTCGGAGTCGTAGAAAAGTCTGACCCTGTATGAAAATTATCAACTGAACAAGTCTGACCCTGTATGAAAATTATCAACTGAACAATTTAATTGATTTCAACAAACTTGTTGAGTTTTTTTTTCATTTAGGAAAGTCGATATTAGGATATAAACTTCTACATCAACTACAGAAGTTAGTATTTGTTTATAACTGAAATGACTAAATAATTAGTGATTATTGAAGCAACTGCCCATTCCACTGTATTTTGAGTGCTATTGAAATGAAATAGTATACGTCAAATGAAGGAATTTAAAAAGATTAGAATGATCATGCTATTAGTTACACCAATGTGACTAAATGTTCAATGCACATCCAACAATAAGAAATACATTAAAGTTTTTTCAGATAGCTATAAATGAGAAGTTGAAGTTTTCCCAAATTGCTAGTTGTTCTTGAATTTATTGGTTTCCTTCAAAAGCACGTCTAAATTGTACATTTTTCATACTACTTGTGTGAAAGTGGATTGATCACTCAGAGCTTTCGAACTACAGGGAAAGCTCAACATTATTTTTTTAGAAATCTTCACCAGGATACAACTATAAAGTTACACCCTACTTCATAGATGCATTAAAACACTGATAATTTTCTATATTTCTATACTGAATTTTCCACTAGTATGAGTCCGAGAGTTGTGAGCCAATAAATAAATATAAAACATGGGCAACAAACTATAAAATTTTCTAGAGTAATTAAGGGAGGTTGAAACGTGGGTAGTACTTTGAATGTGGCATTTTGAAAATTAATTCTCAAGTGTGGCTAACGTTATTTGATTTAAGCTCATGAAGGAATCTTTTGAGAAGAAATATAACTAGCAATTTGTCAGAAAGATGTCATTCATATTTTTTGTATTTGATTCTCAGCTCAATAGATTAATTTATTTTTCATTTGAGGAATGTATCTCCACCTCATCAAAACACAACCTTCTACTCAACATATGGTTCAGTAACAAAGAGTGATAATGATCATCACTACAGAGGATGTTAACGCGATTGTGTGTTATTATAGTCCGTAAAATAAAGGCAGAGAGTAATAAACCGCTCAGATGCATCAATTTCATAGACGCACCTTAATTTCTTGGTCCGGTTAGGACCAATCCCAAAATCTTTCAAAGACCAGCCCTTTTTATAATTTTAGATAGAATGAATTGCCCCCTACCTTGATAGTTTACAAGGGCTTATCAAGTAAAAAAGAAGCCTTAGGGGCAATCACTGACTTATAATCTAAACTTATCGGATAGCATTCTACGAAGCCAATGATTTTCAAAATGATTCTCTCAATGAACCGTGCCAGTACGGTGGATAGATCGAGCGGTCTTCCAGTTTCTCAACACAGTTACATATGAGTCCATGCCTTGGTGGTTATGTGTGCTCTGTGGGGACTACAACAAATGTCACGAATAACAGGTAGACGAACGTAGCAAGTGGTGAAGAACGAAGAATAGAGAACTAAGAACTAGAAGAACTCTAAAACAAACAATACCAATCAGACTTCTGATTTCACTTCTGTTCAAGTTGAGAGGGCCATTAGTTGAGCTGAACAAAACAATACTAACCTCTATTTAGTGGGAGAGTAAGATATACAGCTTGGATGGTTCAATGCCGTCTGATAACTAGTTCAAGTGTTCCGCTATACTAACGCAATGTGGCACTACAAGTCCTAAAAATCGTAAAGAAAAAAAGGTCTAACAATCATGGCGATACGAACACAAAGATATGCTTACCTGACTCTAGATCCTGTAGATACAGAGGACAATTCTAGTAAAAAATATACCACAACTTAAATCGTTAGGTACACGGAGAAATGTCCGGGTAGACCACAGATCACGACAGACGAATCGTTAAAGCAGAGGTTAAGTCATAAAGTCCATGCGTTTTACTTAAAAAGTGAAATGACCACACTGGATAAAATTATGTCTGCAGTTCAAGCTGATTACTTTATCAAAAATTTTAAAACAAATCGGTTTCATCCATACCAAGCATAAGAGACAATCTGTACTGCTAGATAAACCAGATAATTTGAAATGGCAAAAGAGACTATTTACGCAATAAACAATCCAGAGGATCAACGCATTTTTTACCTGGTCAAAACGTGGAAAAATTAAGGATACTGTATACTGTATGTATTCTAATATTGAGAGCAGAAGGCAAGCGTTCATTAAAGGATTGTCAACGGGTTTCAAACCACCATCAGGCAAGGGTAACAGATTAACAATCATTCATAGAGGTAGTTCAGAAGGATTGAACTTTTGACTTTTGTATTGAAACGAACCGTGTACTATCACGAAGGTATGAATGGTGACGTTTTTGAAAAATGGTGTGAACAAAATGATCGATTTTATTCCGCAGGGATCTCTATCTTACAAGCAATTGGACTAAAGGCACACTATTGGAGTGGCTCAGCTCAAAAGTTTTTCACACTAATTCACTCAAAAAAGAACTTAATAGTGTCGCTCAAATCTACAAAAACAAATATAAAAAGTACATTGTTGACCAACTAGCCGCTTCACTTGGAATATCAGTACTTCGATTTCCCCATATTTTTGAAGACTCGCAATTGCTATTGACTTTAATAAAGATGATCCATCTTCTCCCAGCTCTGGTATAATATAGTTATTGTAAATACTGTTCTTATATATCTGTAATTTTTTTTTTATTAAAAATAACTTCAATTGTTGACTTCATACAAATCATCATTATTTTTTGATCCCATTATTTCTTTGTTAAATATTTTTATATAACTAATGGCTGCTGCATTTCACGTTTTTAATAACCGCGAATCAAAAAAACAGTTGTTTGCTGTTTTCATTAAACGATCCAATCAAAATTTGCACAAGCCTCGCTGTATAGATGTTGCACACTCAATGAGGATTTAATACTCCGCGCCTTTAATTTACGGACTATAAAAAATAAGTTTGGAGACACCTTCCTCCAATTACTGAAAAAACCAAAGGTTTTAAAATCCCCAACTTAGATGTTATCTATAGGAGGGAGGAGGGGCTGTGTAGTTTTTTTTTATATATTTTTTGAACTGTTACCAAGAACTAAATATTCTAATAGCGATTTCATACTCTTTTTTTAGTATCTCTAAATAATCATCCTGATTACTCTACATTGTGATATCTTTAGGGCAAGTCTAATAAAATCGGACAAACCCCTTTTCTTTAGATAGCTTACCTGCAACCTCGAATAATTATTGGGATCTGCAGCGTGAGCTGCCAAAAACGGGTCGTAGTAGACACTTCCATCGACCGGTAGAGTATTTAGTACGGGTGTGTAGCCGTGCAGAGTTCCCGTCAAAGGGGTGGGATGCCTCGCAAAGGCCGCTGCCGCGGCAGCTGCAGCTGCCGGGTAGGCTGCCCTCGCCCTGCCTCGCTGAATAGCTGCCACTCCCGCTCGTAGTGTGGCGTCAGACCATTGAATTACTGGAACTGAGGATCGAACGAATTAACTCTGGAAGACTTTCAATATATTCATTTTCTTGGCTTTATAACTTTTGATGACATATAACAGTTACGAGAAATTCAACAATTGAAAACAATTATTAACAAAATGAGTGTTTAAAGGTGCGTATTCACTAGAGCAATCGTTCCGCATGAGCACCGAACGAGCAAATGCTCGGATAGTGTGGACGCTGATTTGAGCACGAACAGAATGCTGAACAGAATGCGTGTTTACATTAGGCAGCATGACACAGCCTGAGCATGAACCGAGCAGCACATCTGTTCATTCGGTGCTGATGTGGAACGTATTCTCTAGTGAATGCGCACCTTTAGCCTGGTGAGCGAAATGTTCACTGCTGTACCGAAATTTTTGGATTAGAGATTTTGAAGATAATGCCAAGTTGTTAAAAATTATTCATAGTTTTTTTGTCATGGGTGGAGGTAATAAAATGAATATTACAGGGTTTTTGGAAAATACATGTATATACATTGTGACCTAAAAAGTATACCAAATACTTGGAAATTTTTTATTTTTAAAACTCAAAATTTTAGTTTGACACTTGTTAACAAAAGTAGGTACAAAGCTACAGATCTCATGAAAACACTTGAAACCAATCACGTTTTGAGCAGGTAAGCTGCAAATGATCTTACGTTCCTGTGGCACTTTCAAAAATTTAATGAAATAAACGAAACAAAATAGTTATTTATGATACAAGTGTTAGAAGTGGCATTTTATTTTGTGACGAGCGTCAGCGAGCAGGGAGCAACCACACAAGCAAAATAAAATCACTTTTAACAAATGTACCATTCAAATTTTTCTTTACAAAAGTTACTGCGGGCAAGAAAAAAGTTCATATGATCCATAGGATTCGAACACACGATCTCTGGATTAGAAGGTCAAGGCAGAGGCTCCCTATACACGCTAATACACTTTATTTCGTTGGGTTATTGCAAAAAGATAACTACACCTTTTGGCATTTTCGGTTCCAACGTAAGTTATATTTGTTTGTTTTTGAAGACTACTTTATGTTTTTAGTGCATTTTCCTCTTGGGATTATTGTTTAATAAATTTTTTTTATATGTTTCCGAAATTTCATTCCAATTTAAACTTTCAGAGAAATTCTTCTGAAAACTTGAAAAATGGAGTTATCTTGTTTTTGCAATAACCTGACGATTTGATAGTACCATCTTTGGTTAGTGAAGCTTCTATAGTTGGACTGAGTACTTCGTCAGTAACTTCACAGGGAATTGGTATTACCAATTGCACAAACTGCCAAATACATGTGAACGTTTATAAATAATTCCTTCTAAATAGGTGTTCTGATTATCAAAGTATCTGATTGAACTGTTTTTATTGAAAAGATTTATAATATGATTCTCCATCATATCATATGTAATTTTTAAAACTAGTGTTAAAAGTGATTTTGACACATTATGTGAAAACGTTAGTTTTTAGTTCATATGCCTGTCTATTAAAAACGTCATTTTTAATGACAGTTGTACAAAAACTGTATTTTCCCGAGATAAGTTCGGTGAAATTGTTTACGAATCGAGTCACAAGATGAATCCAGTTATATTCAACTTTCACAATTAATCAGAACATAACAAGTGGCTATCGCATGTTTATTATAAACTTTTAGAAATGAAACAGTCCCTAAAATAATTATTAAAAAAATAAAAAAATTATATAATATAATTGATTTACAGGTTCGACGTTTCTGTCATTTTTATTAGCAATAACCAGACTGAGAATACAATAGTTCTTGTTTTTAATATGATCATTAAATAAGCAATTCTTTTAAAGTACCCACTTCACAGTAACAAGGGTGTTTGTTTACCTAACCTGTGCCAAACAAAAAACCCAAGCAAAATTTGTACAGAATAAGATTCGCAGTATGTCAAGAGGTCATAATTGTCATCGAACAATCATATACATGAAATAGTGAATCGCTGAAAGCAATCGAGAACTGAAAGGAGCATTTTTACAGAAATTAGCAAATTTCCGAGCCAACGCTCCGAACAAAAAGACGGTAGGTAGATGCAGAGCAGTTCAATATTATTGAATTTTATGCAATGGAAATAACTTATATTTCAATATTTGGAGAAAATATAGACTAACTTCAAAATATTTTATTATGACAACTCAATCTCACTTGTTTTCAAAAATACATGTTGATGTGATATATAAAATATAAACTCAAGAAACAACTATTGTATTAGTATATTTCAACACTTCCCCGTAATGCAATAGTTAAACAATTCTTGAAAGACCCAAGCCATTAACACAAAATTCGTGCTTTGCTTTCGAAAGAGGTTTGGTGCAAATATCCGCTATCATCTTCGATGTATGGAGATATTCCAACAAAATTTCTCCTTGCTCAATTTTTTCCCTAATAAAATGGAAACGCACGTCGATATGCTTCGTTCTTCTGTGCAAAACAGGATTTGCAGCAATTTTTTGGGCACTCTGGTTATCGTTGAACAATTTCATTGGTTCCGAAACTCCCAACATCTCACTCATCAATTTTTTTAAATAAATCGCTTCCTTTGTACAATCACTTAGTGCCATGTATTCAGCTTCACTAGAGGACATAGCTACTGTGCACTGCTTTCTACACTCCCAAGAAACAGCTGCATTTGCAAATTTGAATACAAATCCAGTAAATGATTTTCTGTCGGAAGCATCGCTGGCCCAATCTGCATCGGCGAATCCAGTGAAAACATTTTCATTGCTTCTGCTGTATACGATTCCCAAATTTGCAGTTCCTTTGAGATATCGGAGTACACGCTTGACAGCCTGCCAGTGTTCTGCAGAATGTTTTGCATTGAATTGGCTCAAATAGGAACAAGCAAAAGAAATATCAGGTCGGGACATAACGCTCAGATACATCAGACATCCAATTGCCTGCTGATATGGGACATTTTCTATGTGATTTTGAATGTTATTGAACTTCACATTCGCTTCCAACGGCGTGCCAACTGGATGACAGTCTTGCATTCCGAATTTATTTAATAAATCAATAACATACTGGCTCTGGCTGAGTGTAACTTGTCCTTTTTTCTTGTCATGGGCGATCTTCATACCAAGACAATGACTAGTTTCTCCCAAGTCCTTGATGCGAAAATGTGATGAGAGTTCTTTGATTATCTCCTCTGTTTCATGATGATCATTGTAGAATAAGAAACAATCATCCACATATAATGGTTTCGTGACATGATTTTCTGAAACCCAATGTACAAAGAACTTCGTTGATGATCTTGTTCCAGGCACATGCTGACTGTTTGAGACCATAAATAGCCTTGCGAAGAAGACATACTTTGCTTTCCTCCCCCGCAACAACGAAACTTTCTGGTTGGCTCATGTAGATATTTTCTTCCAGATTACCATGTAGAAAAGCTGTGATGACATCTAAATGCCTCATTTTAAGGTCATACTGAGCAGCAAGTCCAAAAAGAAAACGCAATGAAGAATATAACAGGAGAAAATGTTTCAAAATAATCCACACCATATTCTTGCGTGAATCCTTTGGCAACAAGTCTGGCTTTAAAACGGATAATTTCTCCATCGGAATTTCGTTTCAGTTTAAAAATCCATTTAGATTTGACAACATTCTTTTCACTGGGTTTGTCAACTATATCCCACGTATTATTTTCACGAAGAGAGTCAATTTCATTTTTCATTGCAGCTTTCCACTGGATAGAATGTTCACCAGAAAGTGCTTCTGTCATTGATTGAGGTTCACTGACAGATTCGCAAATTGTTTGATAAAGCATGAAATCTGGATACATTTTCATCGTGCGCTGCCGTTGTGGATACCTTGGCTCTCCCTCATCTGTTCTGAAGTTGCATTGTTGTGAAATATCTTCTTCGAGATGGTCTTCAACTTCAACATTATCTTCAGTGCATTCCTGAGAATTGTCACATGTCGAATATGAATCTACTCCTAATGGCAATAATTTGTTTAGTGGAATACTGGTCATGGGTTCTTTGGTACCTTGTCTAGAATTTTCGAACTTATTCTCCAAGAATATGACATCTCTCGATCTGGTTACTTCATGAGTTGTTGGATTAAAAAGTCTATATGCTTTGGACTCTTCTGAGTATCCAACAAAAGTGAATTTTATACTTTTGGGATCTAATTTCTTTCGTTTTTCATCAGGAACATGAGCGTATGCCACACACCCGAAAATTCGAAGATGGCTAAGATCAATTTTACATCCACTCCATTTTTCTTCTGGTGTTAATCCTGGTAAAACTTTAGTGGGGGATCTATTTATCAAATAAACTGAAGTATTGACCGCCTCGGCCCAAAAACGTTGATCACAAGAGCATTCATTCATTATTGAGCGTGTTTTGTCCATAATGGTTCTATTCATGCGCTCAGCAACACCATTTTGCTGCGGACTGTAGGGTACTGTGAGCTGATGATGAATACCAGAGTTCTTCAAAATAAGTTGGAAATTATGATTGGTGAATTCGGTTCCATTATCACTGCGTATTCGCTTCAGTTTTCTGCCACATTCAGTTTCAACTCGATTCTTGAATTGTTCGAAAAAATTCTTCACTTCGCTTTTATTTCTGAGGAAATATACGAAAACTTTTCTTGTGCAGTCATCAATTAGGCTGTAGAAATATTTACTACCACCCCAAGACAAAACTTGCATTGGTCCGCAAAGATCCATGTGTACAAGATCCAATTTTTCATTTGACAGTTTGTGTTTGTCACTTTTGAAAGGTTGACGGGAATGCTTTCCTTGAATACAGGGTTCACATTGAATGATTTCGTTTTCGTTGTTGAAAGAAATTCCAGTTGCTAATTCATCCCTCAAAAGTTGCATGCTGACTCTATTGAGGTGTCCCAATCGCTTGTGCCACAGTAGGTGTGTACCAGTTGTTACAGTATTGGCGAATTCCTTAATATCGAGGCGATATATGCCACCTATCTGAGTAGCAGTGGCTTGTATTTCACCCTCTATATTACAACTCTCGGAGTCTAGGATCCTGCAACCATATTTGTCGAAAACGGCAACATAACCTTTCGAAACTAGTTGACTCACTGACAACAGATTTGATGCGAGATGCGGAACATATGTAACTTCAGAAATCATTTCGATTCGGGAATCAGTTTTCAAACTAACAGGAACATCACCCATTCCTTCACTGTATAGAGTTTGATTATTTGCAACAAACACTTCTAAACCATGATTTGCTTGGTTTGTGTAATTTACTAACCACTCTTTGCGGTGAGTCATGTGCGTTGACGCTCCAGAATCTATATACCAACTCTGTTGATTCGTCTGACATCCTAAAGCAGTGAGCAAAACTTTGTCCTTTGGCTGTTTATCTTGATTCTTTTCAGGCTTCTTAAAAGAGGAACTCGGAAGAGATTCAGGTTGAGATAATTTCTTGGTACAAAATTGCTTGTAATGGCCTGTAGAACGGCAATTCCAACACAAGGGTTTTTTATTTTTATGTACCTTCACATTGTTTTGTTTGGAATACAATGCTTGTTTTGAAGAATGTCGTTCACTATCCCATTTGGTATCTTGAAGTAGCCTCGATTTGATGAAGTCACTTGTAATATGCACACCTGAATGTTCAATGGCCATCACCATCGGTTCATAAGTTTCGGGGAGTCCTTGAAGCATCATGGCACCAAGAAGTTCATCGTCGATTGGTTTTCCAATTGAATTCATTTTTTGGGAAAGATTCATGAATTCATTGACAAAATCTTCCATTCTATGAAAATTTTCTAGCTTAATGGAACAAAGTGATCTGAGCAAAGTTATCCGCCTATTGAGTCCTTTATCTTCATAAGCTGATTGCAACTTTGTCCAAGCATCTTTAGCGGTATTCGCTGCTCTGATATGAGAATAGCAGTTCGGTTGAACCATGAGACATATTTTGGTTAATGCTTTCTGGTCCTTTCTTGATATAACCGAAGCAGAAGTCGTATCACCGTCAGGATATCCAACAATGCTGCACCACAAATCTTCATGTTTCAGGAGCATACTCATAGCGAAAGACCAATCATTATAGTTTTCACCTCCTCGCAGTTTCTCGAAGTACGGTAAAGAACTTGATGATACTTCTGCTGAAGTAGTAACTGCTGTAGCTTCGTTTTGCATGATATGAGATAAGCGACTTTCTTCTCCAATTGAAATGATATAAATATGCTTATTATGCACGGGTAACTGGGCCCATAACCTATTGAATTTTATGCAATGGAAATAACTTATATTTCAATATTTGGAGAAAATATAGACTAACAAAATATTTTATTATGACAACTCAATCTCACTTGTTTTCAAAAATACATGTTGATGTGATATATAAAATATAAACTCAAGAAACAACTATTGTATTAGTATATTTCAACAAATATCTAGTCGTAAAGTATGCAACCAGCTCTTCCAACGTAGTGTTTAATACTTGCATATTTTATGTACGAGACTATTTCGGACACAGAAACTGTTTATGAAGTACTGAAATATATCTGGCCAATTTAATGAAACTGTATCAGTGTCATGATGGCTCTTCAAATGTTGGTGAAGTATTAACAGATCTGCAGCACAGGATTATTAGCGACGAGCAATGTATGTATGCCTTTAATGGCATACTAAAGATGAGAAATTTTCAAGAACATGCATAAGATACTGAGAGTCTGAGGCAAAAATAAGTGGGACTTTATAAAACCTAGTAGATAGACACATAAGGCCCATAAGGGACACTGTTAGAAATACCTATGCACCGCCACCAATATGGCTATAACTGATTGTTCAACAGAATTCAATCATCAGTTCCCTCAGATACAAAGGAGGAACCATGTGTTGCCTGGATAGACTTAATGCTCGGGTGGGCAAAGGATGGCCAGAGGATGCCCGTAGGGTGGAGTTCTCTCTTCACTCTTGTGGAAAACTCAGAGACATAGCTAACGACAATAGAGTTCTACAGTACACAGATCCCATCCCAGGGTATGCGCATCGAAAAAATTGTGACCAAGGACTCCATTGATGACTCTATTCATACATGTTTCATGTTACCATAGTAATTTTAATATGTGTCATAAGATAATTAATCAAAAGGGTTTACTATTATTTATTGTATGAATTCGAACAAAAGTCCGAAATGTGTGCCGGAGAGTTTCAAATAAATGAAACAAAAAAATTTTTACAAAGTCGAATTCCCCTTCTCTCCACGCTATCCCACAAAGTGGAAAATTTTAGGCAAATATCTCTCAGAAAACAACTTCCACCTACAGACATTGAATAACATCTGACATCAATTTGTGCAATTTTTCTCCAAGAGGACCCAATTGCAAGTGCTAATTAAAGCAGTAGTAAAGGCAACCTTCACTACTGCTTAAAGTAACCTATAGGTGTCAATATAAACATAAAAAATATAAAATATGTCGACGCGGCGCCAGCGCCTCTAGCGGTGATCGTGTTAGAACATATTTTGTTCCCTACTATTACAGCAAATTTTCATTGTAATATTTTTTTCTTGCAAGATTTCTTTCAGCTTTAGTAAATTTGTATCATCAATATGAAAGTTGTTGAGCATCTTTACCTTATTTAAATAATCCATTGGATTTGAAGTAGGTGCGAGGGATGAACTTAGTTTAGGAGTAATTGTGCAGTTGAAGTTATTGAGTGTTTCCGGATCTACAGGGTGTAATCTAACCTCTTGCACTCCCGTGAAGGACGGGTGTATAATGCCATTTTATAACGAACGGCAAGTGTAAAAAATTCGAATAAAATTTGTGGAAAGTTTAAATTGTGTTGGAAAATTCGTCGAAATTTTGGGAACCGCTGTCCGCCGAACGTCAGCTGACCGATTTCCAGAATATTCCAACAAACTATATTTTTTTTTATATATTATACACCCGTCCTTCACAGGAGTGCAAGAGGTTAGATTACACCCTGTATATCGACGTGTTCTGAAATTGAATTTTGTTTACCTCTTGGACAAATTACTATGGCCCAGTTTTCTTTGATTTTATTTTCGGCTTTGTTTATTCTAATTTTGTAATGAATTTCTTTTGCACGTTTAATTACACGTCTGTAAATTTGTCGGTATTTGTTGAAGTTTATTAAAAATTCATCATAAAAATATTTTTGTATTGAGTATCTCAAGTTGTTAGCAGACATTTGTATGCCTTGTGTAATCCACAGTTTGATGATTACTCAGAAGATTTGTCTTTGAGTTTGTGACATGAAATGTATATCCTGTATGCTGCCATGCTGGTGCACCTTCCCTTCATCGTAATATTCGTGATGAATTCAATAAAAGTGGAATGATCACAACCTGTTCAGTTAATAGGGCCTCACCGGTTTACTTTTTATTTCATGTGCATTAAGTACCAAAAATTAAAAGAGAATTTTAAAACTTAAGATAAATGAGTTCTGTTCTGGGTGTATTGGTTGAACACATAACATTTTGGTATTGCTTGTTAAAATGGATGTTAAAATGAAGTCAATGAACATCCATTTTTATGCAACTTACCACTTAATGGGTCGATGTTTATCGAAGTTTTTTAAAGCGATCATAATTATTTTAATAGCGTCCTTTATTCGTATTGAAAATATTCGCAGATGACTACAGTCTGAAAATGTAAGATTGCTACTCCATATACCGGGCTATGTAGAGTGTATAGGTACATATTAATTGACTATCAGAAAAAATCAATGTTAGTACATGTATTATCCAAACACTCTGTGTATATCAATTTATTAAAATCAAACAAATTCCTCATTCAACAATGATCACACTACTGAGATCAGGGTTAGAGACTCGATTTATTTTCGAATAGGGTCTTCTAAATTGCAGTTACGAGAATTAATAACATAAAAAAATACTACTTAGACTAAATTGTTTACTATTCTACGCCCTACAAAAAAATCATAAATTATATTCACAACAGAGAGAAGAGAAAGAAGACAGATTTTATTAATACCCCACAGATGTAACTGAATAAGCATTTACTAACCTGTAGGTAAAGTTGGTGGTTTTTTGGTTTGTACTCTTGCAGTTGCATTATTCACCTATATTAAAAAAAAGCAAATTAAACAAAACCATTCTCCTAATATCTGATGAAACCACCAGTTGTAACTTATTTATCAAATGTTCAATCACTAATGCTTTCATCAGATAACGGCAGGGAATTGCTTTTGTTCCTAACTGGTACAATGCTGATTGGGAAAATATCTAATATTAAACAAAATTCATAATGTTTGAATAAACTATGAAAAACAAAACCAAATGAAAAGTATTCTGAACATTTGCCAAACAAAAATAAGTAAGTTGTCACAATATGTCTCGAAAAATTAATTAGAAGCAAATTTTCAATAACAATGAAAAACTAACAAATAAAAACAGTACATTATGAATTTGGTTCACATTTTTTAGATGTTTACGTTTCTGAATTCAGGAACATTTTTGAATTTTTTATTGTCTTTCAATATTAATGAAATATAATAAATATTTTTATGTATTAATAAAAAATTGTTTTCATATCAGAAACTTTATAAATGAGAAATTTATAAGAACACCTATATAAAAAAAAAGGTGTCAAATGGTAGGCAAATATAAGTGATGTTTGGTAGTCCTGAAATCTTCATTTGGAATAATATTCATTCAATTAAAAAATGTTACAAGAATTAGAAGAAAGTAAATTTTTCTTTCAGAACAACAAAATTGAAAATGTCATAGCAATTCTTCAACGATATTTAGAAAAATTTAAATTATTTTGAATTATAGTGACCACAGTTTGGGTGTGATGAATGCAGTGAAGTCACATATGAATTAAGGTATGTTCGTAATTTAATATTGCAAGTTTATTTCAAATATTTAAGTATTTTCAGTATGCTATGCAATTTTCATTATGTTGAGTAGTTGTTTCACAGTTCAAATAGTCGACAAGGGTTTTAATTATCAATAACTATCAATTAGAAAACATTTATTTATGACCAAAAATTCATTAGGTTATGCAGTGCGGTTTTTAATAGTCCCCTCCCTGTTAACTTTTGAACGGTTCGACGTAGAAACATGAAAAAAAAAATCGTTTCGAGGGTTTCTCCAATACTACTTTTCGAAATGAAAAAAATATAGATAAATGCGGATCTGAATACTACTCATACCTCGACAAATTTGAACGGTTTGATGTGGAACAATGAAACCAAAATTTTTTTGAAGGGTATTACCAATACTACTTTTTGAGAGAAAAATCATTGCAATTGCTCGACAGATGGCGCTGTGGACACATTAACTCAAAAATTTCGAAAGGCATAAAAATCAAAATTGGGAAACAAATTATGAACAAAATTAAAAAATATTTAGATGATTGTAAATAAAATTGAATTCTCTTTTCAACAATGTGACACTTGACCACCCATGCCATATAAAAATTTTGAGTTGATATTTTTCATTTCAAATAGTAGTATTAGTAAAACCCTCGAATCGTTTTTTTTTATGTGTCTAAGTCAAATCGTTCAAAAGTTAACAGGCGGGGCTATTGAAAGCCGCACTGTATAAATCTACACGTACCTATTACAAATATGATACATTATTTTTATAATATCGGTAAATACTACAATTCTCAAATAATTCCTTTGTAATCCTGAGTTGATTAAAACATTTTCTTTTAACAAAAAATAGTCCACAACCTTGGATTACTATTGTTTTGAATTAGTCATGGATTCAAATACAATTTGTTTTTAATAGAAAAAATGTTACTTTGAAATTTAATGAATTCTTTGAAAGATTCAAGCTGATAGGTACACTCTATACATTTTTCTCATCAGATTACTCAACTTAATTTTCTGAAATATGCCTATGCCTTTTTAAATAATTAAATACAATTTGTACATCTTCTTTATTGTACCTTTTTCCAAATCTAGACAATTACGCTGAAAAATGTTTCAAGTGCAATTGAAAAGTAAAATGGCACAAGGCAAATTAAAAATTACCAAACCAAATATTCTAAAACCGGCCTATTTTTGAAATTCCTTGCTCTCGTCAGTAATGATATGCTGAGGAAAAAATCAAACAAGGATATTTTTTCTGGCGGTATGGTCTAGTATATGAAAATGTCTTGACAGTTTCTTGCAAAATTTTTCTTGTTTTATATGAAAACATGTGAAACAACTACACACAGATGACATTAAATATTTCCACCTTCTACTATATCTCTCATTGAATGTACTAAACATGTTTTCGTAATTAATCTATTATTTATTTCATTGGTTAACACTAAATTAAATCCTAAACCAAAACCTACCTGAACTGTCTTTATGAATTGAAAGAATTATTGTTTCTAGAAATTTTTACATTGAACCTCTTATAACATACGCTCGCAAGTTCTTTGCATCATTATGCATTAGCAGATAAAAAAGGTCTAAGAATGGAAATTCCCGATCTTATATATTCGAAGGCATTTAAAGGAAACTCTTTTGATACTGCAAGATTAGACAAAGCATGTACAAAATCACTTTGCCCCAATATCATGAATGTTTGTTATGCATGTCAGATGAAACTATTATAAAGGCCTGTCTCATAATCATAATGAATTTCACAAAGAAACTGGGGTTATTGAAAGAAATAAAATTTTAGGCATGGAGGGTAAGAACTAACGCACTCCCAAACAACTTAAACAACCTAGCCATCATTTCTTGAATTTCTAGTAGAAAATTATGTGTTACAATCGATTAATACATCACAAATAATTTCTATTTGATATAGTAGTGAATGTGGAAACAATCAATGGTGAATAAGTTGTGTTATTTTGTACGGTTCCAATTCTGCTACAGGACAAAAAAACACAACAGGAACAATGTGTCTTTATAGATAAACCTGAATCAGCCAAAACAAACTTTTCTCCCGGCTGATTCAGCTTTCCTATGACATAAAAATTCTTAAATAATCTCAAGGGGCCACTTAACCTAACTCTTAGTCAGTGGCGTGGGGCGGCGCCACTGTCCTCCGGCCGGTTCCCGAGGACGGTGACGCCGCCACCCTGGCCTTACCCACTTACCTCCTCGGCGGGCCGAGTAGCGGGGAGCGGGAGAGGGATTCTGAACTATCGTGGCATCATTGCAAGCCAACTTTTAGAGTTTTGGCCCCGAAACGGTCTAGAGACAACGTACACACATTTGAAAGATTACCGGGAATTTTTACATATTTTTTGTGGATTTGTTGACAGAAAGCTTACAAATGTCTCGAATACAAGATTATTCTGATGGTTTACAGAAAGGCCTCTATTATAAATATCTAAATTCATAATATAATAAATGACTTCTTGTGAGAGAATCCCTTATAAATTGGATTATTCTATATGAATAATCTAAATGCAATGAATGAAAACACGTTATAAATGTACATGGTATTTCTTAATCAAGAAGTTTATAATATAATATAATTTCTTCTTCTATCAAACATTACTAGTAAACCATCAGACTATGAACTGATTAGGAATTTTGAATGAGAATGTGTCGAATTGAGTCAAGGATTGCCAACTTAATTGATTTTTGGCTGGACTATATGTATCTTTCAGTTCAGTTCCTAGGGGTGTATTCTCAAAAACAACCTAATAAAAATGCATGAAAAGCTAAACGATTTAAGGAATGAGGTTCAGTATAACTCAAACATACATCTACCATGCCAATAGCTTGTTTAGTGCTCAATGTCACATGAAAATGCTGTCAACATTGAGAAAATTAAAACTACTGAAGTGAACAGAAGCGATGGTCCATATTCCAAAAAATACTGTTATTAGTTTCCTAAATATGCTTTAACTAACATTTATTGGATAATCAAAGAATAAGTAACACAGGTACTCTTCAGAAGCTTGTGGTATTTTCAACGATCAGCACAAATAGTTCAAGGCCATAACTTTCACTAAAAACATTATTTACTTTTTGTGTTTCCTATTTTTCCAAATTGCAGAAACCCAAATGATATTTTCGTTTGTGGAAGATTTAACTGAAATTCACCTGACTAATCATGAACAGTTTTTTCCAAATCAGAAAAATCTTGTTTTTTGAAATAACTAAAAGATACTAAAATTTTACAAAAATCAACTCTTTCTTTTCTTAGAATGTATCGTGAAATTGTACATGGTTTTACTTTTATTTTCTAGTTTTCAGAGTTACAGCACCATACGAGAGTTTACCACTTTTACCCATTTCAAATAATTGAATATGGAAAATGAACTACTATCATGCTAATGAATGTGTGATAAATTTTAACATAAAGTAATTTTCCAATCATCCATCAATACCTCCCAAAAAACAGAATTTCATATCAGTTGTGGGTTCTGTCATGGAAAAAGAGAAACGATTTCATCGTTTCCCTTGTACCATCTGCCAAAATTTGTTGAATCAAGTCGGCAATTCCTCAAACTCAAGACAACTACTACCCAAGTTTTTTTTTAAGTTCTGGCGAAGTTGTCGAACAACGTAAAAATTTGATAGTGTGTGCGGCAAAAGAACGTCAAAACAACACGTGTGAAGCGAGGGAGTGGTGTGCTACCGGTTAGTCACTAAAGCCAGCAAGCCAGTCACACGAAGTTTTGACCTTTTTTTACCGGGGAGGGACGGGACAGGCCAGTGCTACACGTAGATAGCTATAATCTGTTCACCATAATTATGAGTACACTCCATTTCAAAGAAAGTTGCAAGATAAAAATTTTACTAATTACCAGATCAGTGCCATTCAGTTTCATATAAAAGAAGTAGTTAAGTATCACATTTGAAATTGACAGCTACACAGAAAATCCAATGAATTACTTCTCTTTCTGTGTGAATTGTTTTTCATTGTTTGAATCGAATTCAGTTAACAACCTATAAAACTGTTATTTATTTAATCAAAGATCTTACGCAAAATAATTAGCTAATTATAGATTTGCACATTGTCACACTCAAGAGACGTAATTCCCACTGTCTATTCAATTCTTTAATAGTTTCCATAAAATGATTGATTTGTCTTATGAACTGGACCCCTGTCTGGTAAACTCACAATTTTGTAATTACTCGATTTACTCATAACATAAGCGAACAGAAAAAAAATGAATAATAATCATGCACACCTCTATTTTTCTTCCCTCAACCACGGTGCCATGTAGTCGGTCTCGTGCGCGCTCCGCATCAGCACTATTTGCGAATGTTACAAAACCGAAACCCTGCATGCAAAGACAGACAAGACATGCATTATAAACAGCTTTTCAAACTCGTGCAATGACATGATGACGTTAGACATTTGATCATAAAGACACATGCCACTGATTTTTGTCTCTAATAGCACACCGAGGCCAGTATGGACTTATGGTCAGATACCCTGAGGGTGAAGTCAAATGGTGGCATCAATGGCTTAAGAAATCCATTGTGAACCATCATGTGAAATATGGCTGGCTACCTCAACTATTGACATATAATAAAAGTTACCTGTTCAAAAGTTTACTTCTGTTGGATAAATTATGACATAAGAGAATAATAGGAACTTCCCTATATCTATTATTTGCCGAACTTTTGGGCATATTCGTGTTTTGCTTAAAATAAATAAATAGCCAGACAGCTAATCGAAAGCCATAATCTTGTACCTTTTTTGTGTTGTCATACGTAAAAAATATTTAACTTTGATAAAATCCAGTTTCTTATTTAGTATACTGGTCCACCCTTTTTTCATCTATTAGTCACATGTTTTTATTTATTTTATAGGAAATACAATGCCATTATTAAATAATCAAATATTTTCCAGAATCATATTACCTAGCAAAGAGCAAAGTTCTCAACTAACCAATGTTTTGAATGTAACTGAAAAAAAAATGGTGGCTCCACTTATAAATGAAGTATGAAAATCATCCAATGAATTTGACTGTTAGGTAGAGAATACCATTGGCTATTGGGAATCTATTTATGCAGAAACCACTACATCTAAATGTAAAATATACACATACATTTCTTAAAAATTCACGTCGAGGTTTTGGTCAACACTTGGTACAAAATATTGAAAAACCTGAAAGAAGTTGAAAATTAAAAACCAGTATATTATCCCTACGAGAAATGTTTATTATAGAAAAAGAAACAACTTAGCATAATATTTAACCTATTTCACGAATCAAGCAGAGTTAGCACAGTAGGTCCAGTGGTAGTTTCTTATGTTCAGTGTTCATCTAAGTTAGGTTTCAGCTTCTCTCCAAGACACCTAGTAGAAATCCACTGGACCACAATGTGCTATTAGGACATCATAAGGGTTTTTATTGTCTAGAAGCCTCATTCCACACGATCAACTAGTCTTGGGTTAGGCTACGTTACACTGTTAAGCCTCTCAAAAAGTAGTGGCACAATATGGCGGCATTCGTCGAGTGCGCCTAACTATTTACACTACCACACGCCGCCTTCTATCATATCCATCTATTGCCTGAACATCGAAATCATAAGGCATTGCTAGGTATAAATGTAGAAAATTTGAAACCTTCTAAATGCAAATTCTAGAATTCCGGTGGCAGAACCTTCATGGGAAACTGACACAAAGTAAACCCAAATGAGTAGTACTTAACATGAAACTAACAATTTAATATATATTTTTTTTATCTATACCAGGCATCACCTGATCAATCGATTTGAAATATATTTGGTTTTTAACGTTTGGTTTCGGGATGTGTACAACTGGTCTCAAAATTTTTGAAAAATCACAAATTCCCTGGTTCAAATTCGAACTCGAAAGCGAGATCATTTTGTAGTATTCTGAAAGGGCCACTGAACCAAAGGACTCGCAGTAAACTTTTTGTAGTTCAGCAGTTTGGTCTGTCAGTGGAGGTATGTCATTACAAACTGAAAGTTGAATGTATTGTTCCTTCGATAATGTGCACATACCTATTAGACCGGTCGGTAATGACACATTTTTTTTGCAACGTTTTTTTAATGTATTTAATTACTATTATAGGTTTTTAAATATCCTCACCAAGTACCTAAAGGTGATATCAGACGGTTCACTCGGATGAATGATTACTCAAGTGAATTTGATAAACGTATCCAACAAAAATAAATGAATTAAAATCATGAAAAAATAAAAGTGTTATGTCCGCAGAAGAAGTGGTGAAAAATGTGACACCACTAGAGTGGTGGATGTCACAGAAAAATATATTCACTGAAGAGGAACAGTCAAAGATTTTTCCAATGGTTAAGCAATTGTTTGGGGCGATAACTTCTTCAGATGCTGTGGAAGGAGTGTTTTCCACATTTGGAATTGTTCATAGTAAATTAAGAAACCGACTTAGAAATGAAAAGGCTGGCAAGCTAGTTTTTTTGTTTGAGTATTATAATAATGATATTATCTGATTTTATGTTGATTTCTGTGATCAAAAATAAAATTAAACAAATTTGATTAAATGACTGATTTTTATTGAAAAAATCATTTGATTTAAAACACGATTTAAATCATAATTCAAATCAAAATGATTTAATGCCAATACAAATGAACGTTATACCACTAAATAATTCCATTACGAGGTCGATCATTCGCTACTGAATGCGAGACGACAATGACCGAACTCGAGTGAACGTTCTGTTTGTGTTCATACGATACATTTTTTTAAAGATGCCAAATTCCAAAATCCACCTTCGCTAGATTGGTTCACTAATGAATTCATTTTAAGTTCAGATGTTTCACTTTTAGTGAAAGATGCTGAATAAATGATAGAAATGAATACAAAGTAAACCGTCTGATGTCAGACGGTTTATTCGGATGAGTGATCATTCAAGTGAACGTTCTTTTTTATTTCATTCCAGGTTCACAAGACACAGATAAAAAAAAATTACATACAAATGAACGTTATAGCTCTAAATAATATCACTACGCGCTCGGCCATTTGAGCCGAAGCCGAGACGAAAATGACCGAGCTCGAGTGAACTTTCTGTTTTGTGTTCATACGTTTTATTTTTCGTTCATTGGTAACGTGAGTGAATAATGCGAATGCCAAAACCCAAATCTCTGGATTAGTTCGCTAATGACGTTTCACTTGCGGCGAAAGATGCTGAATGAACGACACGACAGAAATGAATAGAAAGCGAACCGTCTGATATCAACTTAAGATTGCTCGCATGCAGCGGCGTCACCAATAAAATTTTAATGTTCCTTGAACATTTATATATTTTCGAATAATTTTTTAATTTACGCAAAGTGGTTTTTCTAGCAATTTGAACCTCCTCTTGTGTAGAAAGCCCCGAAATTAGCATCTTAATAATCGTTCTTCAAAAACTTTTTTTTACATACACTGTTGATAAATTAGGGGCTTTCTACACGAGAGAAGACTGCAATTTATTTTTCGTTGATTTATCAGTTCAAATTGTCAGAAAAACCACTTGGGATGCATTAAAAAATTCGAAAATATATAAATTTTCAATGAATATTAAAATTGGTTTGGTGACGCTACTGCATGCGAACAGTCTTAGATATTTGATGAAGTTCCAAATCCTATAATAATCATAATTTGAATAAAGCATATCTTCAGTTTAAAGTGTAAACCTGCCAAATCACATTTGACCAATGTTTGAGGAGGCTCGAAAAATCACCCTGAAATGTCAATCACAAAAAATGTATTGTTTTTCATATTTTATTGCAATTTGTATTTCAATGAATAAAATAATAATTGGTTTTTTGACTTTCCTTAAAAAATGGGCAAATGTAACCTAGCATGTTTACACTTTAGGCCAACAATATATATATTAAAAAAACATTGCAAAAAAGTTGTCATTACCGGCCGGTCTATTTGTACGTTTGATGTTTGAAGTGTATTCATTCCTGAAATGCTTATAATGGAATAATGAAATAATGGTCGATATCATTGTAATAATAAAAACAAACAAAATTGTATGGATTCATCAAGAGTTTCTACTTGAAGTTCTTACATTCAACATACCTATATCTTTGCTCAAGAAACATAGGAGGCTTCATTTCCGTAGGGTGCGATATAGTGCGCAACAATAATTGTTATTTAATCAGATAACAACAAAATAATATATAGTGTTGGCATCACACGTTAAAAGTTAAGGGCTGCATCTTCCCTGGCTTGCACAAGTCTCTCGAAGACTTCTGAGGGTTGCTTGTAAGGGGGCAGCCGGTTGATAGAAATAACAATTTTAACAACAATATATGTGAATTCATCCCAACTGATGAAAGGAGAGAAAATAAAAACTTCCAATATTCACAAAATATATGTATATACCGTAATAACACACGCATCTGGAAAAGAGTATCCGGAAAGCAGAACATGCCACCAAATCAAGTTGGTATATTGGCTGTACGTGGTTATACGACCAATGATCGATTCCATATGATTATCAAAGGCCAACAAAATATTGCCTAGGGTGAACTTAATAGACTTCAAAGATGAATGTGCTTGACGATAACAGAGGCATTTTGCTCCACCCTAATGACAGCAATGGAATACCTTCTGGGATAACTTCCTCTTTACATAATTCTGGAGAGAGAGGCAAAATGGGCAAAATTCACACTCTATCAAGAGGCCATTAGCTTACCGCAGACATATGTCACGAGAAGCACCAGCATGGTGTGATAGTTCACAATATTCTGGAAATGCTCTCAGACATTATGCCAAAAGCAATTAACTATTACACGTGTTGCACTGAGGTTTTCTCTGACAAAGAAAACTGGGTTTGGAACTAATCTGGCCTATGTAGGGTAAATGGATGTTGGTATACCAATGAATCCAAAACTGTTGAAGCACACAGAAAACAATAAAAATATTTTCAGATAGTCCAGCAGCCTTGAAAGCGCTTTAATCAAACTGTTTTAAATCTAAAGCAGTATGGAACTGAGGAGACAATTTAGACAGACTAGAGCAACGCAACAGTGTTACCCCACTCTGGATACCAGGTCACACTGGACTAGAAGGAAAGAAAATAGTGGAGGTTCTGGCAAAAGATAGGGCGAAACAACTTTCACTAGGCCAAAACCAGTTAACGGTATAGAATATAGCTCTGCCAAAACTGTAACAACATCCTGGACAGACAATAAAAGACTTTAGCATTGGCGGGGTCTAACCAAGGTGAGTCCACTCCAAACTATTCATCGCATATGCACAAAGAAACAATAGGACACTTATTATCCACTGGAACTCAGTTGCCCCAGTTCAGAATTATATAGTAGGCTTGCTCACTGGCCACTGCAAACTCAAACACCACATGCATGAAAAATGCTAAGCATGGAGGATGATGAAACGGCTAAACATTTTATGCACATGACCTGCAGCAGCCAGAAAAGAAGAGTAATTCCAGAAATTCTTGCAAAATATTCTCCCAATCTACTCATCAGATTCATCAAGGGACTGGATATACTGGCACAAATATAAACATAGGTTGAGTTATAATTGGCCTTAGACTATGGAGGAGGGACTGATATAGGTCAAATCACATTTAAACCTAATACTAAATCGAGTTCATTGTTGACTATAACCTATCATCATTAATAAAATCGAAATGTTCTTCGTTTCAGAGAGTTTCAAGTAGAAAACTACTGTAAAATCGATGATTCATCAATTGAATTATGTTATTTTTTTCAGACGAATTTTACAATCTTCCAGCTCCTACCGTTTCTATTCTGCAACATTTTCTAAACGAGTCACAAAATTCAATTATAAAGTTGATTTCAATGGCCAGTAAATTCAAGGTAATATTTTTATTCTGAGTTGGGTCTCTATTGTTCAATTTTCTTTCAACAGAAATGAGTTTAACTGTGAAGAACTAGTAATTTTAGTTCACAATCTATGCATGTTTGGTTGGACGAAAATTACTTCAATGCTACTGTCAAAATCCTCAATTTATTTGAACCAGCTCTATTCTGTTTCAAGAATTGAAAGGAATGTACAAATCTTGATATTTTGAATTCTATTAGTTAAGGAAACAGTGATACAAAATTTCAATTTTCTTCAAAGCTTGGACTGAACTTTGTTAGTTCGATTATGAAAATGGTCCTCTTTGGATGAAAGTACATGGTTTTTTTATTTCAGGTGAAAGTTATCTAAAAAATCAAATTATTTAGGCACTAATAACTTTCCTTATTAGCTCATACGAGTTATACGTGAAATTAAATAAGAATTAACATAATAAAAATTAAATGTGTCAGAGTACATAATGGAATTTTTGCTGATTCATGAGATATATATGTTGAGTTCATAAGAGTGCTGCCTTCAGTAGTGCGAAAAATAGGACACTCCCCTATCACCCATGAACGCCCTTAATCACTTATTTGAATATTAAAAAATGTACAAAAATATACAGTTTTACAATCTGTGGTTTTACTAAATAAAATTATCTTCAGAACATAAGACACACTCGACTATATTACCTATACTGATGGGATATGTTAAAATGTGAGAATTGTTGATTAAATGCGGGTTAAGAACATACTACAGCCTGATATTGTGCATTACCAAAAATAATGAAAAATTATGTGTGACTCCGACTATAATGCTCATTCTACATTTTCAAATATAAGCTAAGATTTGCCAGTAACAGAAAATCAAAATACAGTACAGCTAAATTATAGATTTAACAGATATCTTGTGTTTTCATAACACTAATAAACACCTGAAATATTTGAGAATTTGCTTACATTTACAAAGCAATAAACAACTCCAAGCTGATGATTCCAAAGTCATGGAAAGCAGTTAACAGGGAACTCTGAAAAAGTGAAGTGTGAAATCACATGCACATATTTTCTTCATTTTCTGATAAGGCAGTTACAAACATTTAGTCATTGTGTGAAATCTATTATTTCGCAAGTCATTCAAAACACAAAGTGATCAAAATTGACACTTTATGGAAAATGCACTTGCAAAGCCAAACATTGTGAAGTATGTCAAGATCACCAGGTGTAAAGTTAAAAGCTGTCTAAAATGAATAAAAACTAGAGCACACACCCCAAAAGCCACCGTTAAAAACCAACAAAAAAACACCAATCATTACTGGATATAAATTGGGAACACTGAAGAATTAGAAGAATTGTGAGCTGCTTTCTATTAACTATACACTAAAAGAGCTTTTGTTCTATTAGTGAAATGACCGTGAAACACATAATTTCATTACATAAATAAGTGATTATTTTGCATTTTATTGGTAATTAAAACCATATTTATTTGAAAATCATTGAATTGGGATTGAAAAATTACTTTCAGATTTCATTGAGATAGAGTATAATATTCAGTTATTTACTACAATTTAAATCAGAATTTTGTAAAATAAATATAAAAAACATCTCTATAGAAAATCTTGTGTAAGGTGATTGAGAAAAAACCTAGAACATTCACCTATTAGTGCCAAGTCAATGTGCAGCTCTACAGAATAAATATAGAATATGAAAGTAAAATGATTCCTTTTTGGCCTGGTTTTGCGAAGTTTGTATAATACCAATAAATGTTCAGATATCGTTATGGTATCCATTTGAAATAATTTAATATATAATTGTCGGTATTATGATTATTTTACTGATTTAATTCACACAGTCAGATGAAATGAATCCACAAGAATCAATATTGTTTATCATTTTTGTATGTAACTCCATTCTAATATTAGGAAGTTGAAAGATATCAATTGGAAAAAACAATACTCTTGAAATCTACAAAGTTTTATACAATTTCGCAAGAATCAGATAACAATCAACACTATTGCTACCATCATATGGCAAGATGGATATGAAGTTCAGACATAACATATCAATAAAAACCAGACGAACTGAGAAATAGCTTCTACAGCACAATCATTGTATATGGGAAAATAAAATGGGGTAAAAGAAAATAAACCAAAATTCTCACTACGCCATCATATGTCATAATTTGTAATGAATGTTTTTTTTTGTAAAAATGTCATCAAATTGCACAAATTCAATAAATGTATATGTATGTATATATTTATATAAAATAGACGTTAATGTGTATAAGTAACACGAACGTCTTGGAGACAATGCATGGAAATTTTATATAAAAACGTGAAATAGAGCCTAATCAGCTTTGCTGCTATCAAACTACTTGGGATATTATGTTATACAGAGTGTTATTCACTATAAAGCCTGTAGAAGTGTGACTGAAAGCCCAGTGAGTCATAAAATCGAACTCAATGCAATATATGAGAAAAAACGATACAAACTAAAACAATCTAATGGAATATTTATATATATATATATTAATACCTTATATGATTATAAGATAATTAAAATGTTTCATAGTGCCATGCATGCAAGAAGTTATACCATCAGGAAATACAAGTGACAGCACAGCAGGAAATAGTGGAACGCAAGTATAAAGTTACATATAATATGGAGAAAAAGAAATTCTAATAAGGATAGATAAAACTCGTCAACTGAATAGATTTCCGCTAACTATTCTTTTCTTCCCCAAATACAAAAAATCAATAACACATTCAAATAAAAATATGCAGTTTACTTAGAAAAATAGACATTGAAAAAAATTGTTATTCCAAAAAGATTTGAAGAATCTGACATTACCACGAACTAGGGATCAGGCCGAGCAAGCAGAATTTTTGACAAATCTTACATTATTGCCCGTTAACATTAATAACACAGGTCAGTTTTACCAGTCACATGGTTCGTCAACAAAGTTAATGTTACAGTAAGCATACGGCTGCTGATAATGCTAACTTTGTTGGTGAATCACGAGTCGTTTATAACTGACGTAGATTTGCTGTTTGGTTAGAATTTCTGTGATATTGAATTGTATTCTCTCCAAAGGTTCCAATATTTACGTGGGTCACAGGACCTTTTTCAATTTTCAACTGATTACTCCAAACACCAAAAATTATTGCAATAACTTTATTGTTTCTTTATGATATATCCCATTGCTTTACTTCATCATCATTTTTACACACTTAGCTCAACTCAAATATTAATTACCCTGTCGTTAATTTTTTGAACATTTACAGAAGTGTTCTGATAACTGTAAAAATTCATTACTTCCTTTAATTCAGTTTTGGTTGTATTTCAAAGAAACCTACCTGAAATATAATTGTTTTCAATGCTTTTTGTTTTTATATTTTATATATATTAACCTGTGGTAGAAGTCCATTGTGCCTCAAAGTGGAGTGAATAGATTTACGAGAAAAACTCACAATTTAATATAACAACCAAATGTTATGTGTTGGTAGAACGATCAAAAACTATCGATCAGTTCAATGGTATCATAGTAGTACATGTTTCGAACCTATCAATTTTCAAAACAAGGTTCATTCTGATCAAAAAACAAAACATAGCATGTATGAATGATTTCCGTTGATAATATTCTGAGTTGTACTCAAAACCAATTCCATTTAGGTTGGTTTTATAGAAGAATGTATACTACAGGGTTTGTCAATTTCTTTCATTTCAAGTATCTGAAAACTTCAGTACCTACCGATGATACACCAGAAAAAAAAAACAATGATAAGGATGATTTGAAACCCCCTTTCATATAGATCCCATTGGTGTATGTAAAGCGTCAAGGCATTTCCTAATTGTTTTTTAATATTGGTCAATTTTATTCTTATGAATGTTTAAATATAAACAATTGCAATTTTTCATAAGCTACTTACTTGAATGCATGAACACTCAAAAAAGCCACAAAATAAAAATATCTGAGCTAATTAATTAATTTTATATATTATATGCACAGTCTACAGGCTTCAAAGTGTACAACAACCCTTGAAAAATATTTTACCAATTAAGATACCATTAAATTAATGTTAGCTACCAAACAGATGTTGAAATGATCGATCATGTTATTCATGTACATATTAGAAATAGCAAAAATGAATGAAAACTAATATCAAATATTTCAGAGATAATGTCAAATTAGTGTCCAAGGTAGGGTCAAAGTATAATAGTTAGACGTGTTAACATTCGAGGTGAGCGAGTACGAGCCGAGGCAAAGCCGAGGCTTGTCGCTTGCCGAGGATGTTAACAAAGGATACATTCCGTATTACTTATTACATTTTTCCCGCTGCTTGCTGACATTTCTCAAAATTTGCCTGGATTGAAGTTTGTTTTCTTACCGTTCCTTCATGATTATTCGTTCCGCTATTTCATCCTAAGTTGCTTGTGCACGTAACTAAGTTACCGAATAAACAGACAACAATAATATTCAAAAATAAATAAATAAATAAATAAATAAATAAAAAGTCTCATAAAAATTGATATAAATGAAGCTGAAGGTATTACTTGTCAAAGTCATTATTACCCTAGGCATGTAAATGACACTATTTACATTCCGTTGTCAAGATGAATTAATAAACGATACCTGTTTTGTTGCTAAGCATGTATGGATTATTTACAGTGTCGGCAGCGGGAAAAAAGTATTTAATGGAACGCAGATAAATCATAAATGGTACTTTATTAGCGTCAAATTATGTTTTTTGCTTTACCAATCGTCTTCAACAGTATGTTCCGATGTCAGAGATATAATTATTATAATCTGAGATATTTTATCTCCCCCTTCCAATTTACACAATTTACATAATCATTTAAAATTAAAACAATAATAATTGTTGAAAAAAATTCAAAAATACAAAAATAATGAAACTGACATAGAGAACTATGTCGTCATATTCTTTTTGGATATATATCCAGAATCTGAAGTTACTTCTCTCATAAGTGAGGTTTTTAATAGCAACATAGCTGGCTCAAATTTATGATTTCTCAAATCATTTTCATGTAGATAAACATAAATGGTTACATACCTTGGATCCCCTCTCATTAAAAATTATTTCTACATCTAAAATTGGACCAAATTGCTAAAAATAAAAAAAATTATTTCAAAACTTGATTTAGTTTGTAATTTGTTTTCTTACCCCAAACATTGCTCTAAGATCTGGGTCCCTAAACCTGAATGGAATGTTGGAAACATGTAACCTTTTAGGTTGGTGTTTTGAAAGGTCTGTAGCTGCCTGTATTGTCGTTTGATTCGTTCCATCAGAGGGCTCCGAACCAGGTGGGGGGATTGTTTGACCATTTTCCGCTTCCTAAAAAACAATAAGAAAAATTAATACCAATCAACACTAAAAAGATGACATATGAGGATTGTATTTTCTTTGTTCTTCAAATACAAATTTTGTGTTTGAAATATACATATGAAAACGATTAAAAGAAATTATCAAAGGTCGGAACCTTTACTTTGGTCCAGAATGCCAACTTCTGCCCCCTACTACCGTTGAATTATGGTTGATACTTGGCAAAGTTTTTTATAAGAACAACTGTTTGATTTAAATGTTTAAATGAGATCACCTACGAACTGGGTTCATGGTACTAATCAATCATCAGCGAAGGCTAGTTACCAATTAAATCGAAAAATAAATTCATTATTTGTTGGTAATTCCTAAGATTAATACTGAAGTAAAGATCCAGCACCATCTCTAGGTTCCAAATATAGCATTTCAACTATTGTGTCGACTTCCCTTCACAAATAAACTAGGTGAATGTACCTTTGCTCTTGGACCACAATTTATGTTTAATAAATCCAATATTTCATTATACCCTGGAATATCAATAATAATAATGGCATAGTGCTCTCGTTTCTGCTGACAATCTATTGGAAACTACTTAGATTGCGCGGATTATAGCACCGTAGATGCCAAAATTTCAATTACAAATTAAAATGTTATTACAAGAACCGGCTTAGCTTAGCGTATTTCAAAGTAACTAAACCTTCCTCAAATCTTTTCTCCTTTCCTCAAGTCATTATTGTTATCTCGTATTTTATTATTATTGTTCGGGGTGTCTGGGGATCGACCAAAATGCAGATATTTCTGCGTAGAACCTTTCTGCTCCCCAACGGGAGGATGTTTCGCCCTCCTCATCACAGATCCTGCATATTGTGGAGTATGGTGTATTCTGCAGATGTTTTCTTAGGTGACAGTGCCCTGTTAGGAGACCCACCATCTTTCCTCCTCATTCTCAGGTACCGGCATATGCACTGGCCAAGTATGCGAATTGGATGGAGGTAACTTCTGCCGATTACCTTACTAACTTGGGTGGGAGGACCGAACCAATTTGTAAGAGGTCCTGATGTAGGCCCACTCTAGGAAGCACCTGAAGCGATGACTAACAGTGTAAGAAAACCGCCCAACCAACCCCAGACATAGGGACATATGTCAAAAATGATCCCTCTGGAATACCGGGAGTCCTCCCAGAGTACTTACCATAGCAAGTTGGGGCTCTACCATGGAGTACTTCATTTTCCCAGGTACTCAAGGAAATTCATGAGTAATCAAAATAAAAATGGAGATCAGAATTCCGTCTCCACAGGGGGGACTGGATCTCGGTCCTACCTCTTAACAAGAGGAGAGGGGAAACTCACTGCCTCCAGAACTGACTTTAGATCACGAGAAGGAACTGATAAAGTAAGGTTAGTTCATTCTGGTTCGATCATACTAAATAATTACTCAGCGCAAAATGAATGTATTCAATTTCCACGCACTCAAATGTCTACGTAAGGTTAGTTCGTTCTGGTTCGATTATACTAAATAAGTACTTTTCGCAAAATGTATGTATTCAATTTCCACACACTACATTATTTTATTTTGTGGCGAGTTAAAGCTTTATATTAGTGCAAAAATTTCGGGAACCAAAGTACCTGTCTGATAGAGTCAAAAAAGGCAAGTAGTTTATCTAGAACCTCGACGCTTGGTGTTGAGATCGGCTTCAGGATTAAAAAGGGCAGGTATTCGGTGTCGAGATTGCCGAGATTAGTTACGCCTATCATTTTTTAGACATTCATGTTCACAACCAATATACATGTAGGTAGTTACACCCCAAAAATGAAACAATTCCTATTTCCTCAACTTCCGTTTTCTCATCTCTAAATATGACTACTGTATATTATAAAAAATTTGAATAATAAAAATGTTCCCATCAAATTCGTAGGACTAGGGATATAAATTTCGTTATTGAATGTTACTTACCGCAGGTATTTGTTCACATTTGTAGGATTGTTGCGTCTGAGCCGCAAGCGCCGCTGGACTGCAGGCTATGCTTACCGGCGGCTCCACAGATGAGGGCGGCTGCGGCGGCGGCGGGCTGTAGGGCGGCCCGGCTCCTGGCGTAGGGGCGACCGACGGAGGAGGCAGGAGCGGTAGTGCCGGCTTATCTTCCGCCCCCGTCTTGATTTCCCCGTTTTGGGTGGTGAAAGTGGGCGGCTGGGGGGCAGCCGCACCGAAGGGGGCAGTCATACCCGTTTGGACCATGTGCTGAAATTATAAAAACTGAAATTAGGATTGAATTGCGTTACACAAAACAACATAAATTCTGAAAATACGATGATATGTCAACAACAAACTATACATTCACCAAATACCAGAAAAATGATAACTTTTGAAATAAAACTTCATGATAATCAATGGCTCATGGCAAATCTTGCCTGTCATAGGAGGAAGCAGGTCATTTACCCTTGCACAATATCCTCCTGATCATTATGGCCTTGGACAACATGCTTTCCGGTTATTTACATTCAGACAATTTCTTCTCAGATCATTTGCTCTCTTATAGTCATGTTACTTCCTCTCACTCGCAGGTTCCTCAATTCATGCTGTGGATTGTACTTGGTAGATGAAAAAAAGGTGTCATTAGGGTGACTGTACACAAAAAAAGAGTGAAATGAATCATTTGGACAGTTGCTTTGAAATAAAATGTATATTGAAGAGAAGTGTACTGACTATACCACCGAAATTCACCCTACCCACCACCAGTAGTATTTGTTCCTGCTTCAAGTGGAAGGAAACATGGAAGTAAATTGAATGAAGGGGCAAACAATTGGTTGAGAGCCCCCGTTCTGTGAGGGCAACCTGTTCGAGAGGATATTGTGAGAGGAAATTTACTGAGATTATATGAAATGGACATTTCGTAGAAAAGTGGCGACTAAAAGAACAATCATAGGTAGTAGATGGTCACAAAAGGACAACCATACACTGAAAAAAATGTGGTACGTTATATCAATAAATGCCGTTTTTTACCTCTCCGTTCATTGGCAAAATACATTTTTCATCGTGGCAATGAATAAATATTCGCTGACTTTTGTAGGTATTTATTGATACAACGAATTCAAGTTTATTGAGATCAAAGATGATCGTTTCTTACATTTATGAACAGTTTTCGTTGCTCCTGCGGAAAAGTTTATTGAGGTGAGGAATCAATGATGATCTAATTTCAGACCTATGAACATATTTCGTTACGGCTTTGAAAAAGATTATTGAAATGAAGAAAAAAGTACATTGGAACAATGTATATTATTTCATGAAAAAAATGTGGTACATAATATCAATGAATACCGTTTATTACCTTTCCGTTCATTGGCACAATACATTTCTCATCGTGACAATGATTCAAGTTCATTCAGATCAAAGATGATCTTTTTTTACATTTATGAACAGGTTTCGTGGCTGCTATGGAAAAGTTCATTCAGGTAATGAAAGGCGTACACTGAATCCATTTGAAATTGTTCATTTCAATGAACGTAATTAATTAATGGTCCCAGAAATGATTCTATTGTTACAATGAATCCAAGTTTATCAAAATCAATGATAATCTATGTTAATTATTTTGCATATCTTTCGAGAACTCACTGTATGCTCAATATCAGTGGGAGGCCTTCATTGCATTTACGAATGATATGCAATGATTGAATAAATACCACTTATTCAAATGATAAACAAAATAATTAGTTCAATGTGTGAAAGCATCACGAGAATAAACTGAAACATAGATTTAAAGTATATCAATTATTGAATCAAGGAATAACCGATACTTAATAAGCACCGTTCATTGGATTGATGAAAAATATCCATCGTCGAACCAATCTGAATCATTATATCAATCATACAGCATTCGTTCGAAGAATTGACAATAATAACCAATTTGATGAATACAGTTTCATCAGTTGAACGAATACAATTCATTGCTTGGGTGATCACTCTTTATTCGTTTGATGAATGGAATTCCTTACCAAAACGAACCTATTTAATGTACTTGATCATGATATCAATGAAAGCATTCATTGATATTATTAAGATCGGTATTCATAGTATGGATAACCAGTGGTACATTGACATAACGATTGCGTTCATTGGACCAATATTGATAAAAATATTCATTGAGTCACTGAACTTTTTCATTGTATTCAGGTACCAATTTTTTTCTGTGTAGGTGATATATGGTTACCACAATCGCCCTAAAGAATACCTACATACGAACACCATCGAAAAATTTCACTACTTTCATAACTCTTTTCTACTATCACCTAATTAGTGACCCTTCCTGACTTCTTTCAGTTTCGAACACTTCACCTAGCAAAACTATCCAATACCCTGAAATCATTATTATGGAAGATTTCAATTTACTGGCTGGCTCAAATTTTCTAACAATATAGACGAAGCAGGCTCTCAAGCTGAAGACTTCGCCCTCTCTTATGTTTTAGAATAGCTGGTTCAGGTGCTCACATGCATTCCTAATGCCAAAAACCAGAAATCCGGATCATTACAAAACGGAAGTATGTGCTGCAATTAGTAACTTCGATCATACCCTCATGACCGCTACTTTTTCTTTGTCTATAACATCGAACAGGACCATTCCTCCAATCTAATGTGGCATAACAATTCAGCTGACTGGTATTCAAGTGTTTTTCTCAGCGTTTCCTTGGAATAGAGAAATTCATTTTCTGGAAATCCAACACTATCCGTCGAGATGCGTAGAATTCCGAATTACGAATTTGTTATTACAAATCTCCTAGGTGGTTTTAGGAGAAAAACCCTCAAAAGCAGAGCTTGTGCGAGCAAGGAAGACCCGGGACCTACAGCTTAAAAAGTGGATTCCAAACCACTATAGCTCCGTGACGGCGGTGGGGATCGAACCCGAGCCGCCTGGGTGAGAGCAAACGCTCTTAACACCTTGAACACTTCGCTATTAAGCGTAGAGGATCATCATGCTGAAGATGCAATCATATACCCTAGTTCAGTAGAAACTGCTGTAATGTTGTCGTCATGAAACGGACAGCGTACTTACGTTGGCGCAAACACCCAGTCCCTAAAACCACAGCGGAATATGTTGAGGCTAGAAACACATGCAAGGAAACAATCGAATCCCCCAAAAATGCATTCAAAGCTAAAAAGGACCGAAACTTGTTGAACGACTCAATGGGTATCGTTCGTTTTGGTCTTTCGCTAAAAGTGTCGAAAAAAATTGCACTTCCAGCTTATTTTCTCCTCAGAACAAGATAAGATTAATTGGATGAAAAAAGTTTGTATTTCGTGCAGAAATTTATTTATAAAATCATAGCAAAGCGCTTTCGACTATCAAGTCATCATCAGTGCGTACCTGTAAGTAAGTGACATTGAAATGAATTTAAGAAATTTTGATAATATGAATTTTGAAAAATTGAAAAAATTACTTACTCGTCAGGTGTACAAGAGCCATACCATAAAAATATCATGTGTCCATAGGACCATGTAACAAGTTAAAACGGGACATCATATGATTAACATTTTAAAAAATCCTTATTCCAGGATTGAGTTTGATAAAAGTTTCAACAGACAGAGTAACACAATATGTCTGCTGAACTTAGTATACTGTCAAACTAAATGAAATATGAATGAAATTGACATTGTGTCAAAAGTTGACAATGACAATTGGCTTCGAACATGAACTTCTGGAAACACTGATCTATGTTTTGAAAATTGTTGAATGACCAATTAGTCAAATTGATCTGTAAGTCTATTTATAGTTCTGTTCATCCAAACCCAAGGAAATATAACAAACCGGGAAAGGTCTAATGAGAACCTCCACCCGAAGTGCATAAAACCAGGCTTAAGAAACAGTCCCTTGGTAATTTGTGAAACCAATTCCATGCTCAGGATCATGAGATAGGTCTAATGAGAACCTTCACACTCCCCAAAGCGACAAAAGGGTATCCCAAAACCAAGAGGTACCATAAACAGAAATGATTTAAGAAAGTTTCAACAGGCAGAGTAACACATGTCTGTTGAAGCTTAGTCTATTGTCTAACTAAATGAATAAAAATTGACATTGTATCAAAGGTTAACAATGACAATGAAGTTATAGCATAGAAAATTACCTATAAATATAATGATATGAGCTTTTGAAATTGATAAAAAATGACAAGTTAGTCAAATTTTGTGATTTAATCCTGAAAATGTTTCAAGGTGACAGAACCAAAGTTAAAGAAACTTTTATAGTCTAATGAGAACTAAAAATTCTTCAAACCGTCAGCTCTAGGATTACCAAGGAAACACACATAATTACTTCATATTAATATTATTGGTTCAGCATCCTTGGAAACCAGATTAGAACATAGGATCTTGAGATAGGTCTGATGAGAACTTTCCCAATCTCAAAAGTAGGGAAAGTTCTCATCAGACCTATCTCAAGATCCTATGTTCTAATCTGGTTTCCAAGGATGCTGAACCAATAATATTAATATGAAGTAATTATGTGTGTTTCCTTGGTAATCCTAGAGCTGACGGTTTGAAGAATTTTTAGTTCTCATTAGACTATAAAAGTTTCTTTAACTTTGGTTCTGTCACCTTGAAACATTTTCAGGATTAAATCACAAAATTTGACTAACTTGTCATTTTTTATCAATTTCAAAAGCTCATATCATTATATTTATAGGTAATTTTCTATGCTATAACTTCATTGTCATTGTTAACCTTTGATACAATGTCAATTTTTATTCATTTAGTTAGACAATAGACTAAGCTTCAACAGACATGTGTTACTCTGCCTGTTGAAACTTTCTTAAATCATTTCTGTTTATGGTACCTCTTGGTTTTGGGATACCCTTTTGTCGCTTTGGGGAGTGTGAAGGTTCTCATTAGACCTATCTCATGATCCTGAGCATGGAATTGGTTTCACAAATTACCAAGGGACTGTTTCTTAAGCCTGGTTTTATGCACTTCGGGTGAAGGTTCTCATTAGACCTTTCCCGGTTTGTTATATTTCCTTGGGTTTGGATGAACAGAACTATAAATAGACTTACAGATCAATTTGACTAATTGGTCATTCAACAATTTTCAAAACATAGATCAGTGTTTCCAGAAGTTCATGTTCGAAGCCAATTGTCATTGTCAACTTTTGACACAATGTCAATTTCATTCATATTTCATTTAGTTTGACAGTATACTAAGTTCAGCAGACATGTGTTACTCTGTCTGTTGAAACTTTTATCAAACTCAATCCTGGAATAAGGATTTTTTAAAATGTTAATCATATGATGTCCCGTTTTAACTTGTTACATGGTCCTATGGACACATGATATTTTTATGGTATGGCTCTTGTACACCTGACGAGTAAGTAATTTTTTCAATTTTTCAAAATTCATATTATCAAAATTTCTTAAATTCATTTCAATGTCACTTACTTACAGGTACGCACTGATGATGACTTGATAGTCGAAAGCGCTTTGCTATGATTTTATAAATAAATTTCTGCACGAAATACAAACTTTTTTCATCCAATTACATTGGAACGTGCACACAGCTTGACAATTTTCACTTAAGATAAGATTAGTTTGGGGCTTCCGTGTTACAAGCCTCTACACCCCGACCTTTCAAGATCTATTGTGTGTACCCTACAGATCTATCTAGCCTTGTCTTCGTTACGAGACTTCATGAGCTAGTTTTTAAAACTCCTCCCCAGCGTTAAAAACCTTAGCCTTAGCAGGCTTGGCTCGGCAGTGCCGTGTCTCATTCAACAATTATTCACACTCTCATGCAAAAAAGTCCTACTACGTATCATACTTAATAGTTAATTTAAAAAAATCCCATAGCAAAAATTATGACCCACACGGAATAAAAATGCTCAAGATTTATTCAAATAGATATTTACATTAATTTCATTAAGTTAAAAAAGTGATAAACTCATTTAAGTACTTACATAAAACAATTATCCGTATCTGTGTGTTAAAAACACAAGTATGTAACTGGATACATATATATTATCCTTGAAACAGTTCCACGAACTCTCAAGTTTAAATTTATGTCCACGAAAATACCCTATATTGTTTTTTATTTCGGCGTTTTCATTTTGCTGCAAACAAGTTTCGGATACCATGCGAGACCGTGTATTTCTGGACGACCCTTTGTGTACGTTCCCTTCAGAAATAGCAAGAAAGACGCGTGTGGGCCGTTTGTTGCTTTTTATTCGGCCTATGAAGGCAAATTAACGTACTCGGAAGCAACAGAAATAAAAAGTAAATAAAATTAAAGAATTAAAGAAGAGAAAGGGTTTACCTTCTGAAAAAGGTCAAAGTAAATCGGCGGGATACAGGGGGAAGTAACAAAGCTTTATCGTATCATTGACAACGATGATGTCAAAATAAAATCAACAACTTTAGTTATATTCAAACATACGATAAACTAATGAACAATATTAAAAAGAACTATTATGTTGGGTGACATGCCACCATAATTATTCATATTTCATATACTAATATAAGGTTTCATCATCCATTAATTTTATCATATCCAAATCTGGACGAAAATTAGTACAATCTCTATGGTTCATCAAAACCTTCTTTTGTGAGAAACACGGAGAAAATACATTTCGCGTTACAATAGTGTACACAGTATAAGTTTGGTACATCAGAATATAGTTTTTTCCACTACCACATGGAAATATGCGCTTTATCGATCAAGGAAGTAGGCCGATTGTAAAACACTTTTTCATTTCTACACCGCGAGCTGTACTGTAATGATCATTTCAGTACAGGATATTCTGAGACTAAAATCACTGTGTATAATTCAATCATTCAGCCCCATTTTGATTATTGCTCATCCATTGTATACCTGTTTAATCTCAATAAGATAAATATGCTCCAGAAGCTTCAAAATCGTGGAATGAGAATAATATTGAAAACAATTCGCCTCACCCCTATAAGATCAATGTTAACAACTCTCAGTTGGTTCTCAGTGCAAAATAGATTATTTTATTTCACTATGATCTTCATATTCAAAATAGTAAATAATTTATCACCAGATTACTTTCAGAAGTACTTAACATTTAATAAGGATATTCATACGTACAACACACGTGGCAAAAATGACATATATGTTCCTATAGCACTTCCTATCGTAGTACGATTAATTCACTATTTTTCAGAGGTTTCTTGGAGTTCAATAAATCACCAGATTCTGTTAAGGTATCTGCCTCACTGATTCAGTTCAAAGCCAAATTGAGGGAATATATCCAGAATAGGTAACTATGTCTGCAAATTTGGTTTTCGAACCATTATAGGAATTTGTTATATCTCGTATGATAATTTTATATTAATATACATATATGTTTGCACTTTTTGGTGTATTAATTGAAATTTGGTATCTATTAAACATTACATTTCATTCCATTTGTCTGTATTATACTTACATTTCCTGTAATTGTGATCCTACTGTTTTTAATTCTTTGTATTCTAAATTTATTTTGTATTCCACATGTATCTATGACATTATTTTTTTTTCTTCAAATTGTATTCTCATTGATGTTATAGTAATCATTTTATTCTGTATTTATTTACTTCTGTATTTATTTTTATTTCTGTATATTGTTTTTTGCCTTGTATGTATATTAGGGGTTACCTAATTAAATAAAGATCTATCTATCTATAGAGCACTGTCAGCTGACGTCACAACATGGCGGTCATGGGGCAGGCGCGTATCGAAGAAAATTCAGTGTTTCAATCAAAATTAACTTTAAGATTCACAAAATGAATCTTATTTCATTCAACGCGTAACTATCCAAATCTAATCTATTTTTTCATAAACCTGAAAAATGCCAAAAAATGCAGCGTGGCAACGAACGTGCAGATACAACGTAACGAAGGCATCTAATTCTAATTCTAATTTCTATTAAACTTGGTCATGGGTACCTGATTTATTTGTGTTATTTGATTTGTAAACCTAATTTTGCTTTGCTTAAGTTACCTACATAATATGTAAAAGCTAAATGTATTTAGTTTCAGAATGCACCTGTTAATTTCGTTGAATTAGTTTTTCTTGAATACATTCCATAATACTCGATCTCATCTTTTATTTGGAAGGTGTCATTGTTTGTTTGTTCTACTATGCTTTTCGTTCCTCATATTAAATAAAACATATTGAATTTGACATCCTTTTTTTTTTCACCTTTATGATACCCCACCGACAAACTTAACTATCAATTTAAAGGCATCTGACCTTTCTATCACCCCCGCGCCACTAATTACCTTTTTTGCCACCTTTATGATACCCCACTGATAAACCTAACTATCAATTTAAAGGCATTTGACATATGAACAAAAAAAAAATTCGCCAGCGACGCCTTTCTATTTTCTGTCACCCCTGCGCTACGAATTACCCCCCCTCCATGGAACAAAGCTGTATACGCGCCTGTCATGGGGGGACAAACAACAAAAGTATTTGATATTTTTTGATGAAATGAAAATTCGTTTTTTGTGGGTGTTAGTGGATAATTGCGATTTTTATAAATCACTTTTCGCAGAAAATTGATCAGAAAGATTCACGTAGCCTTATGGAAAACGGGTTCAATGGGCTTGTCTTTGATTGAAAGTTTGATTTTGTGGAGGAAATCCGATTCTTATTGACATGATTTTTTGGGTTTGTAACCTTCCACAATCAGAAAATTAAAAAATGTTTTTCTTTGTTCAGTTTGGTTTGTTCGTCCCACTATGACATTGTTCCGCAACTGTCACATTACGTCACTGACAGTGCTCTTTTGTCACATAGAAGAAAATTTCGCAACTTTTCGAATCGAAAACCGAATGAAACTTCTGTCTGTTCTGCATTGCTCTTCTGAATTTATTAGCGTGAAGTAATGTAAAACTCCCCTCGGTAAAATTATTTCCAATTCATTACCCATTGTCTTAAATTCTTCAACGAAATAAGACATTATTTATTTTTCAGAATTTTCCGATCCGATCCGGTCCTGCATCCCAGGCGTATGTATGTAGCGCAACTTCTCCATTTCGATTCATCTCGCATCCACCTCGGCATCCTCTCAGCGATGCGGCTGTAATATTAATAAAGACATGTTTCTCCGGACTGGAAACATAAATTCGAAGCGGCAGCTGTCTAGCAGACACCAAGGAAAAAATATATAGACACTGTTTCTAACTTTGCAAATGGGTTTTCCAGGAAAATTTACGAGGACATCTTGGTAGAAATCGTTGATCGTTGGAATATTCACCGAAAATGAAAGACTTGAGTGGTTTTTCTGAGAAAGTTTTGCAGTTTGTGAAGGAAATAAAGGATTTTCATCATGCTTATCACATTGAAATTTGACAGAGCAGTGAATAAATATCTAATTATTCACTAGCCATTAATGCACTGAAAAAATGGTCCAAGACTGACTTTTTTCCGATCGTGATGACTAAATTAATACCTTTAAAAAATATATCATTTTGTCTGAACCAAGAACTTGTAGCTATAATACTGTTCACATAAGTACAGCAATTTATCCAACGGAGGACTTACATCAGTGGGGACATGTTTCGAAGGATTAATCCTTCATCATCAGCAAAAGTAGGAAAGTAGGGTTAAATTAAGAGCTAAGCTACAGAAAAAAGAAATACTACATAATGATATTGAATAACAGTAATAAATGTTAAACCTACCAATATAAAAATATCAAAATTAAGTGAAAAGTTAAAAACTAAATTTATAATTTCATCGACATCTTTCGCGACATAGGCAGGTCCCGTTTGTCAGGGGTTTGATCTAGTTAGAAAAAACTTAATTTTAAATATTAAAATTTGTTCAAAAACTTGTGACCATGCACGTGTTCGAATTTCGATAGTGAACAAAACAAGAGGTTAATTAAGAGGTTAAGAATTTTGACATGAAGTTTGACATGAAATTTGAAGGTTGAAATCTGTCATGTGAGACGTCACGATTCAAGGCGAGAGAGCAGTTGTCCCGTGGTAGAGATAAAACATCCATCATACACCACTTCAACATATTTAGGACCTATATCTTCAAAATTAAAAAAATACATTACTTAACAAACTTAACACCAATATTTCTTTTGAAATTTCTAATAATTTTAAAAACTTTTTGATATATTCAAAAAACAAGGTTCCTATGTTGGACAAGTCGGGTGTTTATAAATTAATTTGTTCTAATCCTGAATGTAATGTTCGTTATGTTGGCCAAACAGGTTGCAAATTTAAACCTCGACTAGCAGAACACGTTAGATTCCAATTCTGAAAAAGAAGAGATCAATTCGAATTCAGTTTTTTCTAATCATATTATTAATGAGAAACATAATTTTGTTCCCAACTCAGATTGAAAAATTTGACATGTTTGTGATAAAGGAAAAAAAGCTCAATCTACTTGAGACCCTCGAAATAAATAAGGCAATTAAAAATGCAGACGTTTAATGTACCAACGAACAAACAAATTTTGACAGCTTAAAACTGTTCAACTCCTTACTATTTTAATCGATCCATTTTTGAATAAATAAATTTTCTCCTCACCTATTTTTACGTTAAAGTCGTTCAGCAGTGAAGGTTTCACAATTTTCTATTTCAATAAAAAAAATCCAATTTTTCTCGATAGTTGATGTTGTATGATTGATGTTTTTTCTTTACCACGGGACGACTGCTCACTCGCCTTGAATCGTGACGTCTCACATGACAGATGACAATCTTCAAATTTCATTTCAAACTTCATGTCAAAATTCATAACCTCTTGTATTGTTTACTATCGAAATTCGAACACGTGCATGGTCACAAGTTTTTGAACAAATTTTAATATTTGAAATGAAGTTTTTTCTAACTAGATCGAACCATAACCCCTGACAAAGGGAACCCGCCCGTGTCGCGGAAGATGTCGATGACATAATAAATTTAGTTTTTACCTTTTGATTCACTTATTTTTGATATTTTATAGATTTTTCCACCACATATTCGTAGGTTTAACATTTATTACTGTTATGCACTTTGTATATTGCCAGGTCAACATTTTGATAGCGCTGGAAAAGTTTACTTTCATATTTATCAAATTTGTGTTTCCGAAAAGTCGTGACGGGAAAAAAAACAATTGAAAAAAAAACAATGGAAATAAACGCACAGAAAAAAGCGCAATGTTACATAAGCCCACAAAAAATATCCACATCTGGAAAGTTGCACACATGGATTAAATCGCACAAGGCAAAAACCTCTTCTAAGTATATAAATACGTACATAGAAAAAAACGCAAACTTATTATTATGAATTTATTTTTAAGGAAAACCAAATTTCCAAAGAATAAGAAGAAAATAACTGTTAACTATTAAAGAGAAATATAAATAAGATAACTTGTCCTCTGTTTCATAACACTCTCTACTGAATACGGCCATTCGCCGAAAGCATACTTCGCTCAAATGCCCCAAAAAACTAATTCATGCGTTTTCAACTTACAAGCTAGGTTTGCTTGCTCAGGTTAGGTTTGCGTGTCAATCGCGAGCGAAAAACTAATTCACGCATTTTTCGACTCGCAAGCTAAGTTAGCTTGCTCAGGTTAGGTTTGTGTGTCAATTGCGAGCGAAGAAAGCACTTCGTCTCTTCACCGAGTCCGAACCAGAGCTAACTCTGCCTTTTGACAAATAATGTCACATGTTTACCATTTTTGTTCTCGTCAATATAAGCGATTATTATTATTTTTACTATTATTATTATTATTACTTGGCACTAGTAGTTATCAATTTGGGCACATACTACAAATAGCACGTAGATTGAGGCTAATAAAATGGAAAATTTGCTTCTATTAAACAGTTCAATATCGGTAAGTTACATTATGTTCCTCAAATTACATCAATTACAGCAAGAGATCAAATTCAGGAATATAATTTTTTTTGTGGCAAATGAAGCGTTTTCTTGTCCCATATAGTATGCAAATTTTCTCTTGGTCAATTTTACTTGCTTCTATGGATTTTTTTCCCTGTGCTGGATATCATAATGATTGAGGAAACACATGCAATATGAATATTTTACACAATAGTCCCAAACAAACCATATTATTAAACGTTAAAATATATTGTCAAGTCCCAAAAGCCTGGCACACTCCATTATATCAATATGAAAATACAAGCATTTATTGTGAATTACTATATCGAACAATAGTTTACGCAGGTTCTATCATTGTTCTGCCAAACAATAACTGCATAAGTGGTGACAAACTACGTACAACGAATATTACCCTTGCCCTTCCCTCTTGTCTCCCTCACGTAATCCTTACAAAATATCCGACTATCACAATCAAAACTTTGAATATGTAATCATTAAAAAATATGGAACAGCATTTGGTCGATATAAATGATTGCAAATATGGAAGATATTTGAATGTAACTCTGTGTTTCATGTTCTACCTCTAACTCTCTCAGCTATTTTATTTATTTTCTCGAATGAATATGTACTCCATATTTAGTCCATTACAGAACTTTTGTTTTGTATTTATTGATTAAAAGTTTGATTTTGTATAAGTGGCTGTGATTTCAAATCTACACTGTTTGATATCTCAAATAGAAGTGTTGCTCAATATAACAATTTTTACGTTGAATAAAATTTTCTGACAATAGATATTAAACATATTTCCCATATGATGGAAACTTTTAGAAACTCACTCTGTGACCCATTTGAAATAAATAGAGACACACTAGAAAACATAAAATTTTCAACCGATTGGTTTTGTTTTTATTAGGTAGACATTCAGGAAACCATATTTCATTCAAATATCTCTCAGCCCAACTATTCTTATTTTCAAGGTCAAAAATGTAAAAAAGTCAACAGCTATTTTTTAGAGAAAATGTGACTGAACCACTAGGTTCGCATATGGAAATCACGTAGAAATGCGTCTATTAATGAGAAAGTTATAGGGAAATAAAATTTGAAAAATTCGCCGTTTAATCAATCCACCACTTGAATTTCAAAACTTTTATCAAAAACTCTGATTACACTACTGCATTCAGGGAGTCGAAGAAATATCACTGATCAGAATTTTACCAATAAATGAAATTTTAAGACAAAATATTTTTTTCCAGAAATTCCATAAACAACATTTATTTTAAAAGGATTACAATAACACATTCAAATCGTTGAAATTTATTTTCTGTTTTATAGCCCCCTCAATAAGTTACTCATATTGCACCCCAATAATATTGGTTACATACTAAAACTGCATCAAATATTTGAGTGAAATTTATTCCTATTTACTCTAAGAAAAAATCCAATAGTTGGTATATAATAATATCAACTGACATAACATTACAAATTGTAAATAGTTTAACCATAAACTCTGATGGGTATGAATGTTAGTACTCCACTAACACCTGGTGCTTACGTATTCAGTTTTATTAAGAATAAGTGCGAGAATTAATAAGTGTTATAAAGTCATGTCACTCATTGATTAATGAGTCCAAAGCCATGTGGAAGAATTTTGTTATTTAAATTTTTAACAAATTTTGAAGCAATCTAATGTTTGTCTAAAATTTAGAAAAGGAATCAGGACTCTTACTTTCTTGCAATTTTATAACAGTGAGATTTTGTGGAGGATATTCTTTTCTTCACATATATATATATATATATTTATTTTGACCTACAATCTGACAATGCAAACATGTAAAATCAAAGAATTCTATAAAAGTGTAGATGAGCAAATGAATCAATTCGCCCCGATAAGTTGCTGCGTTTACAAAACTGTCTTGGAAAAAAAATGTAAGTTTGTCAAAACTACTTTATCGTATTCTGAATTGATCTAAATACGTTTAAAATAACTTGATGTAACTTTTTTTTGAAAAGTTGAAAAACATCTCCTAAACACATTTAAACTCAAATTTCTCTCTTTTTGAAAAAAAATAACCATATATCGTGACAAATTAACTGAACAGAAAATTTTTAAAATTTCATATTACCCAATATAGTATCTGCGGTGACAATTTATAAAATGTAGAGTTGATCGGACAATTCTACGTCAAAAATTACGGAAGTCAAAATTAAAAACTGATAGCTGCATATAATGGATTTGTTGGTTCCTCCCTACCGAACGCCTAAACGCAGTTATTTTGAATAGTCTGTAGTTGACTAACCATTCGATCAGGTCCGGTCCTGCATTGATTTCCCTAGACAGACGACATCCTCAATCAATAGGTTAATTTAAAATTCTCCTCTTTGCTTCTATAGCGTGATAAAGATACAAACTGATACTATATACCCAGAATACTCTGAACACATTTTTTCAAACTCGTCAGTACAGAAGGAATGGTAAGGTCAAATGAAATTCCAGATATTCAATATGGAGAATCAAGACCGACGCCGACCTCAGAGGAACATTCCTGACTTGGCGATGTTGATAGATTGAAAGGAATCAATACATACAGGATGGTTAGTTTTAGTTATGCCATTAGACATTTGATGACAGTTTGAAAGCCATTAGCGCTGAATACTTCTGTCCTCCTTAAGAGTGAATTAATTTTTATAAAATATCCCGCAAATTAGTAAAGTGTTGGTGAATAATGATTCTTTTTTTCACCTATATGATTGAGCAAATCTCTTTCGATAGCGCGAAAATACAGATCCTGAGAGCATATCAGAATACGTGGAGGCGAGAAGCAGTAAAAACATGCAAGACAATCGAATTCTGGAAAACCACCTCTAATGCCCTTCCATTCGTTTTGGTAGTTCTCAAAAACTACGAGAAGAAATTTTAATTTCAACCCCACTCTAATAATTCTTCGAAGCAAATGGGACACCAGCCACGTTTGCCAAAATTCTACCCAAGATTCTTTGAGAAAACAACATACGACTAACATTCCTGTCAACAATCAGATGCTTTGGATCATCTTTCGTCAACGAACTACAAAAACGGATTTTGTTGGCTCCACAACACCAACAAAGCCAATAGATCTGAATGAATTGCGCAGCTCATTCAAGCTTTCTTATTTTTTCATCTACCTGGAAAATGACCAGAGCACAACCAATTAGTTATTAATGACCAAAGGCTCATGAAATATTTGGAACGCTTATAAATTGTCAAAGATCGACCATATGGTTTCGAACATGATATATCAACAGGTGATTTCCTTGCTTACGTATCACATATATGGCAGCATCTATCAAAAAGTATGGTTCATCTATGTCTTGGTCCTTCAGCTGTGTGCTTTTCCTTCGATATCTTGGAAACAAATTCATATCCAGTTGACAGTGTCGCTAAGTTTCCTATACCGCTTTCTCTATCATGGCTTTCTCAAGGGAAAAAGTACTGAAACAGCTTTGTTCAAGTTTATAGATGAAATTCAACAGTTAATCGAACAAGATTCTTGCGCATGTGGCATTTTCCTCGATCTCAGTAAAGCGTTTGACTGTGTCGATCACTCCATTTTACTTCGAAAGCTGTTCAATTATGGAATCAGAGGAAATGCTTTGAATCTCTTAAAATCTTACTTGAGTAATAGGAAACAAAAAGTATGTATTAGGCAACAAAATACTGAGTTCTTCTCAGGTTTTACTGAAATCGAAAAAGGCGTACCACAGGGAAGTGTTCTGGGTCCTTTACTATTCATTGTATATGTTAATGATTTTTCAGAAATTTTTAAACAGTCAAGTACTACAGTCGTGAGCTATGCAGATGATTCCAATATCATTTTACCCATCAACAGGCAACTTAATCTGGAACACTCGATTTCAAACAACATTTCAACAGTATCTACATACTTTCGTACTAACAAATTATTATTAAACACCTCTAAAACAGACTGTATACTTTTTAAAAGTGTTCACAAAGATATTGCTATTCCGGACTATGTTCAGCTCGAAAACGATAGATTATCTTTTTCAACCAGTACAAAACTGTTAGGAATCTATATAGATGACAAACTAAATTATGAGATACATATTGAATATCTCGCAAAAAACCTAGCAAGTAAATGTTATGCAATTAGAGTTTTGAAAAGTCACTTGAATTTCGAAGCACTGAAGACCGCATATTATGGGACTGTTTATCCTTTTCTGAAATATGGAATATTAGTATGGGGAGGGAGTACCCAACTAGAACGTATTTTCATCATGCAGAAACGTATCTTAAAGACCATGTTGAATATGAAATATACAGATTCTTGTCGTGGTACCTTCAAATCCAACAAAATGCTTACCGTATATGCCATTTACATATATGCTTGTGTACTTTTTGTATATGATAATAGACCAAATTTTGAAGCAGACACATACAGACATGAATATTCTACAAGACAGAAAACCAATTTTATTGTTCCTAAGCATAGACTTACAAATACAGAGAAAGGGCCACATTATGCATCCATTAAATTTTATAACAATTTACCCTTGAATATTAAAGAATATCGCACAAGACAAAATTTTAAAAAACATGTTTTTGATCTGTTGTGTGGCCTTGAGCCATATTCATTGAAAGAATTCCTGGATAAGAAACCTTATTTGTAGTTAGAGTACAATTTACCTTTACCAATGACTGTGATATATATATATATATATAAATTTTTTATACTTATGGTAATTGTGTATTTTGGTTATATTTGTGTTTTGTATTATCTTTAGTGTGATGTAAATTATTGATGATTTTTTGTACGACTTGAGTTTTCAACTGTTTAAATTGAAAGCTTTAAATAAATCTATCTATATATCTATCTATCTATCAAAGCATGCGTTTCCTTTAGAAGGGCCGATATCCCATACATACTTATTATAATAACATAAGTATATCCACGAGCCTTCTGGTTTGAAGCTCGGTATTAAATCAAAAACTTTTTCAGTTTCGTGCCAAGAGCTATTTCACTTTCAGCTGCTTTTAAAGGTACAGATCCGACTTATCCAGGAATACTGATCAGATTCAATAAAGAAGTACTATACGTCTTCTCGGTGATGCCATTTTGGAAACTTCTGATTTTTTCCATGGCTCGTTCTTTCGATGAACGGCTAATAATATCGAGGAAAACAAGTTCCAAAATTCAAGAAAAACGCCCAATTTCTACATATTTTTCTCAGTTCTCACGATGTTCTCTATAGATAGACTTGCGCTTTCCTTTGTTTTGAATACAAGATTATAAAAAATCATATATTAAAGTTGAATGTGTGCGTTTTTTTGAGAAGCATGTTTGTAGAACTTAGAGAATTTTAGGATTTTCCGCCCTGAAAGTCGATGGTATATTTGAAATGATCTGTACTGCATTTGAAATTGTATTAGCTATGTCAAGTTTATTTTTTCTTGATTCATCGATGTATCTCTCAGTGACTGCCATGAACTTTCAGCCGCGGTTACAAGCCATCTTTTAAAAATCATTGAAACAATATATGGGTGGCACGGATCGAATGGACGAGGATTTAGCTCGATATCGATAGGCAGCAAAAAGTGGTACTGGTCCATCCTGTTTTGGCGTTGATGCTACGTTACAGAATGCATGGATTTACAAGTATTCTGTGAGGCAAGCTGCCAATCAAAATTTTCGCCGACAAATAATATAAGACCTGATAGGACAGCAACCAACAAAAATAGTCTGTCGCTAAAACAAAGTTTCTGACGATGTTAAATACGTGGAAGATATGCGGGAGAACTACGCTCTTCAGTTTGCTGAACGCAACGTGAAAACTGTGAAATTTGTCTTTGTGTGTTTTTCGATATCCCATAAACAATGACTAGAATTTTATTGAATCACCCAGAGTGAGAAAAAAAAGTATTTTTTCAATACTATTAAATCCTCTCTTGACCACGAAATCATATTTATTTCCCATATAGGTGAGAAAAAAGTCCAGGATTTGATGAATAATTATCAAATAGTGGTTCTCGGTGGTTCATAATGCATGGGTTGCTAGCAAACAAATTCATTATTATGATTGAATTTATTTCGATATTGTCACAGAAAAATATATTTTTTATGTCATCTCTATCCACGAACACACACCGCTAATACAGTAGTTTTGAATCCCAGAAAACAGATTCACCCTGTAAACAAACAAATGAACGTTTATCTCAAACAACGCATCAATTAAAAAGATCAAAGATTTCCAGATCGTAGTCCGTCCATTCGTTCGCAACTATGTATATCGTTACACTTTCTAGCAGCAAACATCCCAAGTTATCATAGATGCAAATATTTATGTAATCAGGACTTTTTTTCGTATCAACCACAACATAATCAAGTGACGTCACAGCACCAAATGTCTGCCATCTTCGTTAAAACAGTTCTCATGATCGCATCTGTTTAAAACATGACTCCATTATTTAATTGGACTAATCGGAAACGCTTAAACAGTGAATTGGCTGGTATAATAGCGATAAATGTTTGTTTAAGGTTAGTAGTCTTCTAGAGATATAACGACACATGAGTAATTGATGTACGGTGCGGACACAATCTGTTTCCAAAATAGAGTTGAGAGAACGCCAATTTAATTTTTGAGCGTTCAAACAATCGGAATAATTTTCAATAGACATTTGCCATTAATTAAACTCAAAGTCGAAATTAGAAACTGATTTCAACTGAAATTTGTGTCTAATAAATTCTTTGTCTAGGTATGATTTTTCTCCTTAGTTCAACACTACCGAAAAGAAATCTGCAGAAAACAACTTACAACTGAGTTGGAGAGCAGGGAGTATAGGAATATTACGACTATGAAATTCGGAAAAGAACATACTTAGTTTAATATTCTAGAAAGCCCTCAGATCTTCATAGAAACTTCCAAAATAGTAATTTACGTAACAACTCCGGAAAACACTGTTTTTTTGGACGAGTGGACAAGATTCTAGGACGAGCGTAGCGAGTCCTGGAAGTCTGCGAGTCCGAAAAACCTGTTTTCAGACGTGTTGCGTACACAATTTTTTCGGTAACCGTGTAGAATAACAAATCAAGACACATTTATTTTTTATATTCCTTTGTAGAAGAAAATTTCCAACATTTTAATTCTTATTTGTATTGAATATCGAAATGCGAACAGAAGATAGGTACTAACAGAAACATTCTAATTCTTATTTATATAAATATTTATATTGAAATTCGGGCATTTCCCGGTCTAGTCCGGAAAGTACGTACTTCCCGGACTAGTCCGGGAAGTGATACTTTCTCAAAGAAAAATCGTCCGGGAAGTACCTACTTGCCGAACATCATGTATTACAGGTACTGTTTATATTTTAAAACTTCATATGGTAGACCACAGTTCATTCACAAGCAATGCATACGAGACAAACAATTATATACAATAAAAAATATTACAATCAACATGAGCATCACAGAAGTAATTGTAAAATGAAAAACCATTAGTTCTCAAATAACAACTAGATATAAACAACAAAATGCATTCAATCAACAGAAAAAGTTGACAAATGAAAGTAGGTATTATTTGGTAATAGATTCGTAGAAAAAAAAAACCGGCAAATATTAAATAATTTTTTTTTTTTTAGGTAAAATCTACTTTTCTTTTCCTTTCGTGTTTGATCTTTTATAAATTTCTTCAGCATTTTATCAACATATTCAACTTCATACATGGCTTTTGGATTTTTTTATTTTCTACGGCTCTCCTCTTTAAATGTACTTAATTCGAAATTAACTGTCAAGTCGTCCCTGATGTTGACTTCAAATACCTACAAGCAATAAATTTTTTGTGTCAATTTTAGGTTTAATGAATATACGCTTTAAGCGTAGGGCGGACCAGAGCGGTCGCGGTGGCGGACGCGGTGACGGTGCGGTCACGAAGCGAACAAACAGGTGCGCACACCAATGCGATAATATCGCGTTGGATCGCACAATCTTCTAGCCGTACCAATTCTGCTTTTGATCCCGCAGGTCCGCATGCTAACAACTCGAATTAAAATAATGACTAGATGACAAAACAAGAAGTCAAACGGAGTTGAAACTGCGTGAATTTGTTTTTTGCTCGCAATCGACACACAAACCTAACCTGAGCAAGCTAACCTAGCTTGCGAGTCAGTCAAAAATGCGTGAATTATTTTGCATGCAAACCGAGTTGAAAATGAGTAAAAAACTTGCCAACCATACCTGACCTGAGTACCCTTACCTAGACCTATTAACAATACAAAATTGTTACGAATTAACGAATATTTATCCAAAATTCAGAAAGAACAGGCGTGGAGCCATTTTGACGGTCCACCCCGCTTCTAGCGTGAATAAGTGCGCTAGAAGAAGGCTAGACGTTTTTTTTTATCGCTACTGAAAATGAAAACCAGTGTAGACGTTGTGAGAAAGATGAGCTGCCAAAACGTTAATGAACGGAAGTATACCATTTCGTTTTTCAGGAAAAAACAAAAAATTTGGGTTTACGACATCAACTTAGACAGAGAGAGTAAAGGAAAATTCCATACAATTTTTTTTAAGAGAGGTCAAAGAACAATTTATCGTTTATTTAATTTATTTAATGTTTTGACGAAATATTTTTTCTCTTTTTATATTTTTATATTCTGTGTGAGACAAATGATACAAAATTTGGTGACCACGCACTTGTTCAATGAAGATTTCTGTACTACACAATATATGTTTCCTTTTGGACCAGATCGCCCGAACTGACGGGCAAATGGCGCATGCAGCGTTCTACCGCACACCGCAGCATACGGCTGACAGCCTCATGGAAGACAGTATAAGTAGGGGGTTTATGCCAATCCTGGACCTCCCCCCACCACTGACCTTGAGAGTGACCTTGGGGAATGACCTTCAGAGGATGATCTGGTTAGTGGTTGGTGACCTTGAGGGTAGTTGACATTGGGGGTTGATGACCTTGAAAGTTGGTGACCATGGATTTTGAAGGATGAATTTGAGTATGGGCCACCTTGAAAGTGTGTAACCTTGAGATCAATTGAGCTTGAGAGTGGATGACTGTTCAATTGGTTGACCTTCACTGTAGACCGATATCTTTGAAGACTATTGAGTAAGAGGGTGTATTGAAATGAATTTAGCATTGACATATTCGGTTGAAGTGACCTTGAATATTTTTCTATCTTCATTCATTTCAACCTCAAATATACCCCTTCCCTTCAACGATTGCTATAAAAGCTAGAGAGTAGATACTTACGAATTCAGTTTGCACCGCCCATAGTACCAGAGTGAGCCTTCATAATCAGTTTTTCCGAGTTGGCATCGAACTATAGTGCACCAAAAGGAACACATCGCAATTCAGGTGAAAATATTTTATAGTTTTCTACCATAATTTCTACATATTCGAAAATGGATACCCTAAAATTTGATTTTGAAAAAATAAATTCTGCTATTCAACACATAGAAACTCTAGAACAAAGACCTATAACATCACTAACGATCGGTAAAGCTTATAAAGTTGAAAAAATGGCAATGTATTCTACAAGATATGGTAAATCTATTCAGGTAATTCTGTTGGAAGATAATGTCAAATTCAAATCATGGCTTCCGAAACGAGTCACCGAGCAATTAACAGATGAGATTATTCAAATGATAAATTCATCAAAGTCCAAAGTGGTAATAACATATATAGGGCAGAGTTCTCAGGAATTTTCTGGTGCGAAAACCCGATCGTTAGTAAAGTTCGATGTGATAGAGTAAAAGTATAATTATAATATGTAAATTCATGGTAGAATATAAAATATTGTTAATCCACCTACTCAAAACGTAAGGTGAGTATGGTATAGCTTGTGATAATGATTTGAAACTGATAGTCACTATTTATTTTTCAGAACTTCCATACAAAGATGTGGATGCAATATTCCAGCGAGTTGTGGACAGAGGCTGTAGATATAGATTCTGCAATTGAAAGATTGCGTTGTGAATTGAATGATTTGAGTTGGGATGCACTACATTCGGCAAATTATGATATGAACATTTGTTTTGATGTTGAGGAGGTCCGACGAGTTTTGGAGCTCAGCAATAAATATGACTTTGGTGTAAAGTTGTGTAACAAATATTCCTATGGACTCATTAGTTTGGATGAGTATTGCAAGCAGATGATTGAAGCGGAAATGAGAAGATTTTTATCAGACCTGATTGCATATTTACCAGGAGATATAACAGAAAAATATCAACTGAGAAAAGACGAGTATAGCTCAGATGGAGAAGAAAGGAATGTGTGTGAAAGTGGTGAAGTTTTGCAGTCTACATAGAAAATTATTTTTAGTATGCATATATTAATATTCATTTTATAAATAAAAACAACATTGAAAGTATTTTTTTTTATTTACTACTATATTATGATACATTCAAAATATGAAAAATAAGATACATATCAATAAAATATTATGATAATCCAATCTGAATTGAACCATTGAGTGCACTATAGCTCAAATAGGCATCGTGTAGTATAAGTGCATATACTTTCGTGTTGGCGGGAAATTTTGTCTTTCGGGTTTCGAACTCAATTTTGATGTCGACGGTGGATGACTTCATGGCATCAGGTTGATGGGAGCAATCGATGACGAAAAGAGGATTATTCCGGAAGCTTCCAATATCCATCATTGGTTCACTCATAGGCTTGTTGTAGTAACTGCGTTGGAAATTTTCGTAAGCATAGTAGGCTGAAGAGTCCAATTTTTTATCGAAATCCAGATTCCAACGTTCGTATGGAAATACTTCAGAATTCAAATATAAACGGATATTATTTATATTTGCATTAATAAACTTCGTCGCATCTTTTGAAATATTTTCGGAATGATCTGTGTCTTGGAACCCGATAATGATGAATCGAGGCCTTTCGAGGCTATTGGTAGTTTTCACAGCCCATATGTCTGAAGCTGTATCACGAAGTCACGAAGTGATGGTAACTCATAAAGATCCCACATACGGTAGGCCATTTTGACTTTGGCACTACTATTTTTATTAATTCGGTTCAAGAGCTTCAATTTCTGGCGATCTTCTGGTACAATATGTCTGATTCTCCATTCTATTTTTGTGATTTCTAGTTCAGCATCGACCTCGCCTATGAATGAATTTTTGAAGGATCGAGCTATAATCAGAATGAGTTCCTGCTTAACATTCAAAATACCCTTGGTGTAATCTTCAGCGAATCCCATAATGTATTTTAGGGGCAGTTTGCCGCTGAAAAAATTACTTGCAGGATCCAGTATATCTTGTTTATTCTGATTGAGACCCCAACCTATTGGTAGTAAACTATTCTCATGTGTTTTTCCGAATGATACCATAGTTTTCAATGTGGTTGTTATGCCTGGCTTTCGTACAACTGCAACTTGTTCACCACCCATTTCGTAGCGGATTTCATCAAACAAGAAAGCCAGAGCATTATTGGAAAGATACCATCGTTTGTTGGGCTCTGAAGGTATGAATTTTCCCTCGATATAAATGTAGCTATCTGCTATATCGAGAATTAGATCTTGAAAATTGATGGGAATTCTGATTTCGTCCGAATTCTTATAATATGGTGATCCATACGGCTTATATGTATGCTCATGCAAACTAATCAGGGAATGATCGAAAATTGGCTCTTCAAAAACTTCTAACATATCGCTTGTAGTGAAAGCGGCCATATTTTATTTCTTCTTGGTATTCCTGATCTTCAAGCCAATTGATTTCAGAAAGTTTAGATTACTAGAGCTGATGGTATATCTTGATTGTTTAACGGGCTCACGTGAAATGAATCGGCTTATGATTTTTCTCTTCTTTATATCAGCATGATCCTCAACCCCATTGTACATACACCGTTTCGGTTTCAATCGCCGGACATTATAACAAAACCCCATTGTATTTTCTTGGCAGAGGTCAATATTACAATTTTTTCAACTCCAATTTTATAATTATTCTTTCACCATTGAACTCGATCAGATGCCCACGATCGTCCAAAATGCGCAGAGTAATGTTGTCGAGATACTGACGGCCTTCGGGCTTGATTGGCATATAAATTATATTTCGTGGTTCCTTTGTGAGTTTGTATCCTGGCTCGACATCAATATCGAATTCGAAAATGCTGTGACATTCCTCACCATTCAAATACGCTCCAAAAGTGACGTTACAATCCACACGGATTATTCTCACATTATTGATATTCACAGGTAATGTTGATTCATGTGTTTCACCGATACCAAAGACCTTAGGCTCGAATCCTAAAAGACCAGCGATAGAGTTTTCATGTAAGAGGTTGATGTAATATTTCGATCGCATTTCACATTTCAGAGTATTGTTGTTTGGATGTAGGAGAAACACATCATCCATATTCTTTTCGGTGACATTTTCAGCCAGTTTCTCTTTAGATCTAATGGATCGCTGTATAACTTTATTGATTTCATCAATTTCATAAGCGCCAGGTGGAATTTTAATGGTTATGGGTGGAGAATTGATTCGTTTTGAATAGCTGATCACATTATTCTTCACAGTAACATTGAAAATTGAATTGTAGGAATAGAAACCATGTAAACCCAAACCATAACTGCTACTCGTATCCAATTCGACTGGTGGGTAAAAGTTAGCGCTCAACTCGCTTGAGTCTCCTGATAGCGAGAACGTTCGTGACATGACTGTTCAATTGTTAGTATTCCAGGACATTTTATTGCTGGAAACAGAAATGATACAGCATCCGTCTCTTTTTTGGTGGTGATGTTAAATGGGTGTCAACATCATTTTTTGCTACTACATTTACATCCTTCACATTACAGTAGCAACAAAATATTTTTCGGGGTATTGGTCCATCATTCACATCAGATGAACTGCAAGTATCAACATCATTATAATGCTCCTGGCAGTACTGATACTTCAAGACATCAATATCATTTTGAAGGTGTGGAGGTAGTTTATCCCACACTGCCGCAATTTCCCCAGCAGCACATCCAATCAACACTTCTTTGGGCATATCAGAAAGTTGTTGTTTACTCATTTTATTCAAACTACGTAGTCTAGAATATGCATTTAATGAATGCGCCATCCTCTTTATGCTTTCTCTATCCTGGATAGGGGTTTTGTCCATAGTGGCTTACCGCATAGAAACTGCAGACACAAATGACCACACCACACTGTTTTGAACCGCTGGTGTCGCTCATAGTTATAGCAAATTTCACTAGCTGGTTTTGGTCCACTGTGAAAATAACGAATTAGTTCTTTGGGGGGAGGTAAATCACCAAAGCTGTCATAGTATTGCACTGATCCTCCATTTTTTTTATATGCCACCCAGTGTGTTCCTGGGCCGTATCGGCTATCTAAATTAACTACTGCGGATTCACATCGATGCGGTCCTGAAAGTGGAAGATCGTCACGCATAAATACACCGCGAAAATTTGTAATTTTCATTTTCTTAGCGATTAATTTGATGTCAATGTCAGAAAGAGCTCTCCGGGGTGGCATACTCATAGGTTTTTTGAATTCTGATGCTTTAAATATAATCCTAGACCTTTGCGGTACGGTTTCAAATACATTCCTTTGCCACTTTTACCGAGAGCAATAGCTTCCATGTACTTATTGTGGCGGTTTGACTCATTCAACTGGTCTCTACTAGCTCTTGCTGCTTGTACTGCTTTAGTTATACCTGCTGCTGCTCCAGTAAGAGTGCCAAGTGCTGATAACCCAGCAAATATTGGTATGAGTGGTAGAAGTCCACCAACTTTGGGAATTGGTATCACCCGAGGTGTACGAATTTTATTTTTTCCTCCTGCCTCTTTTGTGTATTTACGGGCTGCTTTCAGCGCGATTTGGGTGGCTTTTCTCAAATTATTTGCAACAATTTTACCTCCTCCTGCTTCACGTAAAACATTTCGCACCTTTCTTACAATGCCAGAACCGAAGGCTACTACCTTTCTAATATTTTTTGCTTTTTTCTTCTTAATTTTTCTCATAGCTCGAATATTTCCCTGTTTACACGATTTAGTTGACTCGCATCCCATACCAAATCGACGCTTTCCCTTCATTATATTTGTAACCTACCAAGCAGAACCTTTCTCTCCAAGAGAAGCGTTTTTGTCTTTGAATCTGCTCCAAGCAGCTTCTTCAAGCTTCTGGTCTGCCTTGTGCCTACTGTTGAGATCCGAATTCAGTGAATAAGCAATATCGTGCTCCTTGCATGCGAAATCTAGTTTATTTATGCCGGGATCTCCTCTTGCCAACCTCTTATGTAATCTTGTTCCAGGACCACAGTACTGATAACCACCAGGTAGATGCAACTCAATGGGTAGTTTATTGATTAGAGAATTAACCAAACCTCTACCGCCCACTTGTTTACGTTTACAACCGTTCTGATTGAGTTTTGTCATTTAAATAAAAGATCCAGCGAAGCACTGCACTTATATAGTCTCTAGCTGTCGTACAATGCGCATTGTGAAACAGAAACAAGAGTTTAAAATCGATAATTTTGACGAAAAAGTAAATGATGGACTGGGGAGGCACAGTGAACGACGCCATGGATCTCTCCTCCCATTATCAATTAGGGGTCTCATTATTGGACCTTCGAATTGTGGGAAGACAAATGTGATGATTTCTTTACTAACTCACCCACTGGGATTGCGATTCGCGAATGTGTATGTTTATTCAAAATCTCTATATCAACCCAAATATGAGTATTTACGAGGAGTGTTGAAGCCGATTGAAGGATTGGGATTTTATACTTTTGGAAATGTCACGTCTGGAATAGTAGAACCATCAGAGGCTAAACCTGATTCGGTATTCATCTTTGATGATGTTATGTGTGAAAAGCAAGATGTTATTAGAGCATATTTTAGTATGGGGCGCCATAAAAATGTTGACTGTTTTTATCTAGCCCAAACATATTCCCGTGTTCCGAAGCAATTGATCAGAGATAATTCAAATTTCATTGTAACATTCAAACAGGATGACATGAATCTCAACCACATTTTTTCTGATCATGTATCGCCAGATATGACGTTTAAGCAGTTTCAAGATATGTGTGCAAAATGTTGGAATGACAAATATGGATTTCTAGTTATCGACAAAGATAGAGAACTACAAGAAGGTCGTTACCGTAAAGGGTTTGACAATTTCATATATCTCTGATGTTTTTTAGATATTTGGCTCAATCTGAAGTTGAACAGGTCAGTTATACGTTAGCATTCAAAACGTCAATACTATGGACGAACAAAAAAGCGATGAAATAGATTTGAAACGGAAATTAATTGAGGCAACAGAGGCAGTTCGAAAAAAATTTAATTACATTAAAAATAACCGCATAAGCGACCAAGTGGCGATTTCAAAAATATATGAACCAATAATCGAACCACTGAAAACTATATCATCTAATACGTCCAAAATAAATCCTTTACCGGTGGTGAGCCACTCAAAAAAATTTACCAAATCCATAGAGAGTAGTACCCCGCTCCCAAAATTGAATTTTATGGAAAGTGATGACAAAGACGTGAAATTTAATGCTGAAGAAACATCGATAATGCATACACCATCATCCTCAATGGTAACCACAGACCCCGAATCACCAAAGGTAGCGGACAGTAATGGGGAAGTCTCCAGCCATATTCAAAAGTTGTTATCTGGAAATTCTTCATATGATACGATATTCGGTGTCCGGTTAGACCCCATTACGAATAAGCTAAAAATGGGCGATTCCAATGTAGACTTTATTGAAGGAAGAATTGTATTCAGTAAAGATGGTAGGACCATTGGTACTTACCAAGGCACATCCAACTTATACAAGTTGATATTCATGAAAGTACCTCCGGGAAATATGTCTGCTACTGAACTGAATATATATGGTGACATACTCAGATTAACAAAAGCAGCGTATAAAAATCACGACCAAGCACAGGGTTTATTGCCTAATAAATGGAAGAAATATCAAAAAATAATCAAGCCATTATTATCTGTAGACAACACATTGGAAAACCTTTCTATAGGAGGTGCTGGAATAATGAAAATACCATCCCGAAAACTATTTGGTGGAAACAAACCCATAAGTTACATTTATTGGAATAGCTTGGATGAATTAATCGACAGGCTTCGACTCCTTTGGAGTTCAAAAATGGCTGGACATACAGGACATGATAATGAAATATTATCAATAATAGAAGAATTGCGCGAAGAGGGTATAATCTACTGAATGTGTATGTATATTATTTCCTGAGTGTGTGAATTATGTTCATTCTTCTGAAGATATTCCAACGATGAATAACACAATCGACAAATTTGGTCGTAGACGGGGTGGTGTGAAGGTGATTGTTGGAAGATCAGGAGTTGGATTCATCCTCACAGCAGATGGAAATTATAATATTCAGAATAAACGTCTGTGGAATATTGGTGAACCCTCCGACACGAAAGATGCTACCACTAAGGGCTATGTTGATGACCGCATAAAAGAGACTAAGGAGTTGACCCTGTCCGCTGTGCAAGAATCAGTATCATCAGTAATTCGTGAAGCGAGAGCATATTTTGATTCCAAAATTACTGAACTCAGATTTGTCATCGGCAAGAAGTCGGATAGCTCAATCGAGCAAATTTCCAAACTGGAGCAATTAATCCATACTTTAGAAAAGCGAATCGTTAAAGTAGAGCAGTCAACAACCAAGGCTCCACCTAAACACTGGAGGACTGGGCAATTAGCTTTACCACCTTCCTGGGAACCGACTTCTGTAATAGAGAGTTGAAATGAGTACCGCCAAAAGGCAAGTTGTTGAGGAACTGCATAAGCCAGCTCGACGAAATTTTCCACGAAGGAAGACCATAATTAAAGGGTTTTCAGATTTATGGCAGATGGATCTGATGGAGATGCAGCCGTATGCAAAAGAAAATAAAGGTTATAGATATATCCTCATCGTAATAAACTGTTATTCAAAGTTTGTATGGTCAAGACCGCTGAAAAATAAAACGGGAAAATCCGTTACCGCAGCAATGGAGAGTGTGTTGAAAGACGCAAAGTACACACCGAAGAACTTGCAATCCGACCAAGGCACTGAATTTTATAATACAAAATTTTCCTCGTTGATGGCGAAACATCTGATCAATCATTATTCGACATTCAGTACTAAAAAAGCGGCAATTGCGGAACGAGTTATTAGGACATTGAAAAGTTGGTTGTATAAAGAGTTTTCAGTTCAAGGGCATCACAAGTGGTTGAAAATTCTTCCGCACATAACGGATCAGTACAACAATAAAATTCATAGCAGCATTGGAATGAAGCCCGTTGAAGTGACATCATCCACGAAACTGAATTTGTATAAACACGCCAAAATACATGCGAAATATAAAAGAAGTAAATTCAAAATAGGAGACGTAGTTCGAATAAGCAAGTACAAGAGCATATTCGATAAAGGTTATACAGCAAATTTCACAACTGAACTTTTTAAAATTGTTAAGGTAAATAGTACAATGCCTGTAACCTATGAGCTTGAAGACATAGATAAGAAACCAATAAAGGGCTGTTTTTATGAAATGGAGTTGAGTAAAACGAAGCAGCCCGACATTTACTTGGTGGAAAAAATTTTGAGGAGGAATCATGGGAAAGTAATGGTGAAATGGCTTGGGTTTCCCAACGACAAAAACTCATGGATTGATGAAAGTTCGATCGTATAATTGAATATCTGTATTTTTTCATCAAGTAGCCATAAACTGATATTAATTCGATATGTGAATTTTATGAGTTATATATTTATAGTGAAATCGTTGATATAATGTTTCTCTCATTACTATAAATGAATAAAAAATTAACAATACTTGGTGCAATTTTTTATTTTTCGTTAGTCATACAAAGTGTTTATTGATGTTCAATCACTTCATAAATGTATCTCCTTATTGGAACCACATGGGTTTTCCTCAACTCTTCCCGCTCGGCTCTCTGATCTTCGTTCAAACACCAGCATTTGAGCAGATGGTCTATTCTGTCTTTGAAAAAAAACCCGACACATTCACATAATGTCAACCCCATTCGACACTGTTCGCATAGGTTTTTCCAACAGTCTGTTTGGTAGCTGTCACAATTCGTACATCGCTGGAAATCCAAGGTCGCCTCTGCTCTGCAATCCCTACAGTCTTCTCTAATAATACCAAAGTTTGTGGTGTCCATTCTTTCACCACACTTTCGGCATTCCGTCCATAAACCGAACCGTTTTGTTCCTTTTTTTGGAGTCTTCGGAGGGTTTATTCTTTCACACTCTTGACACAATCCAGTGCAGGTATTGATAAAACTCGGTGGCCATGCAATGTCACAGTTATGACATGACAAATTTTTATCAATCACTAATGGATACACTGCAATTTTTGGCTTAGAATCCCACTCTCTTGATGTCGACATATCTAGAAATGATGAAACTTGTGTGCTATAAAGAATCGCATAGAATGATCCACCTCATTCAGCGACCCTCATTATATACAATCCGATATACCCTCCACCTAGGTATCCTCCGAAGGCCTTGAAGTCCAGTGACCTTCATGTTGAGTGACTTTCAAATGACATTCGAGCACTGAATGACCTTCGAATATGGAGTGACCTTCGAATATGTAGTGACCTTCGAATATGGAGTGACCTTCGAATATGGAGTGACCTTCGAATATGTAGTGACCTTCGAATATGTAGTGACCTTCGAACACCAAACGACCTTCGCATCTCAAACGACCTTCGAGCAACGGGTGACCTTCGAATTTGAAATGACCTTCATCCCCTCACAGTATTGGAAAAACCATATAAGGAGAGGACGAATACCACCTCTGCATCAGTTTCATTGAAATATCAGAGTAGTTCGTATTGCTCAACAAAATGATAGAATGAGTGTGTTACGAGACCTAGTGGCTATCGATATAAATCATGTCGAAGAAGATGCAGAAGTGGACGATGACATAGCTGAAGAAGTTGCAGCAGTGGACGATATAGCTGAAGAAGTTGCAGCAGTGGAAGTTGTTGAAGAAGCAGATGTTGCGGCAGAAGGAGCTATTGCAGTTGCCGCTAACGATGATGATGGTTCTAGCGAGGATGAAGGGATGTACGAAGATGGCCCTGATGTAGATGGTGAATATAGGTGCGTGTTCAAAAATATAAACAGTGTGAGGGATGTCGGTAGAAATATGTATTGTTCGATAATTTCATGCTGGATGGTAGTAACAACCACCGAGGATCGTAAGGTTCTATGCCACAAGTGCTTCATGCTGTACAGTGAATTAGTCGATAGTGGACATTATAACAATGTAGATCTGCATTATAAAACGGACTTCAATAATATTCCCGATTACGACTGTGTGGCTTGTGGAATGACTGTTTGTCAAGTGCGCCTAATTGACACTTGCCTGTTTTGCAATACAAGTTTTAAAAAAATATAATTTTACAGAGCGACTGCAAATTTCCGAATACTGGAATATGGCCCTGCAGACAGTTCCAGTGATGTGCATCGGTGTGGAAGTGTTGCTCGTGTTTCTGTTCAGGAATACGAACCGCCGGATGACATAAGCGATTGTTCAACAATTGAATTGGACTGGGAAAATTTACCAGATCAAAGCCATTGGTGGTGTCCGGCGCAATTGTCTGAAGAAGATGGCGGGGAAGAGGTTATCCGAATGGAAGAGGCATGCGATTGGACTTTTAGACTTTGAGTCGGGGTGTTTATATTAGATTTGTATAACGTATAGCATAATAATAGGGAAAAAAAGACTGAAATATATATTTTAAATGAAAATATGTTTCATTCATTTGATGATCGATAGCTCTATAGTGAATAATAGCTCAAAAAAATTATTCAAGTGGTATAAATACTACTAGCGTGTACATTTCAAAGAAACTGTGTTTGGAAATGTCTGATGTCACTAACTAAACATGTGAGATTTTTTTAAATACTCTGAAATTTCTTATATCTATTGCAACATATTTTCAGACACACATATAAAACATATTCGCTTTCCTGGGTGTATTTCAGCTTCAAAATATACTTTCAAATAGTGAGATATATATTTTCTAATAAAAAAGTGTATGTAATATATTAAAATGAAAGTGGCATGCCCATCTGTGCATCAAAATGTTTAATGAAAAACTAGTGCGCATCCATTATTTCTAGCTATAGTTGGTATTTAACCAAAACTCGTTGTGATGTATATGAATTGTATCAAAATATAACCAAAACCTTCAACTGCGCATACATTTTTACCCCACATTTTGAAATAGCTCCATTTTGGTTTAATGCGCAAACGGGAGCTTACAGAAATGCGTAGTAATGAAAATTCATTTTTCGAACACTCCCCTGTTGTTAAAAATGCTCTCATATACACTTCATATCTTTCTTGAGTATTTTAGTTGGTTGGAGAGGGAATATTTCTTTGAAAATTGTGATATTTTTATCAGCAGCCATGTAATATAATACATAACGGAAGTAGTGAATCCAACTGCGCACCTATATATTCAATAAAAAACCTATGCGCATCCAGTTTTCTAGTCTGGAGAACATTTTCAGTGCATATATGACAGAGAATCATAGACATGTATGGTAGCATGGTTAATGCCACCCACTGCGCATAACTTTTCTCTGTCACTTTCCCAAAAGTTCCGTTTTGGTCGCATACCTAAACCAGTTACCTGACTTGTGCGCAGTTGATTTCCCCTCCCCCCCCACACCCCCCCTAAATTTTGAATATTTTTATGCTACACTATGAAATTAATATATATGAGTAGAAACAATTCGGAAATGTAATTTCAATATCGAATATTCATGCTTCGAAAATTGTGTTTTTTTTTTCTTTCGATATGAGATATTTCTGGATTATTCTCCAACATATAAGTGGAACCGTTTTTCAGTACCTTCTATGTCAAAATATAGGTTGGCATAAAAAAAAGGAATTCAAATATATGATATGAAACGTATCAAATTATTGGTTCAAATATTCGTGAAAACAGTTTCATAGCCAATTGTAGATGAATATTCCCTTTTCACGCTATCGGATGAATAATATAAAATTTGTTGAATGATAATTAAGGATTTGCGTTCCCTTACTTCGACTTATTCTGCTTCCAGTAATGAAATCAGCAAATCCAAATTGTTGACAGGTTGTGAATTATTATGAATCGCAGATTCCACAATGTTTGAACACCATAACAGATTTTGTTCGGGGTCCGTTTGATAAAATTCAATATCGTTGTGGCCCCACGGCAATGTTTTTGTGGTATTGGGTATAATGAACCGCTTGTCGTCATGGTGTGACAAAGCGACTTTATTTTTCATTTCAGTAAATATGTCGTGGGTATCACTTTTGAAACTATTCATTTTTCTAAGTATGGAACCACCCTTCTCAACAATATTTTTATAGTCACTTTCGTGCAATTGTTTGATAATGACTGACTTTTTGACGCCTTTGGCTTTCTTCAATTCATTTTTAACGGACTGAACAAAGTAAGCTTTGGCCCCAGTACCATAAAAACTGATAATGGGGTCATTGGGAAATTCATCTTTCATATTCCCCAGAATGGGTTTTGTAACAGGAATGCCAAAATCGTTTCCGATGTTATAATTGGAGGTATCGAATCTTTCTATATTTTCGATCATGAATTCGTAAAAGTTTTGATTTGCTATTTTCAATATAAAAGAATCTGTATCTGTGTACAGTAGTGAAGCGTCATTTCCAAAATTACTTTTTATGCATTTGTAGTAAAAATCGTACATTACTGTTTTTGATAAATCCAATATACTAAATCCCAAATAAAGTGGTTTATCGTAACACACTCTTACTTTTCCCATATGAATAGCGACAAAATTTTCTGTAAATATTGAACATGTTTTGAAATTTGGGTTGGAAATCAGACAATTAGCCCCCAATGACCTTTTTATATTCTCCCAATGAGTAACCAGTTTAATTTCCCTTCTATTTTCCACATTTTCCAGAGTTTTTCCATACACGGCATTGTTCAGTAACTTGAAAAATTGTTTTTCGAATTTATTCAAAGCTTTATTACGCATTTTTGTATTCAAATCGATATATTTCTTAAGCCATGACGATTGCCGAAATTTCAAAACCCTATGTGTTTTCATAACCATCAATCCGTTTTCTATAGCTTGTTTAAGAGTTCTATAATGAACGATATAGTTTTTTTTATCTGATAAGTTCGGTATCAACTTGCAAATATTGGATTTTGAACCTGGTGGAATTATACTTTCGACTAGGAAAGGTAAATCCGAATGAGAATCATGTAATTCTTCTGGATAATGAATGTCCACTTCAAAAACATAACCAAAAGGAGAATCAGCAGAAATACTCATCACATCCAAATCCTGTATTTCACTGGGTGTCAACCAGGTGAATCCACCAATGGGCAAAGGTTGAGACATGCTATGACCATACAAATTTGTTGCATCCAAATACGATATGTAAGATACGTCTTTTTTGGCATCGTAGTTAGGTAGATATTCATTGTTTGCGACATGCATTCGGTCACTACATTGACTTATTCCACCACGTATACCTTTCTTGAAAAAATGTATCATGTCAATATCAGTCAAAAGCTCCAATTCAACTTTTGTGTATCTCAACATAGCGTCCCAAGATAAACCTGGGGCGGTATAATATTGGGCAGGATCCAATTTATAAGTGTTCAAACAAATTCTCCGAAAATTCTCGAATGTATCAGTTAACAGTAAAACATCCGATTTCAAGTACAGATCTGAATATTCTCCCAAACTTCGACATTCAAATAAATTCCATACCCGTTGTGCCCTATCATAGCATTCATCTGAAATTTGTTCGTCATTTAAGTTATCATAAAATTCTTCTTTCGATGGTAGATGTGTGATATCTAATTTTTCCATACAATCTACGAAACTGTATGGAAATACACCTTTCTGTTTCATCAACTGAAACTTTTCGACATCCGGAAAAAACTTTTTAGTGTCTATGAATTGATCTTCTACTAAATTTGCACCGAGATTCTGAAGTGACTCCGAAAGAAATTTATAGCTATCAATGAACCTTAATTTCATGAAATTATTCTTCAATTTTCCATCTTTACCCAAATAGCTGTGTGTGAAAAGATGTTTGGTGAATGAAATGTATTTTTCTTTGCTTTGTGGAATGACATCAACTCGATCGCCCTTGTCGAATAATTCCTTGATGAATAAGTGGCAATCATATCCGCTCATATTATGACAAATAATTGGTATAAAATTTGGAAGTTTGAAATTCAAATTACATTTAGAATGAGCTGCACCAAATCTCTTTTTTCCGGTCAGGTGACAATGATCTCTCACTTTGACATCACCATCTTCGAATATATTATCACATATGCCACAAGTCTTTGCATCAGAAAATTCTTTTTCTTCTGTCTCAGATAATTGACCCATTGGAACAACATTTTTTAGATGTTTATGATATATATTCTTTAAATCGTTTTGAATATTTGAGACGAATACTTTTGCAGTATCGACCCCTCGATACGAAACAAATTTGTCGAATTTTTCATTGAAAGAACATTTTATTTAGTATGCAAACGAGTATGGTTCATGAATGTGAGTTCGGTTGGTGTAAGAGCAATCTGGATTCGGTTGACAAGAATCAATTGGTTTCAGAATTGACTCAAAATCTGCATAAACGACAAACGGAACTTTCATCTGCTTTTCGATATTCACAAATTTCAATATATTTTCAGGAATGTATTTACCGAACTTGTCGATTTTCAATTTTTCAGAAGGTGTGGTTGTACACACATGATTGCAGTCATTTAATTGATGCTGGGTCAATGATTTTCCGTTAGCAAAATATAATAAACAACCATCACAAAAATATTTTTTATGACCATTGGCAGAAATTTGGCTAGAAACTAATTTTGACAAATCCTTAATCCAACAATAATGATTTTTTCCCGTTTCATCACTGATAAGTAAAAGATTAACATGCCTGGTGAGTCGTTGTCGTGAATAATGTAGTGGACCTACAACTTCATATTTCATTTTAGATTCCTCATTTTTTTTTCCAACCCATATACATTTATAGAGCAATCATTGGCAACTTCGAATTTTGAAATTCCACTTAATTTCATCGGAAAATCCATACCTGATACATTCAGCACTGATTGAAAGGGTGGATAAGAAGACACTTCGGAAACCCTACGATCCGCCGGGTAAAGTGCTGATACCACAGCCCATGCAAAACAATAGTTATCCTCATTTCGCACATTCACCACACCTTTTTTCGACTCGATATAATCTGGCAGCTTTATATAGGAACACGCACCAAGAGGGCTATACTTGTTCACATTCATTTCTGTGAACATGATTTTCTTCAGGCTCCATCCTGCAATAGAAATGATTTTACATTCAAGGTATGAATATTGATTTTTGGGCAATTTATATACCTGAGTCACGATCTTCGAATTCTGTACTTTGTGCCGTTATTGTGTCGATGAATTCATCCAAAACAGCATTAAGATCCATGGACTGGTCAACTATCTGGTTCGGAGAATTGAAACACTTTACCTCGGATAATTCCTGGGTCTGCAGAATATGTGAGCTGAATAGTTCCATATTTACTTTCACCGCACTATGTATCTTCAACACACCTTGCAATAATGAAATCATTTTCTGTTTGTATGCATCAAAAAATGTTTTGTAATCCACATAGTTACTACCGCTCCCAATCCTATAGCTAACTATTCTACATTTGAAAGCACTTTTGATAATTTGCACGTCTTCACCCAATTGAATGCAAGAATTAGATCTGTGTTCGAGTGTTCTTCGATGTGAAACCATCTGACCCATTGGAACTGGTTTATTACAACAATCACAGAACTGCATATCGTTTTGCGATATGGGGCTCAATTTAGACCGTTTACTAGGTGGCTCACCTGTCACCGCTGTACAGGATTGCACTTGATGGCGATGTAGATTATCACTGCGAGTAAAACTTTTTCCACAATTGCAAGTATACATTTTGCTCGATTATCGGCTATTCAGAAGGAACATGAGGTCTGAAACTCGTGTTTCTTTTTATATTAGTGGTTGAGGTGGAAGAGAGGGGATAAGTTCACTTGCCCTCAAGGACATTTGTATTCATGGCTTCCTTTAGTTACATGTCAAGGTTACCATTCCCCAGGGTCATCGAAACTCTCAAGGTCACCAACCCTCAAGGTCACTAACCACCAAGGTCACTAACCACCAAGGTCACCATCCCTCAAGGTCACCAACCCTCAAGGTCACAAATCGTCAAGGTCGCCAACTCTCAAGATCACCAACTTTCAAGGTCATTCACTGGGCAAGTGAACCTCTGAAGGCTATTCTCCAAGGTCACTCTCAAGGTCAGTGGTGGGGGGAGGTCCAGGATTGGCATAAACCCCCTACTAGTATACTTCATATTATTTTGTTTTAGCTCTGATGTCAGCCTGGAAACCAGAAATAATCCGGACAGAAAAATCAAATATGAAGTATATAAATACGGACTTGGTCAAAATTTTAGAATAGATATCCAAGAAGAATTCAACACAAATAATCCCAAACACGTATTTTCTCCAGAATGAAACACAGAGCCATTTTATCGGGTCGTAAGTAGCCATACTACCAGCAATAACAATTAGCGGAAAATCCACGTGAAGTGCATTATCAAATTTACTTCTCAAAAACTTTGTTTTGTATCAAGAACTGTTTCTCTTCACGTCAGCTGCTCATGATCTACAGGGTGTAATCTAACCTCTTGCACTCCAGTCAAGGACGGGTGTATAATGACATTTTATAACGAATGGCAGGTGTGAAAAATTCGAAAAAAAATTGTAGAAATTTTAAATTTTGTTGGGAAATTCGGAAAATCTTCGAAACTGCTGTTCCAAATTATACAGTTTCTTCCATCCGGCAGTTCCAGTATTAATTATTACGGCTCTGCTCCGGTCAGCTGACGTTCGGCGGACAACGGGCCGTTCGCTACCTCCTCAATGTTGGACCTAGGGTATCATGTAAACCTCTTTTCTTGGATCTCAAAATCCTTACCCTCCCAACTTTATTTAGACAAAGATTGGAATTGCTCGAACTTATCTTAACCTCGTACACTCGTATGTTAATTCTATTCTCTACTCTTATGACATTCGCTTCTTGCGTAGTCTAATTTTAATTTTAATTTTAACTACATGTAACATAATTTTACACATGATATATATGTTGTTGTTTGTTAATTATTTTATCATTATCATTATTGTGCCATGTAAATAGCATTATCTTCTTCCATGCTATACACGCTTGTACATTATACCATTATATTTTATAATAATATTCTATGATGAACCTGTTCACTTTTATTCTTTTTTGACGACTTGTGATTTTATCAACATATATTTACGCATACCGTTTTTATATTCTGTATAACTTTATTTTTATATTTATAAACGCTTTGTCAACAAGAATTCATTCTTCGGACAATAAAGTATATTTTGATTTGATTTGATTTGAACGGTTCCCAAAATTTCAACGAATTTTCCAATACAATTTAAACTTTCCACACATTTTTTTGCCATTTTATAAAATGGCATTATACACCCGTCCTCCACGGGAGTGCAAGAAGTTATATTACACCCTGTAAGGCACAGGCGCGACCTATTCTGGAATACCATTACCATATGGGGTGTAGTCCCAAAATATACACTAAAGCTTCTAGATTCTGTCACAAGCGAGCTTAATGGACAAGTTTTTATTTTTTGTTATGGATTAATTATGAAAATTAAAATGAAATGGAACAAAAATGTGAAAGAATCATTAAAATATATGTAGAAATGAAAAAGTTATGTGACTTTGAAGTTGCGCTTGGAAGAATAATTTCATCTAGTGTGTGACGTCATGCGACATAAACGAGAGCCCTGGCGCAGGTAAGGTGGTGTAATATCACAAGCGAGCAAATACCATAGACGTTCCGAGCTAAAATACGTAAACTTAAATAATATATATCTCAGTCATTTTTTCACAGATTTATTAGTTTTGATCTATATTTTAATTCCATCGCGTTAAATATAGTATTAACAACATCAATACACTTGTCCATTCTCACAATATCAATCGTTTCACCATCTGCAGTCTCTCGCCCCTTTGTTGTTACATTGAAGACTTGCCGAACGTCTCTTTCCCAGGATTTCCAGTGATATCAAGATGTAGAAAAGTGTATCCCGACGCGTAGAATCTCCTACTGATGAAGATATACACATTGTTATTATCAAAATGAGCCGCTGGGAACGTGTGGTATTGAGAAACAAATTTATTTGTTTTCATCTTTATCTTTATCTTTATGATGTGAAGATCATTGACAATTTTTCAGGACGAGATCTGTAGAGAGCAGTGACTAAAATTTTATTTTTCATATTTTCATAATCGATATATTTATTCCCAGAATCCCAATTTCACCAATATGTTTTATATCGCTTTTGTACTCCAACTCATTTCTAATAGATATTTATGTTATAAGGATCATAATAAAGATCATTATCGTAGTAGCCTAGTAGCCTCATTCGATAACACGGCGTGCACCATAATGATCGTTTATGATCTGAATTACATACAAAACTTTATCTACTGGCATCAATAAATAGGTATACCTATATGAATATATTTCAAATTCCATATTTAGTAGTTTCGAAACTCCAAGTACATTCGGAGTAATTCATTATGAAAAATAGTGAGCAAGCTGTGCCTTACTATTTCGTTGGCAATGCAACAGCAAATTATTCATTCACTGTCAAACACACACTGCTGTCAAGTAAAATTATATGTGCAGTGAACTCTTTGAAAATGAGCGATTCTGATGATAGACCTTCCGATTTGCATGAATAAGTTTTGTATTTTGAATCTGTTTTAAATTACCATCTTGCATTTTTTCTTATAAAGTTCATTCACGCTATGCATTCAGAAACTTTACATTTAATTTTCATTACGGTACTAGGACTTCTTACACTTCATTATGATCCTTGACCTATAATGAGCTTCAATATGTCACCAAAATACAATGACATAACGATGTCATTATGACATGCCAGCAGATAATAGATATTTATGATATAAGGATCATAATGATGATCATTATGGTACTAGCTGTGAAGATTATCACACGAGGCATCAGCCGAGTCTGATAACACAGCTAGGCTGATGCCTCGTGTGATAATCTTCACAGCTAGTACCATAAGGATTGTTTATGATCCGAATTTCATACAAAATTTTTATTTTTATAATCCGACGATTTCTTTAATAATTGATTTCTTGTTGCATTACAGTAAGTTATGTCCTCACGTATGTTTAGCTGACACAGCCGTTTCAGCACAATCCAAAAAAACAAGTGCAGTATTTTCTAACTAATTATTAACTATTTTCTAACATAACTTTCAATTTTCTAACTCGAGCCGTTCCGAGAAAAAAGGGGTTGTGCTAGCTTAACGCTTAAGCTGGCACAGCCATGCCGTAACTTTTTTACTGCTGAACATTTTAGAATGATTGAAGTGCTGAAATTTCTAACTTTTTAATAACTTTCTAGTGATATACAAGGAGTTTCGATATTTCGCTTCCTAAGGCACAAAAATCCCAAAATACTCGAATTAAATTGCATTTTTTTTAACGTTAACTTCTTCATTGTCTAACTTTTGCAAATATCGCAATAAACTATAAAAAGCAGCAGCGATAGTGAGTTTGAAAATTTGCCTTACAAAATTTCCAATGCAGCAGCTGCTGCTACAAACACAGTTATCTTCTGTTAGAATTTCAATATTTGATGCAATCAAGAATTAATAAGTTCAAATAATTTTTGGTTTCATTGTTCCACATCAAACCGTTCAAATTTATCAAGGTATGAGTGGTATTCAGATCGGCATTTATATTTGATATTTCGAATTTGAATTAAAAATATTTCTCCTGGAATTTTTCGGTTCCTTTCATATTTCTAGCACAACCCCTTTTTACCCGAAACGGCTTGAGTTAGAAAATTGAGAGTTGTGTTACTCGAAAGTTATTAAAAAGTTAGAAATTCTAGCGTTTCAATCCTTCAAAAATTTTCAGCAGGAAAAAAGTTACGGGATGGCTGTGCCAGCTTAAGCGTTAAGCTAGCACAACCCCTTTTTTTTCGGAACGGCTCGAGTTAGAAAATTGAAAGTTGTGTTAGAAAATAGTTATTAATTAGTTAGAAAATACTACACTTGTTTTTTTGGGATTGTGCTGAAACGGCTGTGCCAGCTTGACATACGTAATGTCCTCCGTACTCTAATGAATCATTATATATTATAAAAATGAAATCCATAATAATGTCATTATGACAGGTCGGAATATGAAATAAATTATCAGTCCATATCGTTCTTATTGATGTTGCCTTCATTATACACAGTTTTATATTCAGAAATATCGAATACAGATACTGAGATTGTTAAAATAATAACATTAATAATGTCTGTGAATTGGCCCCGAAATAATAACTACCTCCAAGTTTAATATTTTTACCTCATTATTTGTTCAATTTGAGTAGTATTTATCGAAAAAAAAAAATAATAATAAGTTAGGTGGGCCTCGAGCAAAATACTTCATAAGTCTGTATAACCCTTAAAACAAATAATTTTTTTCAACGATACAACTATAACTAAATCGCCCAGTAATCAATGATGCCCGCGTCCTTGTTTGGATAATGAATGAAAGAAACATGACGACCCGATGATACATATTTCAAGTAAATTATATCGACCTAGCTATTATTAGCCAAAGGTCAAAAGTTCCATTTTCAATTTTTTTCCATGTAGTCTTTTACTTGTTTCAAAGGTTTTGTTACAAAAGATGTTTCAACGGCACTACAGTTTTCCAAAATGCATATCTCTTAACATTAATCTGTTTGCTCTGTCAACAAGTATGTAAATACTAAGTATTTGTGGATGATTAGAATGACTCTTAACAAGAGTTTTGTTAATATTGGCGGCAAACAAACAAGGCTTTATAGCTTTCATTACTCGCTTTAGAGCTCTAACGTCTCTAACGATTATAACCTATTATATTTTTACAGGGGCCATTCGTTAGTGTTTTATAACAAGTGCTGGCCTTATAGTGATACTTAGAACATGAACCCGTTTTCATAATACGGGCCTGTTGATCAGGTAATCACATTGTAAAAATAAAAACAGCTCTCCATAAATTCATTATGGCAGTTGTGTGAGGGAGAAATTATAGTGTGAAATCCAAATCACCGTATACAAAATATTTCTGCGGCAATTCTCTATTAGAAAGTGGCTGATTTATTTGTTAACACCTCGACAACTATTAGATTACAACTATTCAACTTTGGCGCAATGCTTTTCCTCTTTGTGGGATAACTTTGCTAGTGGCAATAGGAAAATTGTGATTTCGGAAACAAGGAACCACCTTATTGTATCTGAGTTTACGTTGCACTGATAGTAAAATTCGTCTAGTGCGATACCGGTGAGTGAACGCATCTTATAAAATAACATACGATTCGTGAGACGCGTGCGGCTCGGTCGGCGCGAATCAGTGTGCGCTTACCTTTAGCCTACAGCTAGAAATAATCGCTAGATCTAAGGTCAGAGTCATAAAAAATCCACAAATTTTTCAAAAACATTCAATAAACAATAAAATTCTTGGAAAGGAAAAAGGGCGAAGGTATAGAAGTCGAATCGTATTTGTTGATTTCACCTTTCACTAAGCTACTTCGGAAATACACAGGTCAAATTTTTCACGTCGACCGATGTTTTTTTTCTATTTATTTGCTGGTTTTAGTTGAATTTTGTGAAAACCCGATTGGAGAAAATGTCTTAAGAGTGGTCTCCCACAATAATTAATATGTAGTTTAAGATAAGTTAAGCGGTAGAAATAGCTAGTTAATGTAACGAGATTATTAAGCAATTTATAATAATCGAAGGACCTCCGAGATTTATTAAAATTGCATAATAATAATAGTTAATTCAAAGCTTTATCGTATCATTGACATTGACAACGATGATGTGAAAATGAAATCAACAACTTTGGTTACGTCACGTTATTGTCATTTGAGTGTGCCATTTGGTATCTATTATAAAGTAACTAAAGTATTATATTGTAACTAATGTATTATTTGTTATTATGATATTATGATGTTAATAATTTGTAATAAAGATTTAACTTAAAGGAAGCGTAATATCCAATGATACGATAAAATAATTTATTGTTACGAACTAATGTGTGTGTGTACAAATAATTATGTTCTAGTCAAAACTTTTATTGCTAAACTAGCAGACCCGGCAGACTTGTCCTGTCCGAACATTGAACAGAATGAAAATGTTAAAACATCGTTAATTATTTATGAACTTATGTTTCCTTTTGATGAGTTCATTTTTGATTCGCTAACCCGTCGGAGCTTGTACGAACATTGTGACACGGAATTTTTATATATCTTATAGCTGCAAACCTGGCGTGGCACGGGTATCTTAGAACCTTCTAGAGCCTGTTCTGGTTCATTCCCCGGAGATCTCGATTTTTTTAAATCTCCAGGAGCTTTGGGAATATTCTAGAGTTTTCCTTCTTATATTCCAGAAATTTTATGAAAGTTCCACCACCACCCTTTTCCCTGGTGGCCAAAGTTTCAAGAACTAGAGTGTTGTCAATACTTTATAGAGACTTCCGGAGCTTCTGTTATTGTTCATTCTAAGATTTTTTCGAATTTTCCAGAATATTATTCATGAACAGTAAATCTTATATTTTAGAAAGTTCCACGCCATCTCCCTGGTGGTAGAACTTCCGTGTTTTTTCAACACGCTTTCTCTTTCAGCAGCTCCGGTAAGATCAAGATTACCTATAAGAATTGGGACGCCAACCTTCAGTTCCGTTTTATCGGAAGGCACGCCTGTGAACTCCAAGGTGTTATAAAATCCTACATGGTAAGTTGTACTGCCGCCATCATCATCGTGCCTATCAATGTATCTATTTTTGATTCGCCGACTAATACTTCAAAAATATTTTTGGCGAAGTCGCGGACAAAATCCTTTTTGCAATAATTTTTTTTTTTTGCAATATTTTTAGTTTTTCTCATAAGAACCATCATCGAACTTTAATGAATAATTGAAAAAAAATGCTAAATTGGTCCTGCTGCTCTCGAGTTTTGCGCTTAGCAAAGAATTTAGCGATTCATTTTTATTTTAGAGAATAAATACAAATTGAATACTTATCTCAATCATCGTATTGCTATAGCTGACTGACTGCATACTGCATTGCTCTCCTCTGAATTTACCTGTATGACATTACTTTACTATACAACTCGGGTTCGGGTTTTTTCCAGTCAATCTTAAGCAAGAAAAGCCAAAAGTACTACAGATCTGAGGTTGCATTTGAAGTTCAAAACATAAAAGAGAAAATAACTTTGAAACAATCACACCTACTCGTATAAATAAGACAGAACAAACGGTTTGAAATTAGTGCATAGGAAATACGTTGTTCTAAGAAAAGGAATCTTTTGACTCATATTAACCCATCGGTAAAAAGGTTATTCCTAGTTTGAAACCGATACAAAATATTGCTATTTGGTTTAGCGTACACTCAGGAACGGGGGACCTCACTACTAGACTAGGAACGTTTTTAAAAATTAACAATGCAAGAAGCATTTCATGTAACAATTGGGGAAATAACGTTTTTAGGGTATTTCGACCTCGCTGAATAAGAATCTGCCTGTTGCCAAAGCAAAATTTGGACCGGAAGTCCGGTATCCAAGATGTCGGCCGAGACGGTGGACAAAACTCTGTTGCCCCATATCTCCCATGTCCGTTGGCTTGTAATAATGATTCAAACATCTGCTTAGGGTTCTTTTCGGATGCTTGGTACATTGCAGTGCTTGAAAATTACTTACCTCAAGTTTTGAGTGCATGGGCTTCAAGATGGCCGCAGAAGGAAGTGAAGAAAACGACCATTCCAGAGTTCAAACACTGTTTATTGCAGGATTGTGAAAAGATAATGAAGGCAATAATACAAAAATGATAATTAATCAACCATTTGAAGAGTTAAGACATTCGTGAGAGCGGTGGCACAACTTGGTGCAAGTCAGCCCATTCTTCTTGCACGTGCACATTGTTGTCAGGCAGTGGGACGAACAATTGCCGATTAAAATATCCGTGCAGGCTTTGGGAACGGGCTCAAGTTTCATAAGGATAGGAATGTACTCGTCTTAGTGAAGCCTCCACCCATATGACTCAGGATCCATCACCACCGATAGGGCATGATAAGCATTTTCCCACACGTTCACCTGAAATGTTTTTCATTATAATTATTATTATTAAACCAACTGGTAATACTGACCACGGTATGTTTTCCATCATTACTTTACCTGGTAATGGCATCTTCGGAGGTGTAGCCGCAGCGCATCGCTTGTTGGAGGTAAGACTTATGGCTTTTTCACAACACCGAAAAGTTGATGTCTGGCTTCATCCCCGCTAGATACATCTTTAGCCATCTGTTCAGAGAAGTAGAAACGTTTCAATTGATATTTTGACTGAAACACCTGAAAAAACTAACTTCACCGACCTTATAGAGCTGAACGAGGAACTTCTCTGCATTCGCCTTTGATGAGGGAGTTAGGGAGAGTGTCCTAGGTTGTCTAGAAGTTAGCAGGCCGTTCCATTGAAGACTTTCCACGATGCTTTCTTCGTTATCGTTGCAAGGTGAGACGTCGAGTCGCAACCCGTGACTTCGTGGAACGCCGAGATGTTCTTCTTTTGAACATTAGGGAGAATGTTGCAAATCTCATGTACTGGGAGATACTTCCTTTCTTTCGCTGTGCCATTCATCATCCACACTTTAGAACTGGTCTTTTTGTCAAAGTGATGGATCAACAGCAAACAAATGTCGGTATCCCTGGCCATGATGGCAATGTTGCCAGCATCGAGTGGACAGCATGTAATACAACTCATGCCCTCCGGAGACAACTTCGATGACATGTTGGAGAACTTCCTGAGAGAGAAAGCGGGCTAGGTCGGCCTTGTTGTCCAGTGCTAGAAATTTTTTCCAATTTTTTGGCAGTGGAATGGCTGCACTTGTCCCTTGTCCCTTTTGACTGGAGCAGCTCCCCTAGTCCGTCTGCAGCGGGTCCCACTTTTGATTGACTTGGGACGATACCGGTCGAAAAGGAAAAAGGAATATTGCAACGGGGTCTCCGAACGTAGTGTCCGTTGCTGGTTTCCCTATGCTCTTTACTAAAGCTTGACCGTCTATAATCAGTTGTGAAATGTTCCGATCAATGTTAATGGAGTTTGGGCAATCCACGCCTTCAGCAACGAGTTTTATCATCGATGCTTTTTCAGACGATCTGAGGGTGCCATCCATTTCCGCTAACGATAAAGATACTGAAAGAAGCTCGTTCTTCAAAATGGAGAGCAAGTCAATTTGTCTGCATGCTTCGTAAGCTACAGTTCCATATCTCTATCTATCAAGGAGTTTTCAAGCCATAATATGTATCACACACAGTAAATACGTCTTAAGTATACATTTAACCACTGAAAACTGTATATCTGACAGATATTGCACTCCAAATACAAGAACACGTAAACAACAAAGTTTCGGCGACCATCTTTGTCGCCATTTTAGAACCCACGCACTCCAGGCTTAGGATAAGTAATTTCTGAGCATTTCAATATGATAAGCATTAGAGAAACCACTAAGCTGGCGTTTGAATCAATATTTCAAGCCAACCGAAAATGAAGATATAGGGGAACAGAGGTTTCTCTAGAAGAATCTAATCTAACTACATTCGGAGTGTTAGCTAGAAAAGTAGTTGTTTTATATTGATTGAAAGTTTGATTTTGTGGAGGAAATCCGATTCTTGGCATGATTTTTTGGGTTTATGACCTTCCACAATCTGAAAATTAAAAAATTTTAATCCAAAGAAATCTGTACAAGTGTAGAAGGGCAAATTAATTAATTTGCCCGATAAGTTACTGCGTTCACAAGTCTGCTGTCTTGAAAGAAATGAATTTTTGTCAGTTTCTTCAGCGTCTTTCCAAGAAGTTTTGATAACGGAGGCAGATACAACGTCAACAATTATCAAAAAAAGAGAAGTATTTTTTGTTAATTCGATCTCATTTTTTTTAGATAGGCAAATTCAGTGTAGGGTACGTTACTGACAAAAATAAATTTCTTTCAAGACAGCAAGCAGTCTTGTGAACGCAGTAACTTATCGGGCAAATTAATTAATTTGCCCTCCTACACTTGTACAGATTTCTTTGGATAAAAATTTTTTCATTTTCAGATTGTTGAAGGTCATAAACCAAAAAAATCACGTCAAGAATAGATGTTTTATGTTTATGAACACCGATTCGAATAATTATTGAAGGTAAACGAACATCATAACCCGCACCTTCCAAGGAACATGCCAAACACGCGCTTCCTGATCGCTTTGTTCGCCATCATATAATTTCCTCATTGCATTTTAGCCAGAAACGTCGCGATGCGTCAATAGAAACGTGCTGGTCATATATATTAATGCAAACCCGTAGAGATTACCAACGTTCGGCAAGAATATTAAGTAGACAGAGCGGTCGTATTTTCACGATTGCGAGTCGAATTTCCCATTTCCGTATAGGTAGATGGCTCGCCGACCGTCCATCGATATTGATGGTGCTGGGCAACGAACGCAGAAAGTTGATGGCAAATAAATGGATGTATAATGACTGTTAGCAATATTTTTAGAGACAATGCCGTATGTGGAAACTTTTCTAAAAGTAGTTAGATTGGAATTTTTTATTCGAACGAATTGTTTCAAAATTAAAAATCAATTTTACATTTTCAGTACATACCTTAAATATTGGAAATTGAACTTCATGCTACCAATATACAAATCCAGAGATCAAACAGGCAGAAAACTCCCCCAAACGGGGATCCTTTAAATACTCTGTCGGGAAACATGGTTATGCAAGCGGTATAATATACAGGTTGAATTACGGCGGATTATAGAAAATTATACAGTGTGCTTTCCCAACTAAAAGAGGTGGAAAACCAAGTGACTCAGTATTCCTCTGTTCTTTCTCTTCCATCAAATGTGGTGAATCTGGCGATGTAACATGAAGTTTTAGCATGACTCGATGAGATATTGCAAAAATAAATAATTTTGCAGAGCAGTCGAATGATGAACTTTACACATTGTTCTTTTGAGAATAAACTACATTCGATCCATAGGGGTATCAAAGCCTTTGGATTATCGATTAACGAAAATACGTTGAAATAATTTCTCCGTAAACACCGTAATGTACTGAAAAATACAGACTGTGTGAACAGTTGTAAAGAGTATGGGACCATAGAACTTGAGAATATAGATAGAGATCGTAGGCAGAGTTCCTTTCAGAAGCTCGTCTAGCGAGGCTGGCAAACAAAATATATATACTCAAATCATCACAGATTGCTCTGAAATTTCACAGGTGTGTTTCTACATGATAGACTAAAAGATAGAAGATACTGGACTCTTTCAATCTCTATTGACAGATTTAGGTACCCCATTTTCGCATGCAAGCCTCGAATAGGGTTGAAAAGTATATCGATTTGGAGTAAAATGAAGATATTTTTACGAGTGGCTCTTGGATATAACATATCGAAAACCAATTATTTTTTTTCTTTCCCTCGTGTTTCCTAACTACAGGGGGCGGTTCGTTAGGTCGTTTTAAGAAAAAAAGCTCCTATGAACGTATGTCCGAAAATGCTTCTTTTCTGAGATACAGGGCGTTGATTTTTTTAAACGTCCTGTATCTCAGAAACGAAGCAACTCCGGTCATACGTTCATAGAAACTTTTTTTCTTAAAACGACCTGACGAATCGCACCGTATACCGTAGTTAGGGACACGAGGGAAACAAATAAACACTGTAACGAAAAATCTAATTTTCGGTATGTTATCCCAAGGAGCCACTCGCAAAAACATCTTTATTTTACTGAAAATCCATATACTTTTCAACCCTATTCGTGGCGAAAATGGGGCACCTAAATCTGTCACGATCTCACGGCCTATGAGGTTGATTCTAGGTACATTCAGAGCTAAGTCCTCAAAAACGAAAGTTGCCACAAGTTGATTTGTTCAAACGAAACATTCAATTTATTCTACAGAGAATTTGGTGTGATTTTTGTTGGAATGTCTGCTCGATACCACTAACCATTTAATTTTGAAAAAGTCGACTTATGACCAGTTGAATTATTAGCATAGAGCATTATAGTTCTGCTGGTGATTTTCATCATAACTCTTACGAAATACTACTCCATACAACTATATAGTGGCCGAGGAAAACATTTACTATTCGACAATGCGATTCCAAAAATTTTTTCAGTGCAAACTAATACAACGCCCGGCGAACTTTTCGCGATTACGTCACCAAAGAAAAATTTGTATGTGTGGGTCGACAACATACGCTTCGATAAACATCGATGAACCACTATCTAGACGTTTCTAGTAGTTCGTTGCGCTATAGAAGTTTGACTAATGTCACACCCAGAATAATCTAGGTATATAAGTAGGTATTTTTTCAAAAAAATCTTTAGCTGCTAATTTAAATATTGTAGAAACTATATTTTCTCGGATGAATGCAATATGTGAACGTGTTCAATGTAAGACATGTCTTTTTTTTTAAACGTTATTTTTGTCTCTGAAGGTTACCTTTTAGATTTGACAAAGAACACGATTGTAGTCAAAAGATGGTATTAAAAAAACAATATTCAAATAAGGTATTAAGTGGGAGGCTTTTAACAGAAATACAATTTAAAAAAAAATACCTCGATCATAATGGAAAGCGAACTATGCTGGCGCCTATTCAATTCAGAAATTATTTAACGGTTATAAAATTTTGTATCACAGCTAATAGATATTTCTCTCGGTGCATCATCTTTCAAATAAACGAATAAATTCGACGAATTGAAAATGCCCTCAAATATTTCCACAATATACCTTGTAGATTTGTTGATCATACTCAGGATCTTGACAGTTCTGTGGGACTCTTCAAGCGCTACTTGAACAAAAGGAAGCCAATATCAACAATTTCCGGAGTAATCCTAAATTAGAGAAAATCGGAGTACCACGAGGGACTGTGCTAAGTCCATTACACTTCAATCCTAGGATCCCTAAATTGATAGTATTTTCAAACACGAAATAAAAGGTACCGAAGTGAGCTTCGCGTATGATACTGCTATTCTATTATACTAGGGACCAAATTGGTTACAACTCAAGGATTATGGCATCATAGAGGAAAATTTCAGACATACCGTTTCAACAATGAATACGATAATTAAAAAAAAAACCTGTATACATTCCATTCAATTTTACTTTTTCAATGCACAATACAACTCAAAAGCATCAATAATGAAAAAGTGATGGTAAAGTCAGGATATGATCTTATTTAGGAATGTATGCAGATCCTCATCTGTAATAGAATATCCACATTGATTTTGTCTTAAAAAAACGTCAATATTTAATTTTAAAATACAGATATATATTTATATAAACAGTAATTATGAATATCTTAAAATTCTATATTTCTCGTCAGTAAAATCGCACGTTACTTACAGAATAATTGCTTGGGGTCAAAGAAATAACCTACAACAATACCCAAAAATTCACTGAAAAGCAAAATACCCAACCTACCCAACGTAACTGCTTTAAGAAGAAACTGGAATTTTCAACCCTCTTCAGAATTCCTACTTAGTACCTCAGAATTAGATAATTGTTCAAAACAAGAAGAGGTTAGCGAAACCAAAAAATAAAATGGCCCTTCTTCGTTGAAGCAAAAATATACAAGATTTCTGCGAAGCAAACTAACATATACATGCCTATAAATACTCGAAGGTTTGAAAAAACATAAAAATATAAGTAATTTTTAAATCAATATCAGCCTCTCAAATTTCTTTGAATGTTCTAGCGATTAAACACACAACTCATACAATGAGTTGGCACAGCCCCAAATAAATTAAAGATAAGTGTGTACCCATTTCCCACGGAAGTAAAGGAGACACATTGGTTTGAAACGCTCCAGAGACCTTAGTAAATGATATTAATTTCGCTCGTTCACGACCAGTAATTAACAAATACAGTGTGATTTCCGAGGGTAGACAATTTGATTTTTGATGAATGAATTCAGTGTTTGTTCAGTTGCTACCACATACTGTGTTTCACTTCGCGTCATAATTCCTCTTCGTAATATCCTGAAGTTCAATCTAATTTCACTGAAAATCTGAGTATATTGTGATACTAGTAATAATTACAGATCAACAGATGTGATATCATATAGTTTAAACATGCACATTGTGGTATCATATAGTTTAAACATGCAGTCTTATTTGAACTACATCATACAATCTAATAAGGAAACATGACAGCCAAATATTCGAACATTATAATATCAGAATATCTTAAAGATGACAACTCGATTTTCAATAAAATTGAATTTGTTGCTGATTTTAAAATCCCCTAATATTACACGAACCCTAATTCACACGTGCTTTTCTTGTGCTACTTTATACAAACAATTTAGAAATATCATGTTAAAATTCATTACTAGTAAACTAAGTAAACACTTTTCGCAAAAAACAACGAATATAAAAACCTCGATATTTTCACGAAAAACCTTGAAAGCATCAGTGATAAACAGGCGAGCGGTCTCATCAAAATTTAAAATTACCTGAATAGGATTTCAGGACCAGAACATACTAAGAAACTATACTGATGGTAGTCCGTGAGAGATGCATATACATTAAGAGATACATTAGGTACAAGAAATTTGATTAAATTCCTAATTTTCTATTTAAATGTCTCAACAATTTTACTCTCTGAATTTTTCCCATGTGCATGAGGCCTAACAATATTTGTTGTATTTTATGAACAGCAATCTTGTAAACTAATGTTTATCAACTGTTTTTTACACCTAATGAATTATTCTCTTTATACAGTACGACAATAAAGTATGGAATGAATTCATTATTTTTGAATACGAAGATATTTTTGAAAAATTCTGGGATTGGTCGATTTGTTTTCTTATAGGACCCAGATTTTAAACCATACCCAAGATATAAGGTCATAGGTATTTGAGTAACATTTACATTGGTGATATTTTTTGATTTACATTAAGTACATTTTTTCATAATTGGTTAGACATTGTTATCACAAATACCAGCTCTAATGGGAATATGGCAAACGGCTACGGAGATATGGGCAAAAAACTTCATCGAATGTCTAATGAGTATGACTGAGACTATACACAATTCGAAAGGTTAAAAGTCAGCTGTAAACCGCCTGGTCCTCAACAAGTGTTATCATATCTTGATAACTCAAAAGAATGAACTGGTTTATAAAAATATCCCACAACTACAATAAATCACTTGTAGTGGTTTCGTCATTCCTCGATTGTATTCGACTAAAAATTACTTATAACTTCAATCCTAACTTTCGCACCGACAAGAAATATTGTCACTTATAATATCACAAGAGCTTAAATTGTTTCCGGAAATTTTCTTGAGGGCACGAATATTTTGAAAATTATCCCAATAATTTTCTTAAAATATTATTAAAATTTTCAGGAATAATTTAAGCTTGCGTGGTATTCGGTAAGAAAATTTCACACCATAATTTGGAAAAAAATTATGAATCCAATCTGACTTTTTAAATAAGTTTCACTGCTTGTTAAGTCCACCATGTTTCGTTAAATAAAAAATGTTACCAACTTTAGTTACACCAAATGCTAAAACTCAGATGGGTATTAGATCAGTCTATTGCCCTTTCATAATTTTAGGTCACCAAAGGTAGTAGAAATGTATTTTTTGTTTAAAGTAATCCATAACACTTCTAATGTAAAAAATATAATATTAACATGGTTTGTTGCAGTAGGTGGCCGTGATATAGGCGGCCATGCTTTTGACAGGTTTATAGGTTTATATTGGTAAATTACATTGAGTTACTGTACAGTAAACCAGCAAACAAAGATATTCTTATGTAAAACATTTCTTGTAAGCATTTGCGTTAAACAATTTGAGAAATAATAAATGCTTTGAAAAGTACAATTTATGTAAATACTGCAAAGAAGTCAAGTGCAAATATGTCATCCAAAATTAATATATTTAACGAATTGAACGGAAGATTGCGAACAGGAAGCGTTAGAGTCGAATGGTTTGTTTACGAAAATCCAAGAAAGTCTGCTGCAGATGTCAAGTAAATATGGCCTTTTGTGTAAAAGAGATTTGAACAAAATTGTTTCAAAATATCACATATATGTCTTAAAACACAGACATCTAATTCATTCGTCACCTTCCTATTCACCATTAAGAAGAGAGGATGGGTTAGAATTCAAGGAACATTTAAATCTTACTATATGTTTGTAGATCCTACGTTTTTTGAAATATAAATTGTTAATGCATAATAATTGAACAAATTTGTGTTTTCTGTTTAATGAAACTTTATACCGAATAATAAATATTAATATTAATTCTTATAGAAATTGTGCATTATTCACAGGTATATTCTACAATGTTTAATGGTTGTAGACCATATGTTTAACTTTTCAACTATCAAAAAATGTCCACTTAAATATCGTGGCGCCACGAAAAAATTTCCGGAAGTTTTTTTAGTTGCCATGGTAACTAAAAAAAATTCCGGAAGTTTTTTTAGTTGCCATGGTAACTAGTCAAAATTAAGGCATCTTATTGGTTGAAAAGTAGAGGTGTGAAATGTTCATCGAAATAAAATCGAATTTATTCAAAATTATCATTCATCTTTCAAGTACTAAATGAAATTAATGCACTGGGCAACGGGAGAGCATCATTCCGTATAACATAATTTATTGACGAGACGGGATGACTGAACTTAATAAATAAGCGGCACTATGCTTCGATTGAAACAGTCCAGATAAAGATTATTCTCTAATTATTATAAAGTCATTAAGATGGGCGTTGTGTCATAACATCATTCATTCCAAAAAGATCAAATGTCAGGACGACCATCGATTAGTTTAAAACGCTTCAATTGGCATTTTTGTCACGATTTTGCAGTAGTAAGTAATGATAATTTGAATACGATGATTAGTACTTTGAAAGGAATATTTTCAACTGCGCCCTTTGATCTGAACTAAATACAAATAATGTTATAAATAGTGGTGGAATAAAATATGTGTTTATCGCGTTAATGTTAGCTACTTAGCTATCAACTTTCCAGTTCATTCAAGTGAATATTTCAATATATTAATAGCGATAAAGAGAATATAACAACACATACATGAGTTTGAAACAATCCATCATAAAAGTTCTTTAAATAGTGTGTATTTGTATGAATTCTAAAAAAGTTCGAAAAGTGTACAAAGCGTTTCAAATAGGTGAAGCAAATAATTTCGATATAATCGAACAACCTTTCTCTGAACACTAATATCAAACATATGACATCTACTTGTGGCATTTGTGCAATGTTCTTCAAGGAGGACAAGTGCTACTTGCAATGAAGTAATTAATATTATCCCGGCTGTAGCCCAGTCGTTTGGCGGTCAGATAATTGACCCTGTAACTGCCTAGGTGCGTCCCGGGCTGCAGCCCAATTGCGTCCGGCCGGCGGTCAGAAAATTGATCCGTTGCCTGCCCAGGTGCGTCCCGCGATGCAGCCTCGAGCGATCAGAAACTGAACACATACATTTTGCGAGGAGTAATTTAGTCTGATCTAACCAGAACGAACTAACCTCAAGTAGATATTTCGGTGCGTGGAGTTTATCTATCGTGGTATAAAAATGAACAATTGGACATCAAAATAAAACACTTGTTTGAGTAGTAATTATTCAGTCTGATCTAACCAGAACGAACTAGCCTGACGTAGACATTTCAGTGCGTGGAGTTTGTGTAACGTGGTATAAAAATGAACAATTGGAAATAACCGATTTCAGGTATACCTACGGCACTGAATGTAAATTGGAATTTACTATTGAAATGTACCTGGTTCAGGTATAGGTACAGTTGTATGTGCATAAAAAAGTCGTACAGCATTTAGAGGCTATTGTGAGCCAGACTTGTCAATCTTAATTAAATTATCAACTTCGACAAGTATATATAGTCAAAATTCAAACTAATTTTGTTAGTAACGCTCTTTCAACATTTTTTTTTGCTTAATTAGTTAGTGCAATACAATGCAATTAGTGCTATGCCTTGTACGACTTTTTTATGCACACAACTGTACCTACGGCGGGATACACCTCGGCGACCTTCGGACGCATCTGGGCTAGAAAATTTTATTTACGGAACGCACCCAGGCCATTTTGCTGACCGCAGGACGCATCTCGGTTCCAGCGATTATCCCATATCTGGTTGGGAATGACGACCTGCAATTACCCCAATGATTTAATTGTTTTTTTTAAGTCTAGTTTTCCAAGATCTGGACCTGGAGAAAAAAACTGGTTTTATTCAAAGGTTGAGTTCACCCCCATCGACGAGGAGTTAATTCTATTCCGGACTATTTGATTTGTTGTGAAAACGCCATTAACTTATATGACCATATATATTCATTCATTCATTGATATACAAAACCTTGATAACTAAAATTAGAGACTTCGAAATAACTCCATCTATGTCTCCGAAGCAAATCTAAGTAATTCTACATTCATCTGTCACTTTCAAACCATTGAGGTGCCAATTTTCCGAATGCCAACAAAAAGCTAGCTGCCGAAACATATCTGCTGAAAATATTCTGTCTGCTGGAAATTGGCAGTTAACTTCACACCGCACCGGATAAGATAACATATAATCAATATCATTTGATTCTATGTACGTACTTTAATGGAAATTGAAATTTCATTCCACTTTTTCACATAAAAAATCTCTATTATTTGTGAAAAGCATCGTGAGGTGCTGCCGCAGACGTAGGTACTTAGGTCAAACGTCATCTAAAAGCCTGTTCTTGTTTGAAATCAATACGACGAACCGTTTTTGAGTTATCGACTCTTTCATCAAAAAAACCGTCCCGATTTGATCGCGCTCATGGCCTCGTAATACATTACATTACTGTTTTTGAACCTCGCTGGTAGAATGTTAGATCTACAGTGTGGCCAACTTAAGACCGGATCATGTAGATTATATAAGGGTGCTCCGGTCTTAAATGGGTCACACTGTATGTTAAATCTGGATTATCCAAGATATAAATACTGATATATACCTTTTTTTCATTCTAGTAATCATTCCAGCATGTTAACATGTTGAGTGCCATCTGGTTTGTATATCATGGATTTATTCCACTCATACTAGATACACGTTTTTTTATTGGTTGACACGTTTCTGTTGATAATCGAAATATTTCATGTTTTCAATTTTGTATTTCGGCTGTTAATAGGTTTATGGATACTTGCACGATGTGTTTTCGATTTTGTAGTTCGATTCCTCATTGTTTTTTTTTTATATAAACTTACATCACCTATAAGATAATGATTCTCAGGACATAACCTCACCTAAAATGCATCATTTTTTACTGCGACCGCAGGTTTCTGCCTAAACAGTTGTGGTTGTTGAGTTGAGTAGTGGGTTGTGGCGGGGTGTCGATGAAGGAAAACAAAGAAGGTTGAATCAAAAATCAAAATTGCACGTTAATATGAATGAAAATTACCAATTAGGCGAAAGAATCTCAACAAATACAACTCGTTTTATTGATAATAATTAAAAATTCCTTTCCTTTTTCGATTATGTTGCCTTGAGACTTACAATAGTAGTAGTAGAAAAAAATTGACACCTACAACGCCGGAGGATCACCTGTAGCGACAACTAGTGGCCATACTTAGCCACTTTTAGAGGCTACCAATGGTTTAGAATGCGAATTATATTCATTAAATTATGTTGCAAGGGTTCACAATCTAACCATTAGAAATTCGATTCGAAGTGAAACTGAACGTATACAACCAGCCTTAAACAGGCTATTTTCAACACTGCTCGATAATGATAAAATAGTATAGTAGTTTTTCTGTATCTCAGGAGGAATTTCACGATATCTCCACGAAATCCATAATAGATTCTCTACAGCGTGAACTACCACCATTTCCCGAACATTAAATGGGGTACTAGTCTATCGTGTAGAAAGTATAGAAACACGCCTGTAAAATTTCAGAAAAATCCTTGATCATTTATAAAAAAAAATGATTGCGAACCTTCTACGACGCGCCAATAAATGAAGCACCTATATTGTGTCTCTCGTTTTATGTACGATATCTGCAATTTCTATGGTTCCATGGTTTCACGTGAAATTACCAACTGAACGAACAGTATGCATCAATTAGATTGGATCGAATGTGGTTTGAGCTCAAACGTTCGACGAATAATAGTAATAACTTTTTTTTTATGTGATATGATTTTAAAAATCATTAATTTTGTAACCTCTTATTGAAAATCATGCTAATAAAAGATTATTTCAAATAACTAGCTTTCGATTGATTAAAAAGACGAACAGAATAATACTAATTACTTTCACTGCAGACTTCTATTGTCTGGAGTGTTTCTATGAGCACAACGTTTCAATCGGTTCAGTATCTCTGATCGTTACATTCGTTACCGAGTGTTAACTAGTTGAAAAAACACTTGACTTTCATTGTGTGGAGTGTTTCTATGAGCACGACGTTTCAATCGGTTCAATATCTCCGATCGTTACCAAGTATCGGACAATGGAAGTCCGCAATGAAAGTAATCAATTCACAACATTGTCTAAAACTTTCAAACAATTCTACCTTTCCACGTGTGTTCATACAGGGTCGGCGCTTTCCTACACTTACAAAACGTAAGTTTTTTAGCCAGATTTCCAAATTTCCTTTGTTTTCTACTTCTTTTGGTGGTGAGAACGCACTGTATAATTTTCTGTAAGTGGTCATAGGTCACCATGTACATTTCCTCTTTTGGTTAATCGTAAATGGAGGCCATTGCGTGAATCAATGCTGTGGTAATTTCAAAATGCTTCATTAGTATGCGCACCTGACGCAGTTTCATCCTGTAAAACAATTGGTAATCCAACCGAGTCACAATGCGCAAATGTTTTCCATTTACATTCAGAGACACAAGGTCGACTATAATCATACTAATACTGGACAAAAAAGGAAAAGTAATTGTTTAATCGATCGATAATTGAAAATATTCTCTGATCAAAAATATGTTCTCATAAAGCCTTTTTGCACAATTTTTTTTTACATATGTTATATCCAAATAAGCTATTGTTTTGGTAAGGTTGACTTTCAAGGTACCGGTCATTATAGGGCTTACTAATCTAGATACGCATTTGATAACCCATTTTCTTTTCAGACTTCCCTCGATCGACTTAGCGATACATACAGAATCTATTCTGGTACCAACAAGATTTTCAAGACAGTTGCACAAACTGTTAATACATCCTCTCAAGTCTACAATAGGTTCCATTCCAGTACTTAATTATTGATTATCAACCTTGTTCAAAAATAATCTCTTTTTATAGTAAATTAAATCATCTTGGAGTACGATAGCATTGTCCCAATTTTACAACTGATGAAATAATCATTTACAATTTCGCTCTTTTTTTGACATTTGTGATTTTTCATCAAAAATCATATTTTTAAGAATATTTCTCTAATTTACATTTGGGCCCAGAAGAAGACGAAAATTTCGCCGAAAATTTCACACCTCACTTTTTCAGCCAATAAAAAAATTGGTTTTTATTTAGTTGCCATGGCAACCCAAAAAATTTCCGGAAATTTTTATCCTCCTGGGTACCCTGGGCGAAATTAATAAGTGGAAATTTTTCTGTCAAATATTTGACATCTGATAGTTAACATTTTGCTTTTATGTACAAATGGAATGTTATTTTTCATATGAAAGGAGATAATATTTCATAATTATATATTCACTAAATATTTCGAATGTGTCTGAAAATATTTTGAGAACTTGCATTTCAACGATGAATAAAAAATGTATATCAATCAAATCTATCTATGCTTGACTTGATGAACTTAATATTTGAAACAATTTTATTCAACTTATCTTTTCGTGAATACTCGGCTGAAATTTGCAAGAATTCCTTTCCACATCACAAAACTATTTTAGTTCTGCGTGATGTGCAATGTAATTTTAGGTTGAAAATGTCGCAAAATGAATTTTCCTTTCTCACATACAAACACCGCCACTAATACTAACGCGTAACTGTCATTATATCAACAAAAACCATTCATGGCCCACTGATGTTACAACTTGTTTTCTCTCAGAATAATCTAAGTCAGTTGAATTAACCATTAATTTAATATAGTTTGGTGTGAAATTTTCAGAAAATCACCCTCGTCGCTGCGCGACTCGGGTCATTTTCAAAAAATTCATGTACTCGAAAAATTTCCGACAATAATTCAAACACTAGGGAGATTATACGTGACTAGTTGGCATCTGAGGAATGCATTTTATTTGACCACTGGCTCGTGATAATTGAACAAGCATTTCTTATATTTCAATTTCAGTCAAATATGGCTTTATTACTATTTTTCGATTGTCGTGCATTGCCTCTATACTGCATTACTTCTACTATTTAATACTGAAAGTAATTAGTCACGTAATAAACTCATCGTAGTTAACTTGAATTAATATTCGTTACTAAATAACAATACATAATCACTTTGTTTATGTCAGCAAGAAACATGATACAAATAAATATTAGTCCTGAGTTGTGGAGAAATATATACACCTGCAGATTGACTGACTTAATCGGAATTTAACTACTACCCCATAGTTTCTAGTATTTTAAATTTTCCTCATTTTGCGTTTAGGTAAACATGTTTTTCTTCCAGTATTGGGCTAGAGGACTAGTATTTTGTATTTATTCATCTCAATATTTCTATAGACTACTTACACAATAATTTATTATAAATGATTTGGTTTGCTTTTATTTTAGTGCAGAGACGCAATCCATAGTGAAGAGTCCTTACCAGTTAACTACTGGTGTTGCGATGGTGTGATTCCGACACCAAAAATCAGTAGTTCACATTAAGCAGGCCGTAAAAATGTAAAACGACGCTAGAATATGAAACTATCACTAACCACAGGGAAGGTCTAGGGAAGGAGTTTGGCTGCTCTTTGGTGATAGGTTTGAGTCTGCCCTTCTGGGGTATTCAGAGGGCGGGCAAACCAGCTCACTGTCTATGACAGAGACAGACCCTACCTATTTGTGTAGGTATACTAATGCTGTGAGTGTAAGGTCGCAGAGGTACCGACTTGTATGCCTCCTCAGTGTAGTGCAGGGAATTTATTTGCTTTTGTGTGATACATCAGGTTGTTCGCATCAATTGGCAGTAATCTGTTGAGAAATATGGCGAAACCCTGGCCATTGCATTAGTTACCTCCGAGGCTATCTCCAAGGTATTTGATCGCAATTGGCACCAGCGACTCCGTGCTGAGCTTCATCTTATGGCTTGCCTCACCAGTTGACTCAGTTATGCTCCTTGCTATCTAGCTTTCTCTCAGACCGATCGCTCCACGTAGTGGTTAATGAAATTTCATCCGACACTCTACCTATAAATGCTCCACATGGATCCATTTTAGCACCAACACCGTTTCTTCTTCACAACAATGATTTATTAGGAGCTACCTCATGCCTAATGCACAACTTTGCGGATTATAGTACCTTTCATACCACATTCTCTTCCGAAGCTCTGATATCAGCCTGTGAAACCATAAAAGAACGGGAAAGAAAAGTAAATTATCAAATATGGAATAGGGATTTGACAACTAGGTAGAATTCAATGCGAACAAAACCCAAATATATCTTTTGTCTTGAGAGACAGATCTCACGTAATTATGTCAGAAATATCCATACCAATGAAATCCTTCATTTCCACAATCGGTATTACCACCAGCAGTAACTTTTTATGGGGGAACGATGCGAGGTCCATTAGTTTTTTGTTTCGTGCCAAGAGCTATTTCACTTCCATCAACTGATTTTAACTTATGAGGCACAGATCCGACCAGTACTGTTATGCACTCCCTAAACAGACACTGAAACTTTTGAATTCCAAAATAAATGGTTATGCTTCGCTTACAAGCTCGCTCACTTCTCCGGAAAACCACAGAAACGTTAGCGATCTGCCTTTGTTTTATAGATATTCCACCGTTAGTGATCCCATCGCTGATCCGGCAGCCCGTCCAACTCAGTCCTCATTTGTCGTCACCTTGGAGACATGTCGAACATCTCTTTCCCAGGGCTCGTTCTTCCAACTAACGACAGAGCTTTGCAACTTACTGCCTCGTTAGGTGTTCCTTGAGGTATACAGTCTGCAAAAATTCAAGAAAAATACCAATTCCTACCTTCTTTCCCTAGGCTCTCACGATGTTCTCTGAACATTACAGAATTTTCTTTTTCGTTGGAACCAGAACATACAAAACAGTATCAAGTAGCTAGTACATTTTATCTTTGATGTGATATATGTAGATCGGCGGGTGCCTTTTCGATACCAAAGTTGTCATGTACCAAACTTTGCAGAAGGGTCTCGCTAATCCAGCAGGCTTTTTGTTAGTTTGTTCTGGTTCAATTATACTAAATTATGTTGAAAAGAGAAACACTCTCCATGAAAATTGAAAAATGTGATTTATTTGTAACATCTAATAGAAAAAAACTACTTCCCCGGCTAAAGCCAAGAGGTTATCTTGAACGATAGAAAATAGTGACTAAAGTTTGTCTTTCAGCCGCAGATGATTCCACAACAGATTTTATGAATATCCTATTCATATTTTCGAACAAAAATCAATATACTAAATTAGTTTCTGCAAAATGTATGTTTTCAATTTCCACGCACTCAAATATCTACATAAGGTTAGTTCGTTTTTGTTCAATTATACTAAATAATTAGTTTTCGCAAAATGTTTGTATTCAATTTCCATGCACTCAAATGTCTATATTATGTATATAAACTTGAATAAATATTTGTAGTATGTAAGAATATATGCAGGCTCATGAATAAATATTCAATCTGGAACTCTAATTTTCTTTAACCGAAAAATATAGCCATCTGAGGCAGGTATTTGGTGTCGAAAAGGCCTAGGTCCGTGCAGATATGGCGAAGAAAACACGAGGAGCGAAAAGACAATACCTAATACGTTGGGCATAATCAGATTAAAATATAATTTGAATAATTCGTAAATAATTACATTGTTCCTGTTTTCAAGATTTTTTCTCGCGAGATTTACAAGGTAACATGAACTTTTTTTCGCACTGTACCTACCAAATTGTAGTTCACATAATAGAATCAATGTTGGGTACTTAAAGTGCCATCACTCTCAATTCCTTAGCAGTTATTCAAGTTCAATAATTGTCTCTTGGAGTTATTCTGATTAAATAGACATTGCCAGAACACACTGCTGCACTAATTACAAAATTACTGTCGAGGGGCATTCTGCAGAAAATACCATCGTCGCAAGCCCACATAGCCACAAGTTAATTCCTAGGACGTGACTGAAATGCGGTCTTCATTCTTCAGTTGTGCGTATACTCATATACCTAGCGACTGTCCCGAGATCTACTGTTAAATTGTTAGAATAATTCAAACACAACTGCACCAAACATGAAAAACAAGAAAAGAGATAGCGTCTGCACCGTTGGAATTTTCTCACAGGATGAAAAAAGAAATCAACTGATGGTTTAGTGAGCCTTCCTGAATCTACAAATTGGATATTTTGAATTAGAAAATTTGTCAAAAAACGAAAGTAAAATTTTACCATTATGCCGCACATCTTGGGTGTGTGCGGATATATTTTTCAAGAGCGATAGTGGAGATAACCTGTCCATTACAAAACTACGTAGCTGGGAGCGCCACTAAGGTAGATACTCCTAATCGTAGGATCGGTTTTGCGTAAAAACTAACGATTTTATAAAAAAAAATCTGAAATCGCTCAAGAATGCGTACTTTCTCGGAGCAACTTCAAACACCAAAATATGCTTATCTAGTATTTTAGTCCGTTGCGCAACGAACTTTCCCGTATCGAAAACGGTCCGGGAATATTTTTGCCGGCGTTCCAACAATAAACAAACGGTGATTGTCAAGGAAACGATTTCATCGCCAATAAGATGATATCAATCAAAAATTGTAATGCATTTAAAAAAAAATCTTTATATTTTATGATAAGGTCGATTGCGATTTCAGAAAAAATAGTATGTGTACCTCGTAGTAAAAGCACATTCACAAATTTCAATGCTTGTTGGCCTCGGTTTAACGCCTCGGCCAACAATTTACGTTGTCGTCCGGGAATGTAATGCTTTTACTACTAGATACACAATATTCTATTCTTCTTCTATTTTTAGAATTCGGGAATTCACCTATTTTTTTCATTTATCAGACTATACATTTTTTCATTTGTCAGACCCAATTTTTTTTCTTCAAAATCATCAAATTTGAGAATTATTTGTACCCACAAAATTTTCGCAAAAAAATACCACCACTTCGCTTAATGACTTTGTCGTATTCCAAATATGAATGTTTAAACTGCTAAACTGCTAAACTAATATTGTTTGATAACATCAATATTGTCATTTGCTAAACTGAAGTGTAGTTAAAGCGAACAGCAACAAGGCTAGACACTCTACTCTCCCAACGAGTTTCTTAAACTTTTTTTAAAGCGACAATCCTATGTGCTTGGAATCACTTCCCATTACTTTGTTGATCCAGAGAAAAAAACAAAAAGTCTGGAGGACCATAAATAAACTGATTTCACGAAACCACATGGATTGATAATTGTCCGAGGACATTTGTTTAGGATTCTGGCTTGGGTTCGAGTCTCGGGGTGCGTTCGATGGTCGCATTTTGGTTAATTTTGGCGCCCCTCCCATGACGGCGTCCGGTGCGGTCGTACCGCTCGTACCTCCCTGGGCCGCCACTGTATTTAACGTTCAAACTCGGTAGGCGTCGTGATGCCCCCCCCTTCTTCACCGACGAACAAGCGCTTTTTCAATAATGCAATTTTGTATTAGGTCAAATTGGCTGTTATCGTATTTCGAATATTTTTGTTTCAGGAAATTAGGGAATAGTTATTTACCTAACAAGTGCGGAAAGTAGTACTTTTCCGCACGCGACGGCAGTTGCACGAACGACGCGGAGCGGAGTTCGGGCAAGCCGTCAAGGGCGGAAAAGACATTTTCCGTAAGAGTTAAGTACAATATTTTTCCTACGAGTGTTTTTGTCCATCTTATTTCTGAAAAAACAAGGTTTTTAATAAACAAGTTTTTAAAATAATGCTACAAAATGACTAATAAGACAGAATAGTTTCATAGATTATTTAGTTAGTTCTAAATTCCTCATTTTCAACAATACAAAAATCGTGTGGAAAAGTAAAAATCGTACGGAAAAGTAAAAATCGTGCGGAAAAGTAACTTTTCAGCTCGATTTTAAATCTTACAGAAAAGTACAACTTTCAAAATGAAAAATCGTGCGGAAAAGTTACTTTTCCGCACGCTCGTAGGAAAAGTGATTTTATGCCGAACCACTTTAGCTCCGTGACGGCGGTGGTGATCGAACCCGAGCCGCCTAGATGAGAGCAAACACTCTTAATACCTCGACCACTTCGCTACGAAGTACCTGTAACACTAGAAATATATAAAATGCTCATCAGTAGGTATTGGCCCCAGAATTAATTTTCATGTTACGTTAAAATATTTGAAACAGAATGAAAGTTTGCAGACCTTCATTGCTTGAAGATATTCGTTTCTCCATGTGGTGATACGGAACTGTGTTCAACTTACCTGAAACAGAAAAAAAGAGTTAATGATTATCTAAAATAAATACATCATGACTTCACATATAATGGGCGAATTATTTACTTTCTAAATTCTTAATTATTTAAGTGGTTACATGATATTGGTTTGAAATTTGAGTATAATGTTGATGGCTAAATTTTGTCGAAGCATTCAGGCATTCGAGAGATCTACAATGATGCCAAGAAATTTGTTGAATGGAATTTAGAATTCAATACTATGAGTACGTAAAATGTAAAACTCTATCGCCCTGAAAACCCCTAGTTCTGAACTGACCCTCCATTGAAATCAGACTCAGTATTACGTCAACATGTTCATGAAGGATTTACAATGAATTTTAACGTATCTCCGGGGTGAGCAGAATGTCTTTAGTGAGTTTCAAAAAACATTCACCATATGGGAAACTTTTTTATTATGCATTTGTCAAAAAATTGAATTTTTTATAAAAGTTGGTCCATTGCGGAAAACTTGTATTTGTGTTATCAAAATTTTGAATTTCCAAATGGTGTACAAGGGAGAACAAAAAATAGAAAATTTGATTTAACTACCCTTATCGTATCTTATCAAAGCAGTTTATTTAGAGAAGTTGTTTAGAATCGAAAACAATATTCAGATTTGGAGACACAGCCAACTACGCAAAAAAAATCCAATTTTTTATGGTTCTAGCCTCATAAAGAGTACTAGTATCTCATATGCACCTTAGGCGCCTCCTTTATATTCCTATAACGACATTTCAATACATAATTTGGTCTAATTTATCATTTGTACTAGAATATCGACGTTTGTTGAAAATGGTTTGAATTTTAACTACCTAGTTTTTTGTACAAATTTGATATTTCACTCTGTATGTATGTCTATAATAACAGTGTGATTTTATGGAGGGAAATCATTGAATAAATTAAATTACTATTGGTAAACAATTGAACAAAAATCTGCAACTTTACGATGACTTCAATCCTAAAAAATGTGATTCTTTTTAATTTTTCCGCGTAGGTGGCTATGATTTTGAATTATAATGTTGGTTTTGATTCAAAACAATTTTTCTAAATAAACTTTCTCGATAATGTCAAAAATAAAAGTAGTTTACACTTGATCAAATTTTCTATTTTTTGTTCTTCCCTGTATAACGTTTACAAATTTAAAATTTTAACAAGTTTTCTGCAAGTTTTTATAATGCACCAATTTTTATGAGGAATAAAATTTTGTAACACATGGATAATAAACAAGTTTTCCATATGGTGCAAACTTTTTGAAACTCACTATATATATTTACGATAATCATCTTATTCAAGACCATACACAACACAATGAATGCCTGGTGTCCTGCACTACCAGGACGACGATTATTGCCCTAATTCTATACAATAGGAATAATTGGGTCAAAAATCCATCAGAAAACAATTACTTTCCTGGCTTATACCACGACGAACGTTGAATTGCATCTAATGAATTTCCTTGTAGGACTCTGCACGGAAATTCATCAACTTTTTATTTCAGTGTATTTGGCAATCTTCAGTTATTTATAAATCATCAGTTTTAATTGGCTTATTTGAAAATCATTAAATTAATAAACTATACAATTAATCACGATCGAATAAACTGAAGTTTGACAAAAATAGCATGTACTACTCAGTACAAATCATAGTCATTCATTATTTCAAACAGTGACTTTTTTATTTATTTATTTTTCTCAAACCAACTCGAAAAATTTATATTTTCCCAATTCTGGGGTGGGATTTTGTGTACCATAGAATTCTATTGTCGATAGAAAAAAAGGGGTGACATTATGGTTGAATTCATTGGAAAGAAAGAGATAAAACTGTCGACAATAGAATTCTATGGTACGCAGAAACCCACCCCTGGAGCCACTGATTTATTTAATTTAATTATCTGGGTGGTCGGATAGCCAAGAGGTCTGGACGACCACAAGCTTTGTTCAAAAGCTGAAAAGTGAATAGGTACCTCACCAAAAATCATTAACTCGTCCCGAAGCACCAAGACAAATAATAAAAATAGCCGTCCACTACCCGCATAGACTATTACTTTGGGTATTCTCTAAGAGTGTTTGTGAGAGAGTATTATTAATTATTATACACCTGGTGATGAAGAGGTCGATCGAAGTGGTCATGCACATCAATATATTATGAAAACGATTTTTGAGACTACAAACGTCCGCTGACTGCAACATCACGGTACCAAATTCAAAATATTGTCACGAACTCTGATTACGAGCCCGCCTTTGGATTTTCAGAGTTCCATGCTCCTGAACGCATTTCGAGAAAACAGCCAAAACATTGGTTGGCCAAGCGAAATGATTGCTTCAGCGTCCGATGGATTGATTACCAGTGCGCGGAATATCACACACATAATCTCAATGTTTGAACTTTGGATATGTTCTAGAAAGTTTATAGATGTATACATCATGAGTATGTACGGTCAGTTAATTCGGTTGCAGTCGGCTGGAAATTTTTATATTAGTCAAACTGTATTGAAATAAAGTTGTTACACTGTATGGATACGAAGTTATTTTGGATGGCTTATAGAATATTCCTAACAATATTCATTTTCAATATGTAATTATATTTTTTTCATTTTCCAACTATATCACTTCTTCGAAGATAACTCTGATAAAAGAAAATTAAATCAATTTTAAACCTCAGAAAGCAGAGTTCCTCAAAACGAAGAATATACCTTCTTACATAAATTATGAAGTGTACCAGCACCATTGCATTTATCAATTTCATTAAGAATAATATTGAGACCCGAGAGAGAGGCAAACTTAAACTTGATATTTAAACACCTGCTTACGCCGCCCATCTACAAAATATCCATTTTCCGTGGCCCTTTCACATATTACAATGGTAAACGGTAAAAATATACCAAAAAAAAACGTAAAAAACGGGAAAAAAACAGGAAAAAAAAACGGACCCCCCTCCACAGGAAATGACTACACCTTCCTAGCTATTTTTTTTTCGGTTTCTTTTCTGTTTTTTTCTGTTTTTTTCTGTTTCTTTTCTGTTTTTTTTTTTTCGTTTTTTTTTCTACATTCATTACACTATACCCTAGCTATACAAATCCGATATCGACATTACCCAAATCACTTTTCAGTAATGTGTTCAAATCAAAATTTAAATACCTTCATTGTTTTTCTATGGTTTTCATTGTTTTTTTGTATGTTTTGTTATCATCTGTTTTTTATTTTTTATTCGTCTCTGGTTAATAAGAGACTGAATCCTGCAATCTTCAAGAGTTTTTTACATATTACATGTATGCATTACTATAAATACATAAAATCAATTATTATTATTACTTATTATTATTATATATGAATATTTTCCCCAATGATTAGGCCAATACGTATCACAGCCTTATTGGTTGGTTGATTCAACCATTTCAATGACAATACAGATTAATGTTTCCAAATGTTTCAGGTATTAATAAGGGATTATAAAAATGTTTGACAGTTCACTTTAATTTTAACAGTCAAGTTAACTTTTACTTTAGAATGTCAGTTTTATAAAGGTCCAATTTTTTATTTTAAATTTGCTTTAATGTGTACAGATTCTCTGAATTATCGAAATCGGTTTTTGAATTATATTTCATTCCACAAGTTGAAATAGTCTAACCGTTATCTAAACATTCTTGGTCGCCCTGGGCCTTCAACCAGTATCTTCATCGTCGGTTGAAAGTGTTAGAGGAAGATTCTGATTGAATATTTGAAACACTTAGTATTGTGAAAATTTTTGAATGTTGACGTTGTTATGTATAGTTTTATCAGTTGTTGTTGTTTTTTCTTTGAATAAAAGTTATCACAAAGTTTTCTGATAAAGTATATTTTAAAAGTATTATCTGCCTATAAATAACAGGTTATGGGCCCAGGCTTATAATCAGAAAAAGTAGACGACACGACGTGAAATAAATATTTCAAAGAATTTTGAGTACAACAATCTGCAAGAAGAAAATGGACGATTTTAAGGCCGAAAAACTGAATTCCGAGAACTATAGATACTGGTCGATGAGGGCACAAGGGATTTTGGAAGTTAAAAATCTCTGGCAAGCTATTGATCCTGGATTCAGTCAAGACGAGTTGAAAGAAGCTGCAAATAAGAAGAATGATCACAGTGCCAAATCTATATTATATCTGCTGATAAACAACAATAGTTTAGATGATATAATGCATTGTCAAACAGCAAAAGAAGTATGGGAAACGCTTAAACAAATTCACACAAGATATGATACCTGGCATGGATTTCTACTGTTGAAAGACTTTGTTAATACTTCTAAGAAAACCGGCGAAACCATTAATGAATATTTGACTCGACGAAATGGTTTATATCATAAAGTGAAAGATGCAGGTTTTGAATTCACCGAAAAAGTTCAAGCAGGATTTGAAGTATTGGGTTTGCCTAGTGAATATGAATATTTAGCAAGAAATTTGAGAGCTGATGAAGATGATCTCAATATGGGCCACCTCAAATCAAAGTTGGTAGAAGAGGAGAGACGTATCAACAATAAATACAACACAATTAATGAATTGGACAATGTCAGAGCTTTAACAATACAAAGACGACCATTTCAAAAGAATGATAAGTTTGCAAGAAATAACAGAACTTTCAGAAATAAACCTCAATTTTCAAAAGAGATTTCAAGTTCTGCGGATGAGAAACACAAACAATCACATCAATTTCTAAGATGCTACAGGTGTTTAGAAATTGGTCACATCGGAAAAAATTGCCCATTATCCAAAAGTAAGACCGTTCCAGCTGAAGAAACGGATCATCAAGAACCTTCTACATCACGAGCTGCATTCAGCGCGATGCATCAAACAACATCTTCATTTGTTCAATATGATGAGTTTTCCCATATAATAATATAAATATTATCCAAACAGGGAGAAATTATCGCAGAATCCACTAAAATTGGACGATTACATTATATTTTTGAGGATGAAAAACATTCTGACAATAAAAGTGACAGTTCTACAAATAAAGTTATTTCGAAGGATGATCAACTCTGGCATCAAAGATTAGCTCATTTGAATTTTCCCACCATGAAGAAGATGTTAGTTAAAAATGCCATTAAAACATATTCTGAAGATGAATATAAAGAGGGATGCCAAGTATGTTTTGAAGGAAAACTGAAGAAAAATCCATTTCCAAATAAGAGTGTCACGAGAGCGGAAAATCCGTTGAAACTCATTCATTCCGATGTAGTTGGACCTATAAAACCGTCATCAATTGGTGGAAATTCATGTTGTTACATTTACTGATGACTATTCCCGTTACTGTGAAGTGAAAATGATGAAAAAGAAGGATGAAGTTTTTCAAAATTTCGTAGAATTTCAAAGACGAGCCGAAAATTTTCATGGTAGAAAAATTGTATCCCTGAGAAGTGACAATGGAGGCGAATATTTGTCGAATGAATTTAAGGCATATTTGAAGAAAAACGGCATTGATCATAAACTCACAGTGCCTGGAACTCCTCAACAGAATGGTGTCGCCGAAAGGATGAACCAGACATTATTTGACGCAGCAAGATGCATGTTGATTCAATCTGAATTACCGGAAACATTTTGGGGAGAAGCCATTGCAGCAGCATCTTACGTTAGGAATAGATGTGCTACCACGGCAAATGGGGGTGTAAGTCCAATTGAAAAATGGCAGAAAATATCACAAAATGATATATCACATTTGCGAGTTTTCGGATGTCGAGCATGGGCAATAAACAAATCCAGAACCAGTAAGCTATCACCAAAAGCCATTTCATGTGTTTTCATAGGATATGATAGTAACTCGAAAGCATATCGACTATGGAACCCCAGAATTAATAAAATTTTCATTAGCCGAGACGTGAAATTTGAAGAGAATATATTTCCGATGAAATCAGACAATCAAACTATAATCACAAACGAAGATGAAAAGAAAAATACTATTTTAAATATCACTGGATTTTTCGATGGACATGATCAAGAGGAGAAAATCGACACAATACAAAATGAAAATGATATTTTAATAGAAGAAAGCGTCATGGAAAACGAAAATGGAAATGACATAAATTCAAGTGACGATGAATCAATTAGCGAGACGAGAAGAACCAAATCCGGAAGAGTTCTGAAAAATCCTATTTGGATGGCTGACTATGTGGTGAATGATGAGGACTTTGTATATGAATGTAATCGAGTGACAGGAACTCAAAAGACAGACATTTCAAAAACCAAAGTCAAAGATCCAAGAAATGTAAAAGAAGCATTCGCTGGTATGAATAAACAATTCTGGAAAGATGCCATGATAGAAGAAATGAAAAATCTTATTACAAATAAAACATGGATTTTCGTAAAACATCCCGAAAATAGAAAAATAATAAGGACGAAATGGGTATTTAAAACCAAATACAATGAAAAAGGAGTACTTGAAAGATATCGAGCTAGATTAGTTGCACTGGGAAATACTCAAATTCAAGGCGTTGATTTCGATCAAACTTATGCACCAGTAGTCCAGAAAAAGACAATGAGACTCCTTTTTGCATTATCCGCAGAAAAAGATTGGAGCATCCATCACATTGACATTACCGCTGCATATTTATCCGCAGATTTACATGAGGATGTTTATATGGAAATACCAAATGGTTTTGATGAACTTGCCGATACTTTGAAGCAGTTATTTCCTGAGTTAGTTACAAAGGAGGAGATCATAATGAAAAACTTAGTTTGCAAACTGAAGAAGAGCATATATGGGTTACATCAATCTGGTTTGATGTGGAATAAAACATTGGACTCATTCATAAGAAGTCAAGATTTTATTCGTTCGGTATCAGATCCATGTGTATATTTCCGAAAACAAAAGGAACTTGTTATAAGTACGTACGTTGACGACATATTATTATATGGGAAAACTCATCATATTGAACAAATGAAGATGTTGTTTGGACAACGGTTTGACACAAAAGACTTGAAAGAAGTCAAACATGTTTTATCCATTAGAATTTCACGAAATGATCAAAGAATAAGACTTGATCAGGAAAATTTCTGCATTGAACTCTTACGAGAAACGAATATGTTAGAAGCGAAAGGGGTTTCAACACCATTGCCACTTGGAGAAAAGTTCAATAAATGTGAAGTTAATAGCCAGGAAATATTGAACGATGAACAGAAGAGAGTGTATCAAAAAGTCATTGGAAGTCTGTTATATTTGGCAACCACAACCAGGATGGATTTAGCATTTGCAGCCACTTTCATGAGCCAGTTCTGTCAGAATCCATCTAAACACAATTGGATAGGAATGAAACATATTTTGAGGTATCTAAATGCTACCAAAAGGTATGGATTAGAATACAGGAAGACAAATAAAATCGCCAGTGCTTATACGGATGCAGATTGGGGAGCAAATCAAATGGATAGAAAATCATTTAGTGGATATATTTTTATACTTGGAGGAGGAGCTGTAAGTTGGTGTAGCCGCAAGCAAAGATGCGTATCATTGAGCACTGTTGAATCTGAGTTCATTGCTCTCAGTGAAGCAACGAAAGAATTCATATTTCTTCAAAAACTGTCAAAAGAAATATGTCAGGACTTTTATTTTCAAAGATGTTTCCCGATCCATATAGATAATCAAGGAGCTATGAAACTCGCAGAAAATCGAACGACATCAGACCGATCAAAACACATTGACTTGAAGCTGTTCTATATACGAGACATGTTAGAAGAAAAACAAATCGTTCTCAGATATATTCCGTCCAAGCTGAACCTGGCCGACCTTTTAACCAAAACTGTTCCTTCCATCACATTAAAAAATCACTTGGAATTTTTGGGGATCAGAGATCCAGGAGGGGTGTTAGAGGAAGATTCTGATTGAATATTTGAAACACTTAGTATTGTGAAAATTTTTGAATGTTGACGTTGTTATGTATAGTTTTGTCAGTTGTTGTTGTTTTTTCTTTGAATAAAAGTTATCACAAAGTTTTCTGATAAAGTATATTTTAAAAGTATTATCTGCCTATAAATAACAGAAACTTCCTCAAAAGTGAAGTGAATATCGTTTTAACAAAGTCAGAAAAATAATACAACAATAAACTCAAGTATGTGCTAAGTTATTGACAGAAAAACTGTCGAAAACCATAATTTCCTACAAAGTTAACTTCAACTGATACCCATTCCACCGGATAAAGTCAACTCCTTCATCTAGAAGTTAACTGAAAGATGTGACGTCATTCTACAAGTTAACTTCTAGTTTTCTATCAAAATAGTTTTATAATACCTGCCCTTGGGAGTATGTAGAGGTATCGTCAAAACAAAGCAATACTTAAAAAAATCTGCACTTTTATTCCAAACGAAAATTTCGTTTCATCCCGTGAGAACAAAAGATGATCTACCGATTCGAATATGTTATGTTTCAGTGCTACAAACCAGGAGTTGAGCATAACATTAATATAAGGAAAACTGGGAACTGACCACATCATGAGAAAAACGCATTCTATTCATACAAACGCGTCCGTCAACCTCGCAGCTTGAATCTTATCGCACTCTCACTTCGAATAGAGTAAGAACTTGACCCACAAAGCGGGTCAATACCAAGTCTAACATAATACCTATTTCGTTGCGCAATAAAAAGAAGGCACCTACAGCGATGATTCCACTTATGAAATATGCATACCTTGACAAGGAATAAGACTGTAGACTGATACTAATGAACACTAATTTCCAATAACGCATAGCAAGCGTTGCAATATAATTTTTCTACAACTGTCAAAAAAAGTCTACTATTTTTGTGCGGTTTGTGTGCGTGAAGTATTACAATATTTCACTATCAACATACGATTTCATTATTAAACGGAAAAGCGTAAAAAAAGTGCACTTTTTGTAACGGCTGTTGCTAGGCAACCGACAGTTTCATGCAACAACAGTGACAGATTCGAATAAATCCTGTCATAAAGCCAGTTCTCATTTTCTTTGGCAACTAATAATAATAATAATAATAATAATATATTTATTTCTCTTGTTGAAAAGTACAAAATAGAAGATGACTTCAATGGTACAATAACAAGGAAGACGTCACAATGCTAAATATAAATGTATATATACATACACAACACATACATATATCTAAAACGAAGATATGTTAGAAATAAAAAAAGATGTATGCAATAACCTATAAATATCTGATATACAAATGTTTCACCAATAATATTCTTAGCATTCTTACTATTAAATAAGTATTATCAAAATTCCAAACTATCGAGGCGAATATATTGTCACAATAATAGCATATACCTCTAAGGAACTATTGGACCTAATCTACACTAGGTAATCCAAGGTAGCTATGGCTGTTTGGCCGTCAGAAACTAGTTGACAACAATAATTAATGAAATTTGTGAAATTGGGCATCTATCCAGATAACGAATTCTTGATAACTATAAATTTAATTCAAGTAGAAATGAAAAGTGATGGAGATTGAACGGAGAAAATCGTGGATAGTGAAAATATGAGATTTCCTTGAAATAGTTCAAAGAAAGAAAAAGGTATTCGTTGCTCCACGAGGATTGTTTATTTATTCTGAATACAATTCTAAGAAAATGAAAAGTTACTTCGATGGACTAGTTATTCGAAAGTAAAATCAACATTAATAATAATAATATTGACCTCGATGAATATGTTAATTTAATATTTGCTTCAAATTTTCCATTTTGCGGGATAGTGTGAAGAGAAAAAGATTTCGACTATGTCGAAATTATTCGTTTCATTTGTTTGAAACTCAACTCTCCGGCATACTCTTCGAACTTTGTTCGAATAATGAATCAATAAAAATATGCCAAATTCATTTCATATTTGGAAAAAAATATGAATTGGCTATTTTTTCTGACAGTTGTAGAAAAAATACTGTATGAAACTCGTGTGTAAAGTGACTTTACTAACTTGATACATAAATAGTAATTTACAATGGGTTTAAAATTACTATTTTAAACCCATTTGTAATGTATTAATGGGGTGGTAAATATTACTCGTATTGCGCAGAATCGCTTGTGTGGATTTCATGAAAAGTTTCAAAAAACAATATCGAAGAATTTTATCAGTCATTACTCGATCAACCACTATCACACCATCGACAATTGTTACCTTTATTGTAATGTATAAATGTATTAAACAGAGGATTTAAAATATTTTGACATCATTCTCCACAGATAACAAAAACAGTGATTATTATCTTCAGTGATAAATATTGGAATTAGTGTTCATAAGCAACATGAGCATCAATGTTTTCATAGTTATTTCGACATACAAAAATTTTAAAAAAGCATTTTTAACACTTGTGTTAAAAGTGATTTGGATACATTATGTGAAATCGTCAGTTTTTAATTTAAATACCCATGACTTCTAAACGCCATTTTTAATGACAGTTGTATAAAAAACTATTTATCATCAATTTTGACACAAAAAACTATAGTCATTGCAGTCGACAACGAAACAATATACAACTTGGTTTTAGATTCTAAAATTTCCTTATTGATTCGTACAATGGACATTACAGAAAATGTTTGAAAATCTTCATACATGTAAGTTAAATTTGAAAAAAAAACATTCGTGCACTGTATGCACCAGTATGTTTTCCATAATTACACTTGCATTCCTGCATATTTGCCAAAAAATATCGCAAATTTTCATTTCAATTGTTATGAAACTACTTTTTCTCAGGAGATTTTCCTCAATTTAATTGCACTGAATAATTTGTTTTATTATAGATAATACAAAATACATTTACATAATTAGTTAGATATTTTTCAATTGAATACTAACAGTCAGCAGAAATAAAGTAAAACTTCAAAGTGAATCGGAGTAAAACTATAAATTTTTTTCTTCAAGTGAATAAAGAAGAACTCAGAAAGGGTGTTTCTGGCAAAATGTACTAAAAATATGAGTTCTAAGTTTGAAATTATGTACATAGTTTCTGTATTCTTCCATTGATGGCTTGAAACAAATTTTGTGATACAATCAATCTAAGTATCAGCTGAATTTCCCTATCTATATTTCAGATTTTGCAAATGTTGGCCGATATCCAAAGTACAGTTTCCCAATTAATTATGGCAATGGTGATTGATCAAAAATGTACGAACATGCAAAAATAGAGTTTGGTAATCAGCTTAAATATCAACAGCCTCAGTTTTCGCAATGTTCATTTGTCAAGATGGGCGTGAAATACAGGACTAAGCCGGATCTAGGTCGTACCGAATATCAATCAATGACGTAAGCAACGCAGTGATTTTTTTAAAATCATATCTTGCATGGGAGTCAAAACAAAAACTCACTTCAATACACAAAAATGTGGTGCATCTAATACCAATACCGGCAGTATGATTATATAACAAGTTCAAAGCTGCAAAAAAAAGTGATGTTTTGGAATATTAAGGTGCGTTTAAATTGGAGCGAACAAAAGAGAACGAACGAATTCGTTTGCTTGACCTAGAGTAATTTATACGAAGAATCAAACGCGAGCAAACGAGCACGTTTGTGTTCGTTCATGTTCAGAAGTCTGTCGGTAAATCAGCGAATCATCAAAGGAAATTCGTGCTCGAAGTGGACAGAGCCGCTAGTTAAAACATCCTTATTTGTATCCGACATGGCGAACGGATCATCGACGAATGCGAATGCTCGTTCTTAATTTGAATGCCCCTGCTCGCAGGAAAGAAACGAACCAACAAATATCTACGAATTCGTTCCTTCCCGTTCGTTCGCTTATGTTCGCTCCAATTTAAACGCACCTTAATAACATACCGAAACAAAAATAATTGAGATTTTTAGGAAATCGATTAAACTCTACAAGTTGAAGATGACCACAGATATATTGTTTTTATTCTTATGTTCTGTTTGAGAAGAAGCCTAAAATAAAACCAGCAACAACTTTCCTTCTATATTCTATCCTCAACTCCTGAGTTAAAACTTAATTAAAAAAGAGATACTAGTATTAACTGAAGCAAAGTTTTTGTATTATACTTACTTTCTCATGTGAAATTCAACCAAGCATGTTAATTCACCCCTCTTACACAATATCTTTTCAAGCGAATGTAGTACACTTCTGTGGAAATTTAATCGTGTTTTACCTGAGTGTCATAGGTATCATGTAAGATCATTCTTTTGAATACCTACGAGACATTCTCCATTCCTAGAATTTCCTACCATAAAAAATATATTTGTTCTGTAAGTACTTCATTCTTCTCATTACCATGATAAACATTTCATTATTCTTGAAATTGCACTTCGAGTTCAAACTGAATGAATATTGAATTTCTTGAAACACTTATTTTTTACTAGGGACCCGCCCCCGCTTCGCACCGGTGCAATTTGCATGTGGTGTTATTTATTTTATGTTTAAAAAAGCACTGTTCGATCGATTCAGAGTTAAACGGTTTGGTATTGTTTTAATAGTTATTTACTGTATGAGTATGTTTTATATGCTGAGACGTGAAATACAATACAAAGTTGTATCCAAAGCTGAAGTTATAAAAACGAATACTTTTCCTAATTTCAATTTTGCAAATAATGTGTTTCCGTGACTTCATAAGACGTTTGTTCACAGTAGCATTATGATTTTCTAGGCTGCCAGCTTTGGGTAAGAAGTGCTATAAATGTCCCTTTACTAACGAATGTTCAATAAACAAGTTTCTAGAGGAGTTTATCAACGCGTTACATACCGTATTTTTTTTTCTTTCAGGGCAATAAAATAATTCCAGCGAATTTTTTGCTTTATTAAGTGAAATTTTATCTTCTATCTAGGCCATCAGCTCAAATATTAATTAATAAATATTTAATCAGTTCATTGGAATAGATTGCAATCTAGAAAAGTGTTGAAAATAAAATTAAGTATCTTGGTAAATGACAACTAGTGTAAAGGCATATAGTTCGTCGTACAGCTTCCTGTATGGTTGCAGGGGATTAAAGCTCGGATTAAAGCCCTGACTAAAGGTAAGGAAGTAGGTAATATAACTTTTTTTAAATCGTCCGAATACTTTCTCATTCTAATTCGCGCACCTCATACGTTTATATACATTCATTGCTAGATTTGCCAAACATAATGAAGGTTCCTCTATGCCTTATAACACCCGAATAATTCCATTGGGTTCCGATTTATAATAATGATGTCTGTTATGTTCAAATTCTGTCTTATTATTTTTGTGAAAATAGTGTTTTACTATAGTAACAATGCGTGCTTTCTATATCTGATCTTCGTTATTAAGGAAGATTTCAATCGTAAGCCTTTTAACCATTTTGGATTTGGGGCTGCGTTGAAGTCGGTAAACCAAATTGATTTTATTCGTCAACTGACATCTTCATTTCTTCTTTATAGTGGGTCCCATAGCCAGCGACACTTTATCGTCCCAACAAAACCATGAAGAATTGACTCCGAAATCATGTCTGGTCTTATATTATTATCTCGGCAGCAGTGGATCCAATAAAACCGATTACGATTATTTTCCAGTTTTATTTAGGAACTATCAATTATATTTATTTTCAATGAGTGCCACTAATTCCATAGTGTTCTAAATGCGCATACATTAACTTTGTGACATATTTTTTCAGGTCGACTGCTTAACACTCGCGCCCAATCTGAGAGATGCAGTCGTTGCATTAAAAGCTTTCTTTTTGGAGCTTCATGCACTGGAGCTGTACCGTGTTTGGTGCACCCAAGCTACTCCCAAATAGAACGGCTTTCAAGGTTTATTTTGATGAACATATTGCACATCCGTATGAATTTTTTTTTCTTGTTTTGCTTTCTTCACGAAAATCTACAAATTTTGTTGAATATGTCAAATATCTTCAATCTAATGATTGTCTTTTTGCAAGTGCTAGGAATCGCACGTTAAAAGGTAAGACCTCGTTAGTCCTTGGCTCGCACAAGTTTCGACTTTTGAGGGCTGCCGTTTGTAAGGGCACGACAGCTGGTTAACGGAAAAAATTTTTTTAACAAATTTTAACAAAACAATCATGGCATGTACCTGCAAATCGGTGATCTGAAATAATATATTTTAGACGATGTACAAATTATTGAATTTTGGTCATACCTCTCGATCATAATCTTCTTTGCTTACTAAAATTCAACAAACCATTTATTTGTAACTTTTTTTCGTTACCACTATCCATTTTGTGTCGTATTTTATCCATAGAAATTATAATATATATACTTACTCTAGAATGCCAATTCAATGGGACGAGTGTTGTAAAAAGTTCGATGCATTATTTAGTGCGCATGATCAGGACCAGTTTCATTCATACCAGGGTGGGTTTCAGTGAGATTTTCAAATGATTCATGATATTGAGTAAAATCGATTTGATAATACGTTGGTGTCAGGGCAGTCTATGAGACACGAAAAGTTTTGGTGGGCATATACCTATGTTGTGGAACTGATTAAATCCGAGAAATTCATCGAATAAAATAACAATGAAAAAATATATCTTGAGTATAGGTAACTATTGGTCACGTTTCTGAAATATACATATTTTATGATTTTTTTTTAAGTTCTGATTCCCACGGAAAGAAACATCCTATATTGTTCAGAGAACATCGTGAGAACCAAAGGAAGGTAGGTAGGAATTGATATTCTGCGAAACAGATTTTCGGCATGTCTCCAAAGTGACGGCATACGCTGAGGACTGGAGCTCGACGGGTCAGTCTCGAAGGGACCGCTAACGGTGGCACGATTGATAATATTTCGGGAGAGCATCGTCCATGGAAATATCTATAAAACACAGACAGATCGCCAACCTTTCTGCGATGTTCCAGAGGAGTGAGCTAGCTTGTGAGTGAAGTTGTTGGATCACCATTCTGAAATTATTGCCAAGTGCGTATTTATTTCATTCACGATTTTTCCCCGTTCTGCATTCACTGGCTGATATCGGAGCTTTGGAAGAGAAAGAGGTATGAAGAGTACTATCATCTGCAAAGCTGATTACTGGACATGAGGTAGCTCCCAACAAATCATTGATGTGAAGAAGCAAGTGTTGGTGCTACAACTGACCCAGCGGAACACAACTGGAGAGGCAAGCCATAAGATGAATGATTCATCCAGAAATATCCCAGTCCCATTTTCAAAATATCAAATTGGAATCTGAACTAAAAATAGGATACAACATTCAATATAATTATATTAATTAAACCAAAATTTTAGTTAAGCAATATGCACATCTTTGCACTTGGCTACACCATACTGATGATGACCATCAACAGGCTGAGGCACGTGTCGACTGTTGGTTTACATTTTAAAGGTTATACCCAATACATTCGTTTTTGGTGAGTTAATACAGCAAGTGAAATAAAATGAGAAATAAAACAAAATGAAGAGTAGTAATAAATGGATTGTTTATAGAGAAATAAGAAACTGCCAATCAAAATTTTGAACTTTGCCATTTTTAATGTTTATAAATATTATATGAATACTTTTTGATAATAAAGGTATAGCACTCTGTGTTTATTTTTCAAATGTGTACTTTTTCCTGATGGCCAATAGAACTACAAAAAGAATCTACAAAAATATATAAATGGTTGGGTAACAAGTGCATTAATTGATTACTGAACATACTAAGTTCGAATAATGAATTCCAGGAATATTTCCTTTATTTCCACACCATAGAACCAAGCACGTCAACATTGTCAAAATTAAAATTTCACTACCGAAAAACCCGAAAACTAATAACATACACACTACCGATGAATAATTGAAGTAAACAACAGTAATAAGAAAAGCACATCTAAATAAACACAATAACGTTAATGGTTAATTTCACAATGAACACAAATCGCCTAAACCACCAAACTAACCCAAACCGGCTCTGGCAAACTACCAGCCTTCCTCTGCGGCAATTGAAAACTGTTAACACTGTTGCACGATCCCAACAATTCAACGGGAATTTGGGTAGGCTTCACAGTAATGCTAGGTTATTTTCGACAGAATCTCGACTACAAAGATAAAATTTTCTGAAATTTGTCAACGCTGCAGAGCTAGGAGACTGGTTATGGGCATGCGCATTGATGAAAACATTTGGAATTTTACAACACTTTTCAGTGTCCCACGAAGAGGGGATTGGCATTCTAGAGTAAGTATATATATTATAATTTCTATGATTTTATCCGATTCCTCCGCTACTTAAACATAAACATTAAACATAACCAAAAAGAGTTTGTTGCACCAAGTACTTGGGGTGAGTTCGACTTGTCAACACTATTCGATCGTTTTACTCTAAATGTTCTTCAGTCGTTCGGTAGAGTGACAAAGTAATGTTTTTGAGGTTGTACCCGAACGATTGAAGAACATTTATAGTAAAAAGTTCGAATAGTGTTGGCAAGTCGAACTCACCCATAGTAGATGCTCGAGGGGGCAGGATAATGATTGTGGAGTTGCACCGGGGCTTGAAGCACAACCCAAAAAGAACGGATTGGTGTCGGTGTTTCATGCCCCTGAGTAGCTCCGGTGTTCCTCAAAGGGCCAAATAGAAAGGTGCTATCATGCGCTTTTACTGAGGCCTATTTTCCTAAATTGGGTAAAAGTAGCCGTAAGTAAGGAAATATTTGATTCTGTCGAGAAGTGCTAGAACGTGCTAGTCAGCTGTTCTAGTTGTTTGTGTACAACTTAACCTGTAAATATCACAGTTAATATATTTCCTTCGATATTCTGATAACACTTCATTCTAACACTTGAGGGATATAAAAAACCACTCGAGGGGATTACAATAATAACTAAACCAAACACGATAAAATTGAACAAATCTACAAATGACGATGACTTCATATTTTCACATTAACAAATGTAAATAAACAAAGACTGCCTGAGTCGCCATTTTCCTAGCGATATTAGCGACATCATCGGTCGATTCACTCTCCTCTTTTGAATTTCGTAGAGTCAACCACGGCAAGCCGAGGTGCTAAGTGCATATACCAGATGCCACGCGACTAAATTTGAAAGCAGTATTAATTGTTTTGATTTTTTGCGTTTGTTTTGAATATGAATATTTTTATTTCACAAAATTTTTTCACGTTTTTATCGATGAATTATAATTATCTTGTCTTGACCCAAAACAAAGAATCTGGTCAATTTTAAGTGATGCATCTCTCAGATGCAAGCGACTATTTTTGTCAAATTAATGAGCGCGGCTGTCGGAGTGTTAAAAAAAGTCGTTTTTCTGGGACGGGAAAAAAGTTTGACATTTTATCTCTGTTGACAGGTACTAAAATATGACTTTTCAAATTACTTTTTTTCCCGAGAACAAAGTGAGTACTTTTTTCCCGGATATATACATAGGTAAAGGTAAATTATCACTCAACCTGCACACTGCTAACCTAACCGGCCTTTATTCCTAATAGTCAAAGAGCCGAAGACAGGTCGACCTTCACCGTCCTGTTTAACGGATGAAACACACTTCTCATCATGTTTCATAAATAGACGAATACACATAAAATGAGTTGCCTATCAAAATGTGATCCAGACTATATACCAGCGAGTTTCAAAAATTTGCACCATATGGAAAACTTTTCTATTATCGATTTGTCAGAAAATTTTATTCCTCATAAAAATTAGCGCATTGCAGAATACTTGTCAAAGTTGTCAAAATTTTAAATTTCCAAATGGTCAGAAATTTTGATCAAGAGTAAAATACCCCTTATTATTGACATTATCAAAAAGTTCATTCAAGGAGGTTGTTCAGAATTGCAAACAATATTAAAATTTGGAGTCACAGCCAGCGTAGTTTACTCTTGATCAAGATTCTATTTTTTGTTCCCCCCTGTACACCGTTTGGAAATTTGAAATTTTGACAACTCATATGCAAGTATTCTGTTATGCACTAATTTTTATATAAATAAAATTTTCTGACAAATCGTTAATGAAAAAGTTTACCATATGCTGCAAATTTTTTAAACTCACTGTATATAGTCTGGACCACATTTTGATATGCAACCCATTTTAGGCGTATTCGTCTATTTATGAAACTTCATAAGCCGTAGACTTTTGATTTTTTTCACTATTGAATCGTAGTTTTCCCCGTCACAGAAAAAAATAGTGTATTATACACGGGAAAAATAATAGATTTTAGCTTTCGGTTTTTTGTCTCCCTCCGCTCGAGATAAAATCTAATACTTTTTTCCCTTGTATAATAAATAACTATTTTTTTTTTTATATTTTATTCCATTGATATATTTAACCATTCCTGATCTTGCCTTGACCAAAAACAAAGAACCTATATTTGATAGATTATTGGGAGCAACTATCGGAGTGTTAAATAGGTAGGTGGTGCCCTATTACATTTCTAGAACGTTGAGATGATTTCATTTTGCCAAAATCATACGAAGCTCTTAGAATAATCGTCAGCTCGAGAGCTCTCGCATGATGTGCACTATGCTCGACGAAAATATACCCTCTGGGAAGTATAGTGAAGCGGCCTAGACTCCGATTTACCAGCGTGGGACCTTCGTACCCAATTAGATTCGAACGAGGAACAAATGTCATCCATCAAAGCTGTATCTATTGACCTATCCCTGCACCGATGAGACTGAAACCAAATTCTGCTAGTTGGTTACAGAGAACGTGCAATAGTGTCCTCTACCCTGAGGAACATTGCACAAGTAGCGGTTTGATAATAATAAATACCCGTCGCGGTATTAGCCAGGGAAGTAGTTGTTCTCTGAAAGATACTTCCTATAAGTGCCTAGACTGTAATTCGATGAGAGTAAAAAAGATAAAGCCCCGGTCGGTAACGACTTTCGTTATCTATCGATCTCCCAGTAGAACTTTGAGCGATGTGCTCACTTACAACTACATAAATATTTGGATATTCCAAAAGTATTCATATTTAATATATCACGACTAAAGAAAATGAGGAATATGAAAAGTGTTTGCCGTTACACGATTGCCTTGTTCGACGACCGCCCGTTAAGACAATTCACACCCATACCCTGTTCCAATTGAGCCCATCAGAGCCGGAACTGCGACAGATCCGTAAACGAAATGGCTCTTGATTCGAGCCGAGAAAACCGGTTTCGAGCTCTTCCCGGGCACAGCAGCTCGCTTCCGGGAAATTTAGACACAATTTGTGGAAGAAGTAGGAGAAGGGCATTAAGGAAGAGTAAGGAAAGAAAATAGAATGGGGGAATTGTGAGTGTCCAGGGTGTTGACAAACTGCACATGACAAACTCCTATGTTATTCGGGGAATCTCATCCCCTTTTAGCATATTATTGAAGGGCTCGGCAGTCATAGATTTCAGGAGTCAAGAACAATAATTGCCTAGACAATAGTATATTACGTAACAAGTTTTTCTATGACCGTTGAAAGAAGAACTCTTTTCATGTGATATTTTCGTTGAGTAACAGAATGCATTACCCACAAGTCACGCCATGATACATGGGTTGTGGCTAATCAGCGACAAGGAAATTCATTACTCAACAGTTATACAAGATGAAAGTATTGGAGAATGTTCGTAGCAAAGGGTCGTGACTCAATCGGATATACAGACAGTATCGGAAACTTTTCATCCGGGGTTAGACAGAAATCTACTGTATAAGTATATAGCAGGACATGATCATGGATCGGCTAGAAATGCAGAAGGCGTTTGACAAAGTCTCAACAGATGTTTTATTACAAAAATGCAGAGGGAAGGCATGCTTTTGCATATGGCGAAACTCCTTGAGTCGTATCTGGTTGGTAGGTCCTTTCGGGCGAGTCAATACAAGTCACCCAGAGATCTAGTCTCTCCCCGCATTTGTAACCTTTGAATATACGTATGACTTTCCGACTCTTGTGAAAAGTTGTATACACCGACGACACAGTTGAAACTTGAAGTCTTTACGAAAAAAATGCGTTCCCAGAGACTCTCTACAATGAAAAAAAAACTAGTTTTTCGCGAAAATCATTCATTTCTTAAAAAACCACTGAACTTTTTGATGAAAATAAAATATCGCTTGACATGAAAAATACTACAATCTTACCAATTCTTGTTATCGGAAAATAATTTCCAAAAAAAAGAAAATATCGGTTTTCGACATTTCACTCGGCAATTTTGGGGTTTTGTGAAAAATCTGTGTCAAAGTTGTATATTTTTATTTATTCAGAACTTTTACATTTACCTTTTTTGTTAAAATACGTATTTACGCTGCAAATCGTAAAAATTTCATCAACATTCAGATGTTGAATTTGTGTCCCTGTTGAAGTTATGCCCTTTTATGCCCTTTTCTGCCCTTTTCTACCCTCTCCAACCTAGTTTACCCTTTACGGAATTTAAAAAAAAGTAATTCACCTGGCCTATTGGAATAGTTTACCCAAGAAATTTTTCATACAGCGTGTTGGTCTAAAACAGAATCCCGCTCATAGAATTCGATTTTCTACAATGTATTCAATATCGTCCGGCTAAACTTTGAACGTAAACAATTTCGAATCATAGAAAATGACGAAGTTCCTCACTTCCGTTTGACAGCCAAACATGCGCTGCAAGAATTACTTTCTGTATGAAAATGAATAATTCATGAATTTCATAAAATTGACAAAATTTGTTGAAACAACCTGTTTCTCAATCCACAATCCACCTTCTGCACGAAAGGAATAAAAAGCAATTTGCTCACGCCCAGGCTTCTCGCTTGGTTGGTTATTTCCCCTGTTCCATCAGACAATAATTAATCAAAACTTCAGAAAACCAACACGAAACTAAAACGACTGGAAAGTTTGCCGTTAGCTTAAATCCAATATAATTTTCTGTTTTCCCATTATCCACGTTTATGCTTTCAGTGACTCGCAAAATACGTTTCACAATGACGTACTAAGCTGCGATCAGTACGTCACCTTAAAATTATTGTCCTCAATGAAATGACGTATGAGATTTCGCGACTCTTATTAATGTAAACGTTTTCAATCGTAAATCTGTAATGGCCAAGCGGTCTAATGCTCAAGACAAAATGAGTAATGAAGTAATGAAAATATTATGATGTACACCTAATGAACGAATTGTTTTCCCGTCGCCAAAACCACTACATAGTTATCAGTTTTCAACAGAACCAGACCATAATAGTTATTTATGTATCAAGTGCGTAAAGTAGGCGTTTATGGCCTGCGGCGTGGATAATGGCCCGATGGCGTTAGCCGAGGGCCATTACACGGCTAACACCATCGGGCCATTATCCACGCCGCAGGCCATAAACGCATTTTACGCACGTGATACATACAAAATTTTATGCACTAGCGGTTTATACAGTGTCCACCAAAATCTTGGAACAGCATGAAAAACCAACTTTTATGAAGAGTGACATTTTCTGAGAAACTATTAATAAAAGTTTCCCATATGGTTCCAAGATTTTGGCGGACACTGTAATATGTATATCGCAATTATCGTGTCAATAAGTATCTCTGTATACTGAAATAGATTCATTTATTCGAACTGTACACAGAATACCCAGTATATACACACCTAATTCTGACGTTGTTAAGCAAGCTGGTGGCTGTTGTCTAGCAACAAATTCAATAAACAAGGTAAACGGTCATCTGTTTATCCAAAAAAGTACGTGAGTTAACTCTACACGAATATGGAATCATCAGATGAAGAACATAATATATACATACCGATGGAAATTATGGAATCGGCTGAGAGTGCAAAACTCGAACTGCTACCAACAAAGTCGAAGAAACTTTACGAAAAGACGTATAATGAATTCATCAAATGGCGCAATGGAAATAATGTGATGGTGATTACAGAAGATATATTGCTGGGATATTTTTTTGAGAAGTCCAAGAATCGAAAACCATCTTCTTTGTGGTCATACTATTCGATAAACATAAGCAAATTCCCAAAATTGATAGCATTTTTGAAACGGAAGAATGAAGGATATAAGCCAAAGAAATCTAAAATATTGAATAGAGATGAAATAGGACTTTTTCTAAAAGAAGCTCCAGATGATGATGAAGGTATGTCATACCTATATTTTTCAAGTAGTTAAAAAACTTATTGATTATTTTATAGGTTGCATTAATATTTGGAATACATGGTGCTTGTCGTAGAGAAGAATTATCAAATTTGAAGCTTGATGACATTCAAGACCTAACATATGCTTTATTGATTACAATTCGAGAGTCAAAAACTAAAATACAACGAACATTTACCATCTGCAGTAATGAAAACGAATCAGTTAATTATTTGGATATTTATAGAAGATATGCTAGTCTACGTCCCGCAAATACTGAACATGGGCGTTTTTTTATATTCTATAAGAACAACAAATGCACAAAACAAGTTGTTGGGAAGAATATCTTCGGTCAAATTCCAACAAAAATTGCAACATTTTTGAAGCTACCGGGCCCAGAAGAGTATACGGGTCATTGTTTCAGGCGTTCTTCAGCCACCTTATTGGCTGATGCTGGGGAAAGTATCACCAATATCAAAAGACACGCTGGTTGGAAATCAACTACAGTAGCTGAGAGCTACATTGAACAATCGATTTCAAATAAATTGAATATTGCCAAAAAAATTGCCGGGGATGGTGATGGACCGATACCAAATAATTATTTGGACCTACCATCCACATCTAAAACGAGTGATGAGGATGTTTCAATTGGGAATAATTATTTTCAAGAGAAAAGGCAATATCCCACCCTCAATATTCATGATTGTAACAATTGCATAGTTAATATAAAATTTTAATTTTCAGTGTTATAATGGTCCAAAATATGTAGATTATGAATAAATGTTGTTAAATGAGTATTTCTTTAATGAACTGAATTGATTGTTTCGTGGTAGGTCTTCCGTGAAATGATGTGCGTATATATGGAAAATTTGAGTATATTGTTCACTTTACCGCCCGCGGGCCATAATGCGCCCGCGGGCGATAAAGTGCCTCTTTACGCCCAGCAAACCGGACGGTAAAGTGTACTTTACCGCCCGCTAGTGCATAAAATCATAAAACTGGACCGCAATCCTAAATTACGGAATGTTTATAGGAAAATCATGATCTCCGAACCCAAAAACTCATATCGAATCGGTCCATAATCACAAAAAACGTCCGCCATTTTGAAGCCGTCATCTTGAATTAATAAATTATTATAATTTTTGAACCCGAAAACCCTCACATATGAATTTTGAATCAAATTGGACCTTCATAACAAATATCGTCCGACATCTTGATTTTTTGTATTTCAACAAGTTTCATAATCTCCATACCCAGAAACCCTCACATACTAATTTTGAATCGAATCAGACCATAATCAAAAAACTTCTCCGCCATCTTGGAGTGGTCATCTTGAATTCGTTAATTTTGATTTAAATCTTCGAGCCTGAGAACCCATACATACAAATTTTGAATCGAATCTGGTAATAATCAAAAATCAAGTTTATGTTTAGGAAAAAAAAAATGATAGGGTGAAGACTTTTTACGACCTCACTGTATATTTATGGTACAATTTTTTTTTCTCAAAATTTACATTCATAACATTTCCAAATAGTTTCGGCCCTTCAAAGTATTGTACTATTTTGAACGGTTCATCTCCTAGAGATTTTCGTAGTTTTCATTTTACTTCTATATTTTTTAATTTTCCATACATTCTGTGACTGGAGTCCATTACCTAATATCCTGAAATTTAAACGACAACTTTCAGATTAGCACGAAAACGAAAAAGTTTTAATATAGCTTTGTAATCTGGAAGATCAAGAACCGAAATATTTTATACGGTTCTGTACCGCCTGAGAATGGTCAAGCTACAAATAGGGAGGAGTTTAGATTCAGGTCGGATTTTCATGCATGATCCGATGGTACGATTGGTTGAAAAAGTGTTCTGATTGGTTGAATTGTTGCCTACCATTTTCGTACCATCGGATCGTCGGATATCGTATATATGCATGAAAATCCGGTCTTAGTCCTTCGGTGGAACTGGCAGCGCCATCTAGCGATATACGTTTGTTATTCTAAGGGATAAAGACCTTTAATGCATTAATATCACCACCGGTATCAACTAATACTTTTGCAGATGTCCTTCGAAAACAATGCCCTGAATGCGACTCAAACAGTGTCATACGTACTTGTATAAGGGTATATGGGTATTTCAGTGTCATTACAAAATATAATTTGTTTTTTAACGAAGTAGGTACTTTCCTGTTTGCACTGTAAACAAATTTATTTGATACGATTTCTGCAAATAATTTATCTCGAACTGCTAATGCAAATTTATATTTCACAATTCTCAATTCACTGATTCTAATCTAATCGGATTATTCCCTGGCTAGTGTTATTTATGAGCAAGTCGTAAGACTTCCCGTTCAGCCCAGACATTCCTAGAAGGTTCGCGAGTCTCGAATCGATAAAATCATCCGTTATAATTGTATCGCTTCGCTGTTTACGAATTCCAGTGTCGGCTCAGGGTCCCTACAATAATTATGTGAATATCTATTTTTTCATTATTTAAGAATTAATGTTGTTCCATTTTTGGATATGAAATATGGCTGGTGTGATAATCACGTGAGTGTTGTAATATATTTGTTGCTGTAATATCTAATAAAGAATTAATATCCTTATATGTGCACTCCGTTTAACCGTGACTTTTGTGAGTTTATAATTGATGACCCATGGAATTTCCGCATAGTTTACTATTTTTACCGCCTCCTAACTTATACGGAAGATATGTAGGAAAAAGCATGATGAAGACCTGTGAAGTAATAAAGAATTGTTGGCACAATTTCTATAAGGGACACCAGCGTTTATAGGTAAGGTGTCAAAATTCATTGGAATCCAAATACATTAAACAAGGGCCTTTTCACTCTTCAGAAAGGGATTGGTTGTACTAAAATTTCATTTATTTTTTGTATTCGATCTGTTCGAAGATCATTAAGATTTGTTATATCTTTTATGGACTACGTTTATCTCGACGGTATCTATGCGCTTCAAATTCGATAGCATTGAGTCAAGTTAAACCACCCTTCTGTTTATGTCGCAATATATAAGTGGATCGAGGAATCCTATGCTTCAATCCGATTGAAAAACCTAACTTCACAGCAATATGTTGAATTTCGAAACGTAAAATTTCTTGTGTTCTGCGAATTAATTTACGAATCGTTGTTGAAAATATGCGAAACCTTAATCCTTTCCTCATCCATGTATCCCAAAAAACAGTTGAATGAAAAAACTGCTCTCTTCTTTGGACAATATTTTCTTCTTCTTTATTATTAATTTGTTCTCCATTTTGAGAAAGAGAAACTCATCCGATTACAGAAAATTGAGAAGATAAACAACCATTTTGGATTTGACTAGTTTTACCTGACATCTGTCAATTTCAAACTCGTTTATCTCGTAATTTCACTTCTCTTCAAGGCGATCGGTTGGGTCCAATCCTATATTTTATGGAATTGACTTGAGTGGTTCAATCCAATTCGAAAACTTTATATATCGATTAAATAAGTCGGATCCAGTCAAGTCAAATCCATTTTGCGCGGATCAAAAGTTGTGAGATAAACGTAGTCATGTAACAAATTTTTATGTACAATTTACTTGTTTAAAATCGCTCTTCATCCGCATGCTTATAGTTTGCATTGTTGCTTAGATGTTAGTAGCTGATCAGATCCGATTTTGGGATTTTGAGTCAACTTAATGTAGACGATGAGCGTGTGAGCAACTTGAAAAATGGTAAGAGCACTTTTCGGTTGCATTTTAGGAAATTTTTGAAGTGCCACTTGTTCGAATTTCGATTCAATGATTGAATGTTAGGAATGTTTTATTTTGGAGAGCGTTCATACCGTTGGTTATGCTGTACCAAGGGCTAACAGAATAACAAGCTTAATATTTATTTTCAATAAATTCCGGGGGTGACAATTTTCAATAAATTCCAACACTTAGTTGGGGTCCTATGTCGAACAGTTTTTGAGGAATTTAGAACGATATCTAAATACCAAGGGCGAATTCATGAGAAGGGGTAAAGGAGGTAATTACCCCCAGAACAATTATCACAAGGAAAAATCCAGTTATCTTTAAAACAAGTTGAATAGTTTTTTGATAAACGTTAGTTGAAAACAAACAAATTCAGTACTTCAAGTAGGTACTAGAAAAATATTGAATATCTCAAAAAATTCTTGTGGCACTATTTACAAGATGTTCAAGCATGCGGCTTCTAGGCAATATTTTAAAAAATACCCCCCTTAGGACAGAACCTGGATACGCCGTTGCTCAATACTGCCTTTAGGTATCTGAAATATAATGGTTGGGAGAAGAACATCTATCTTTGTGATCCCGATGACGTAGATATCGAAGTATAATCAATCATCTGATTACAGTTGTCGGGAAAAATAAGTAGCCACAAAAATAGATACTTTGAAATGGCAAGTAAACAAACAAATGAATTAAATTTATGGGCGCCAAAACCGACTGAACTGTCTTTGTTGCTTTACTCGCTCATATGACTCCCACATGTGTAACCAAAATTCAGTCTTTCTCATAAAGACAAGCACATTCAGAGATGCCTGGCTACACTCACTCACATAATCTTAAGTAAACATAATTACGATGTCGTCAACTCATTTAGTAGCACAGACCTTTTAAACAAAACTGCCATTTTGGTGTTCTCGAACAAGACCATGAAGATTTTACATTATTTATTGACAATTGAATGGAGTGTAGTGAAAGTATATAAAATTACATTTCTCTTGATGTATTTGCGACTATGGATTCGAAAATAGCTTATTAATTTTCTGAGCGTCTACACAAATGTAGAACATACATTATTTATAGTATTACTGAAGACATAATGAATTTACACCAAACTCAGTCCATTTCAAAATCATAAATGTCGCAAGGTGAGTTTTAGTCGAAATTTTATTGCTGAACAGAAAAAACTTATGAACACTAAAAAAATTAAGGGATTCTTGATGTTGTTTATTCTTTACCTCTCAGCCTCAGGAAATTTCAAGAAATGATATAACCAGTTCCCTTGAATGATATAACCATATAACCAGTAAGAGGCAAAAGCACGAGATTATGGCCAATGTCAGTTGCTCCAAAAATAATACTTCTCCTATGTACCGCTTCAAACTCAAAACACCATATTTCAGACCATTTTCCATTGCAATATATTTTTTTTTGCTCCTCCGGGACTAAAGTATAATAGGGCCTAAAATGTATTTTTCAGTCCCTAGGGAGATAAAATTGCATTTCAAATCCCTACGGACATAAAGTAAAAAATTCAGACATCAATAGGGCATAAAATTATGTGATTCTGTGACGAAAATACTTTTTTTTTAGTATTTTGCTTATACAATAAAAACTAAAACAGCAATATTACAATCTTGCCCTGAATAGAAGAACTGTAGAGAATTCAAATACGAAAAAATGAGAATAAGCAAGACCCTATCGGATAATTAGTAACGGAGAAAACACGGAAATTTTTCGTCATAAAAGAAGTACGCAGAAAACAGGAGGTGTCGTCCATTAGTTTTGGCACAATGGCAGTGTCAATTTTCCTTTGCACCATCTGACAGCATGCCTGTATGCGTAACGGATGGCCCGTTTTCAATTCCTTGAACAAATTTTGAAAGAAGATGAATTGGGAAACGTTTATTTCTATTTTGCGATACAATGCTGCGAAATAGGTGAAAATTATAAGCAAATATAACTGAAAACAGCCGAGTCAGATGTAAGCGATCACGGCCGGATCTATAGAGGGGTAATTACTCCCCCCCGGCAATGGACTCGATTCATCACAAAAAATACTATGATACTTAAAAAAAATATATTTCCGATTCAACATGTTTTACCACTCCCCCCAAGAAAAGTTGCCTAGATCCTCCCTTGTAAGCGATAGAATAGTAGGAGAGACCTAGAGAAGAGGGGACGTGAGAATCCCTGTACAATACGCGTCCCTCATCTTCCTTTCTCTCCCAGTACTCGACCGCTTTTGCGGGATCGGCAGTTTTCAGTCATGTTTGAAAGCATGTTTTTTCAATTTCTCATCACTACAGCGTGAAATGAAACAATAAATTTTCCATTGCTGTACCTCTAGTTTCAAAATATGTTCGAGAATTTGAATTTGGACCATCGGTTAAGCATCGAAAATTTCTGGCCTGCTGTATCAAATTGTGGTATCGTTTCGATTAGTATGGTGGTGCCGGCATACAGAAATCGCGATATAGTCGGCCGTGACATGTGAATAGCTCCATTTGAATGTATGTTTAGCTCGTATCTCGCATACAGAATTCTCGTCTGAAAGCGCTCTAATGCACTACTTTATGAAGCCCTACAACTTAAAAAACTTAAAAGCAAAAAGCTAAAAAAAACATCTGGAAACACCTATACAATTTTAGAGCAACCCGTGATGATTTTTATAACTTTTTTTTGTTTTCCAACCTTCGAAGATGTGCTACCAAATAAAACACCTATGTTTTGACTCTCTGTCTCCCATCTCTCAATGTTCAATATCTACGATTGATCATGTTTTCAGCTGTTCCTGTGCAAACTACAAATGTGCACGAGGTCTGTCATTTTTAGATTATTACGGCGTATAGTGAGACACTATTTTGACAAAATTCGATACCTTAACTATTGGTGGAATGTAATTTGTGCTCAAAATTGTGTCCGCGTACAAGCTTATTCGACTTCCATTAGTGTTTACTTCAAATTTTGTTGCAAATGTTGTGCTCTGCTAGAAATCATTTATTTTTGAAATTTTTAATTAGGGGTTAAGCTTGAACTTCATTTCAAATCACCAGCTTCAGTCCCACGTTCGATGAAGGTGGAGAAACAGAGGAACGCTGTTTATGGAAGTCAATACGTGTTTACATCCCACGCTTTCTTACACATGTCAAAGTTAATTTTTTGGTAAAAAATTTCAAATTGCAGGCTTTCCACTTCTTTTGGTGGGAAGGGGACACTATACTTTTCCGTAATTTGTTGTGGTTCACCCTGTTTACATTCAAAAATAAAATTTCAAATTTTAGGTTTCACTATAGACTAGAAAGGGAGGTACGCGAGTCCGGAGATCACCACAAAATGTAACAGATATACGCGATAGATTATCAATTATAATATAATAATATATATAATTAATTGCGCCTCGAATCAACATAGTTATGCTGTAATAAATAACGTGTCTCCTAGAACATGTCACCTCAAGTGATTATAGAACATAAAATAATCAAGTTTACCAAATACGTAAAATTTCAGTTTTAGACCAATCTCTTCAACAAAATATGTAAATCTTGGCCAGTCTGATGATAATCCACTTTTCTATTGTTTGTTAACCGTGATACATTCTGTCGATCGGAATATGTTTAAATGAATCCACGTTAGTGAATCTGTGCATAACTATTACACAAGGTGTTCATTCAAAGGACCCCGCTCAAACCTTATGGAAAAGTTATCTATGTAGGTAGGATTTGCCTGAATTTTTTATATTTGTTTAGACGAAGTTTTCTAGATTAAAAGTTTGCGATAAAGTCCAATAACAAATAGTTTCGGAGATATTGGATAATAATACTGGAAGATAACTTGCTTGGAAAAGAAAAAAAAAGTACTGATTGCCGAAATCGAATCCGAGACCTTTAAGTTTACTATGCAGCGACGCTAACCTCAACACCACCAGTTATTTAGTGCTTTGAATTTATTATCTATACTTTCCATCCTGCAAGAATAGGTTAGTTTTCATCAAAAGCAGTGGAGATCGAGCGTTTCAATATTGTTATTGGCCAATATATCCGAAAGTATTGGTTATTGGACATTAGCGCAATGGTAACTTATAATCAGGAAGAATTCCTATAAACGATATAAAAATAATAGATTAAAAAAACTAAAGAACCCGCTTTACTTCCAACATGGACTAAAAAGTAATTGACAATTTAATTGGTTGGTTGGTTGGTTTGAGGCTGACGAGCCAGATTCAGGGTTTACCCGTGAGGGTGACCCTTAACACTGAGCCGTATGTGATTCTGGGTCTTATGATTGCGGTGTAAAGCCAGTTCATGACCTTCGGTTTCAGTCCCCATGTTTTTCCAAAAGCTCGTCTGCACATCATAAACGATGATTTGCTCTTGTTGATTACATGTTGCAGATGCATGTTCCAGGTTAGTTTCTTATCAAGGAACAGTCCTAAGTATTTAACATGGTCAGCAACTTGTAGTGTTTCGCCGAAGAATTTGGGTAGTTTCATGCCTCTCAGAATTCTTTTGCGTGTAAAAGGAATGAGCGTGGTTTTGCTTGGGTTTGCCCTCAGTCCTTCCCTTTTGCACCATTCCTCAATGGTCCTCAGTGCATTTTGCATTAGCTCTGAGGTTATTTGGGCGTGCTTCCCCTGCACGATGACTACAATGTCATCCGCATAACCTTGGGTGTAGTATCCCTGATTGTTTAAAGATTCCAGCAGTTCGTCAACTACCATGTCCCACAGTAGGGGTGATAAAATCCCACCCTGTGGGGTTCCCCTGGCAATTTCCAGCTGCGCGAATTCTTCAAACATGTTGGTCTGGGCCTTCCGATTTTGGAGCATTGAAAGTATCCACCTGCAGGTGGTTTCATCAACGCTTCTCCTCCTGGCCGTTGAGACCATACTTTCGAAGGATGTATTGTCAAAGGCTCCTTCGATATCTAGAAAAGTGCATAATGCTATTTCTTTTTTCGCTAGAGAGTCTTCCAGCCTTGACACTAATTGGTGCAAGGCCGTCTCGCACGATTTTCCTGTCAGATAGGCATGCTGGTTTATGTGTAAAGGCCGTTCTATCAGAGCTGCCTCCCGTATATCCCTATCTATCAGTTTTTCCAGTCCTTTCAATAGAAAGGATGATAAGCTGATCGGTCTATAGTCCTTGGCCTGGTCGTAACTATTCCTACCAGGTTTCGGAATAAAGACCACGTTCACAGATTTCCAGGTTTGTGGTAGCCAGCCAAGTGCTAGGCTCATCCTGTACAGTCTGCATAATTCTGGTGCTAGATCTTCTATGCCTTGCTGTAATAGAACAGGGAATATTCCATCAGGTCCAGGAGATTTATATGGGTTGAAGGACTTTATTGCCCATATTACTTTCGGATACGTTACGATCCGCTTTGCCACCTCCCAGTCGGCCCTGTTCGCCCTCAGTTGGAGGTTGACTGGGGTTTCGTTGCTGGGATTTGTTACAATAGTGGATCCTGGAAAATGTGCGTTGAGCAGTAGCTCAACCGTTTCCTTCCCGGTATTCGTGTAGCCTCCAGTGAGTTTTATGAGAGTCCCCACTGGATTAATAGGGTTTTTGGAAAGTATACGATGGAGTCTTGCGCTTTCTGAGGTTTGTTCTATGTCCTCGCAGAACTTCCTCCATGCTTTCCTTTGCTCCCCTCTGATCGTTTTGTTATATTCTTGGAGTGTTTTGGAGTATTCCGCCCACTCACCAGTTTTCCTCGCTCTATTGAATAGTTTGCGCGTTTTTTTCCGAAGTTTTGTGAGTTCGGTGGTCCACCAGCTCACGTTTCCTTCAGTTTGCCTGCTTCTTAGAGGACTGTTGTTCTGATACGAAGTTATTATGGCCTCTTGAATTTTTTCCGAGGTTTCTTCTATATCATAGACGCTGTGTGTGTTGGGTTTGACATTCCTGAGGTTTTTCAGGTTCTCCCCAAGCTCCTCCCGATATCTCCGCCAGTTAGTTTTTCTCGGATCCCGATACATTTTTGCCGGTTCATTGGTGTTTCCAATCTCCATGTAAATGTGACGGTGATCCGAGTTTGATGGTTCGTCTGAGGCGATCCACGTCCCCACCTGCCGAGATACCTGGGGGGAGCCAAGGGTAATGTCACAATGTGACAATTTAATTACTCAAATGTAAAAAAAGCGTTGGTGCTGTCTATACATTCTCATATTTTTCAAGAACTCAAGGGAACTTTGTCAAGCACCCCACGATTCTTTTACATTTGAGTAATTACACTGTGAATTACTTTTCACTTTTTAGTCCATGTTGGAAGTAGAGCGTGTTCTTTACTTTTTAAACTATTATTTTTATGACTAAAAAATCGAAATCTCCGACCCCGAAAACCGCCTCATACCAATTTTGAATCGAATCCGACCATAATCACAAAACTTGTCCACCATCCTGGGCCGCCATCTTGAATTCATGAATTTTGACAAAACATTCATAATCTCTGACCCAGCAAACCCTCACACACTAATTTTGAATCGAATCGGATCATAATGATAAATCTCGTCAGACCATTATAACAAATCTCGTCCGCCATCTTGGAGCCGCCGTTATTTTTCTATAAGAAAAATGTCATATTGCATTGTCACCGGAATTCTGAACACATGCGAAATTTCAAATCATTCGGACAAGTGAAGTTAATAAAAGAGTGTTAAAAAAAATAGAAGATTTGGTGGCCCTAACTAGTGCCACAAATCTGCATAAGATTTAATCGAATGACGAACAAGCAACGTTTTTTTGGACTTGGAACAGATGCAAGAACAAACAAAAACGAAATCTCGTAAAATAAATAGGTTTCCTAGTTCAACTTGCGCCCCGCGATAAAAACAATCACCGACTACGTTCCCTTCCTATTTTGGAGCTGAGCCAATATTGCTATTGTACCCATAACTCTTTTCGATCGGAGTTTCGTGTGGAGCGTGTTTGGCATCGAATTCGAATCGAACTACCGAATCGAATCTCAGAAACGCCAGTTAATTCAAATCGAACAATATACAATGTCAATGATTTGCTAATCATCTAAATCGAAATAGTTGAATAAAATATGAACACGCAACGAACTAAATTGCTTATACACACAATGCGTGTACAGATTATGTTATGAAGCCGTATTTGTTGAACTGTACTAACATACAGAGTTCTCATCAAATAGTTGATCGACACTGGCCGTATTCTGGGTATCCATAGCATTCATTTCCTAATTCAGTAAAAGATTACCATTACGAATAAATAATAGATTTGATGTTATTATACGTTGAAACAACTAGACCAAAATCAGTTTCATGTGCCTAATAGTAGTTACGGACATAATTAGTAGGTTTCTGTATTCATTTTAGTATATTGGAAAATGTGCATTTGTTCCCAAGAACGAAGCTTTCGAATGTTGACTTAACTCCATAGGGGTGAAACTAACAATACGGTATCGCCACCAAGACAAACATCGCTACGCTTCGATAAAGTCGTACTCAGTATAGCGGCAGCGTATCGATATTCATTCTATCACGTTTGTCTTCGTCCATATAAGTGAAATATTTATAGTAATGTATTCAGTTCATTCAAATATTCCACAGTATATTCAACATAATATTTGTCCATTGGTTTTGATGTGAATAAAGACAAACATCGCTACGCTTCGATAAAGTCGTACTCAGTATCGCAGCATCGTATCGATATTCATTCCATCACATTTGTCTTCGTCCATATAAGTGAAATATTTATAGTAATGTATTTAGTTCATTCAAATATTCCACAGTATATTCAACATAATATTTGTCCATTGGTTTTGATGTGAATAAAGACAAACATCGCTACGCTTCGATAAAGTCGTACTCAGTATCGCGGCAGCGTATCGATATTCATTCTATCACGTTTGTCTTCGTCCATATAAGTGAAATATTTATAGTAATGTATTTAGTTCATTTAAATATTCCACAAGATATTCAACATAATATTTGTCCATTGGTTTTGATGTGAATCTAGTTCATTCAAATATTCCACAGTATGTTCAGTGATTACTGTCCTCACAGATTGCAGTTCGAAGGCATCTTAAATAATTTGGCACATTATACCAAATTAAAACACCACTGTACCAATGTACTGCAGCGACAACGCTCACTAAACACAAGACAGAAAGTGAAAAATTATGGAAAGAGCCTAAATCGAACTGCTGACATTGATATCTGAGAATCGAGCGCTATATCATAATATTGATAAACAATCTATCCATCTTGCCAATTTATTTGGATCAACACCTCTTCTCAATGCAATAAATACAAGTCACACAGAAGGACTCGTCAAATAAAAATCAATATAATCACTTACTACACACTAAGTTACCCCATTTCTTTCAATTTATCGCGACAAAACAATAACACAAGCCTTCGAATATGATTGACCGCAGACAAAGGTATAGTGACATTAATAATTCACAAAACAAGGTGGTCGAACTCTCGACGAATACAGACTATGAAAATGTATGTTTACTTTAGGAAATCACAAAGCATTCAATACACATGGAAACCTTGACGATATTTATTACGACTTTCAACTTTATAATACCTACATTAAAAGAGACTTCAATTGTGAAAAAATAATGTTAATGTATGTATGATCAGTGCGTTAGCATGAAATGGGAGATGACATTCGTCACAGTATACTTTTTATTCAAACTACTTGCTATAAAAATAAAACTAGTTCATCACTTTCCGCAGGGATATCATTTACATCAAATTCTTTACAAATGTGGTTTGTCTATGGGCCCATTATATGAACAGTACCATTATACATGATGATAATGTCGGACAAAGTTCGATAAAGTTTACGGGGGGCATAAAATGTAAAAACTCATAGATGATTTTTTCAGAATCGCTCAATGAATGAAGAAAATTCATTAGCCGCTAAAATTTTAGGGTATTCTAAATAACTTGTTCGACTCGACGCGACATAAAGAATAGATATAATGTAACAAGCCTGGAGCCGGACCTGACTGCTTGTCGTTTTCGTGATGCTCGAAAGTGGATGCATACGCCGGCTCCACACACTGGGGCCAACGTTTGGACCAACTTGACTATGTTAAATCCATACAGAAGAGCTAACGTCGTCCAACGTTGGCAACAACCCTATTTATTAACACTGGCCCAAATGTGTGGAGCCGGCGTTACGTTACCACGAATATTACCGAGAAAGAACAATCAGATCTGTTGAGAGGTCTCTCGGTGAGTCCAGAAACTCCCGATATATCGACAACCCTAATGGACACATGAATACACACGAGTAGCAACAGTTGGAGATAACAGACAACTTACAATCGATACAAACGTTTGATTCTTGGAATATTCCATTTTTTTTCGTTTTTTCCATATAACTTTTGTCACGACCACGCTGGCGTGTCGAAGATTTCCATTTCATAAGGGGAATAACATAAGAAATCGACCTGCATATACCGCAAAAATGGGTCAGTCTTTAAAACGAGCGATTTCGCCGATGTTCCCACCGGACTATTAGTATGTATTTGATATATAGCTCCTTTTGGAAACTGGGTGAGTTTTCTACGTAACCTTCTGCGACGCAATATTTAAATGTCAGTAAACTCCCCAAAAATTAAACAAATTTACTTCTTTACTCTTTCAACACTAAAATAAGTACGGAAAATGGATTTTTTCGCACGATAGTAGAAAATAGTTATTTTTGTATCTAGTATCTCGAATATTTTTTTTTTACTCGGCTGCTCCTCGTTAAAAATAATCAGTTCTCGATCACCAAAGTAGCAATTCGCGCACGAGATGCAATCAATTTTTTTTTTTTACCAACGTCAAAAAAAATAGGTAGTATAAAATTTTCGCTTGATCGAGGACCATAAAGAAATAAATGATTTCTTGGATTATTACTTGATTGAGGATCATATAGGTTAGAATATGAAAATCCCATATAGTTTACATGCAGTGTGCGAAATAGTATTTCGCACATTAACTTCGCGCACTGTGTCATGGCAACGAAGGAAAATGAAAAAAAGTATCAGTTCGCATATAATTGTCAATGCGCTAACTTTGTAATTTTTACAAAAATAGTTGAAGAGTCTTAAGTTCTAAAGGGTCAAAGTGCCAATATCAGTCATTTTGATTTGTACGTGGAAAAATGGTCTATCTGCCAAGCCTAATAATCTGGCAAAAGTACTAAGTGCCAGCGTGTATTTAGCAGTACAGCTAGTGTGAAAAAGATGGCCTATGTACCACCAATGTAGAACTGTTGTAGTAGTAAAATTTTGAAGGTTTTTGGGTAGATATAGATCGAAAAAGACGGCCAAAGGGTTCATAAAGTATATAAAAAAGGAAACGTTCAAGGACAAGTGGCTCACAGTACACAATGTATCGAGGGGAAGTAAAATTTGCAAAGAAACCTCTTGATATGGTAAGTTTTGTTTCAGAAAATTATGTGGTACAGATTCTGATAGATACTTTTTGGTATTTTCAGTGTTATCATATTTGTTTCATAATAAAGCTCAGAATTTTTGAAATAATGTTGCTTTTCTTTTGTATAATGTAACATAGGTCGTTAGACCCACAGTAATATGTGCTGTCACATAGACCTTTTTCAAGAATAGGTATCAAGGCACTTTGGCCCTTTTACCAATTTCTATTTTTTTGTAGTTAACGTTGAATTTTTTTATCAGTTTTTCTCATGGTTCATACTGATAAGAAATTGTTTTGCTGCAAAATAATAATTTGCAGCTGGTATGATAAGAACGAATTGCTCAAGAAAGTTTTTCCTGATTATCTGGGATAAACGTTTTTGGCACTTAGACCCTTTAGAACTTACCCTCTCCGTTTATAGAAATAGTTATTTACCTAACGAGTGCGGAAAGTAGTACTTTCCCGCACGCGACAGCAATTGCTACGCTCCGCGTCGTTCGGGCAAGCCGTTAAGGGCGGAAAAGACATTTTCCGTAAGAGTTAGGTACAATATTTTTCCTACAAGTGTTTTTGTCCATCTTATTTATGAAAAAACAAGTTTTTAATAAACAAGTTTTTATAATAATGCTACAAAATGACTAATAAGACAGAATAGTTACATAGATCATTTAGTTAGTCCTAAATATCCTCATTTTCAACAATACAAAAATCGTGCGGAGAAGTAAAAATCGTACGGAAAAGTAAAAATCGTGCGGAAAAGTACAACTTTCAAAACGAATAATCGTGCGGAAAAGTAACTTTTCCGCTCGTAGGAAAAAATATTTTCCTTCATAAATAATAATTACAATAGCGTCCTAGACGGAACCGTTGTCTTATTTTTTAGTTATCAATTTCGTGACGTTTAAAATCGAAATAGCTTTATTCGACCAGCGGATAAAAGAGCAGGAAAGTGAGTTTTTTGACCTTGAAGTTAAACCAGTTGAATATTCTTTAATTACATAATACCGATATAATGTCTCAAGATGTCTGATAGGACTGTAATATGAATTGGCAAATTTTATTATGGTATTCATATTGGCGTTTTTATAAACCAGCCATGCAAGCTTTCATATAGGACGTCAGGGAAGAGTGAGGAAGTGGCTGGAAATGAAGCGGCACACGATCACGAAAAATTCAACAAAATCTTTCAAATCACGAAGCAGTTTTTTTATCAAATTTCTACGCTATGAATGATCATTCCACAATATTATCTCAAGCAAAATATTATCAAGAATCAACGATTGGCTTTCACATTGAAATTGAATTCTATAGGACTCCTTCAAGGATATTTTGCACGATAATTAATATCGCAAAAATTGAAGATTTGTTGAACTCTACAAACTACAGAGATGGTTTGTCAAGTCCCGGATTGTATCTGTTGAATACAGTTACCAAGCTTCTGATAATTGCCGGCGTCATTTTTAATCATTTTGGGTTCGTCATGATGAAAAATGTATTTTATTTACGAGTAATATATAATGTGAGTATTACACTTGTGGTTTGTGCAGTATAATGCCATATATTAATTCCTCAGGCAATAATGACAAGGGATTAATACAAATTAGGAATTTTATTGAAGCTCTTGCTGAAATTTTCCTTTTTCATAAACTTTCCCCATGACAAATAAATTTGTTCATTTAAAATCTGAAATAAATAAAATAGTCGTGAATAAAGTAGAGTATACTACTCGCAATAATGGTTATCATTCTCTCGAAATGTTACTCCCTCGCTTCTAAGTTGGCTGTTCGTAAAAATTCCTCTAGAATAATAGCTATCATTGACAAGTGGTATAATCTACTATTATCTACTATTGATTTTCCTCACGTGAAAATCATCCTGCCGAAGAAAATGCACATTCTAATAACATTGATTTTGTCAAAAAACCTGAAACTTTGCTATAATAATTATTTCTGTGTTAGATACCGAAAGTGATATAAACCCCATTTCATTCAAGCAAATTCAGATCTACTTCGTTATGAAAATATTTTATGGCCATTGTTTTACCGTTATTGAAAAAAGGGGACCCATTGAACATGGAGAATTTCAGACCGATTTCCATCATACCCGTCCTAGCTAAAGTTCCTGAACTTTCAGTGAAATATAGATCTAGATATTTAGAAACAAATTCACTGTTGTATGCAGGTCAATTTGGTTTTAGAAAACATAAATCTACAATCAAAGCAATTTTGCGTGTTATTAGTGAGATAGTGGAAGGCCTTGAGTAGGGCAAACATTCAATCATTACTCTGTGCGATTTGACGAAGGCCTTTGACTGTGTCTCTCATGATATTTTATTGAATAAACTGGAACTTTATAGTGTAAGAGTATACCCCTTGCTTTTTTTCAGTATTATCTGAGTGATATATCACAATGTGTTGTTGTATATGAAAGTCAATCACCTATTGCTAAACTCACTCATGGTGTCCCACAAGGATCAATTTTAGGGCCTCTGCTGTTCATTATTTACATCAACGACTTGCACCATCATATGCTTCCGATAAATACACCACTCTGATAAATTGTGATAGGAATCTGCATACTCTAACTGAATCTGCGAAATTGTCTTTGGAAAATTCCAGTAAGTGGTTCAATTCTAATAACCTTAAATTGAACAGTGATAAAAATCAAGAGTTGTTGATTTCATCTCACCCGAACATATCGATTGGTAATATTGTTACATTACTGCGTGATTGATGATAAACTAAATTGGGCAGCTCACATCGAACTGCTAGGTCGTAAATTATCCAGCACTACTTTTCTGATTCGTAGAATGAAACACTTTGTGAATTCTGATGTTCTATGGGGCAGCTCCCATTATTCTCAATATTTGTTCAGCAAAAACAAGTTATCACAATCATGAGCGGGGCAAAGTATAGGGATCATTGAAGACCACTTTTTCGCAATCTCCAAATCATGCCAGTTCCTACAATTTTTCTTTATTTGGCTCTTTTAGAAATTCACAATAACATAAAATATTATGAGGCTGAAAACGTGGGTCACCAATATTCCATTGGATCACGAAATTTGCTGAGAAAACCAATGTATAGACTGGTGAAGTCAGAGAGGAATTCTTTGAATATTGGGGTGTATAATAAATTACCTAAGGAGGTTAGACATTTGAAGGCCCACGATTTCAAAACTGAAATTAAATGCTTTCTTTTACATTCTTGTTTTTATTCAGTGGAAGAATATCTCGATTTTGATATTTGCCAGGTACTATTTGACGATATAGACGCTCTTCTTTTCAAATTTAAATTTTAAATTTTGTGATCATACTTTTATATTTTATTTATACACCTAATGAGCGTTTAAATTTTAAAATGTGTGTGATGTTCTTTTATAGTTTTATATAGTTTTATCTTCATTTATTTGTATATATTGTATTGAAATGAATTTTTATATTTACATAACATTTGTATTTTCTGAGTTTGGATATCATCCAAATGCAACATGACATGCTATAAATGTACATTGGTATGTAAAATAAAATAATAAACCATCTACCCAAAGGCATCACAGCCTGTGTAAGTAGAGGACGGCTATTATTATTACTTCGTGGCGCTCCGGGGTGACTTACTGATTTTTAATAGCGTATATTCACTTTTCAGCTGTAGGAAAAGCCCGGAAACCTACAGCATCACCCCAGGTGGTCGGTACGCACTCCAAGCAAACACACATAATAGACTCTTATTTTAATCGTATCAAGCCGAATATTTTCACTTTGTCGCCTCTAAACCTTATGGGGACATTTGTTGGATTGAAAAAAAAAACATAAACATAAACACAATTTCGGGCAGATGTAGCTCTTTCCACCAATATTTTTAGTTTCAGATGGCTTCTGAACTCACCCTTTATGTCTTGCAGACCTGTTTAATAAAAGTCCCTCGGGCGAAGCTCGTGAAGATGAAGAGCAGCACATTCAAGAAGATTTAGAAAGTTTTTCTAATATACTCTATATTTTAAAAATATTTCGGAAGAATTGGCAATCATTGACTCTACAACAAGAGGCCCTGTAGTGATACAATGAGTAACGAAAACTACGGTCGTTATTTTTCAAATATGCATTTTGAAAGAGTAGGGACAAATGGGGAAGTTTTTGAAAGGAGATGGCTCGTGTACTCTAAGTCTGTAGATAAAGTATATTGTTTTTGGTGCCGTTTGTTTATCACCAATCACAAAATTAAGAAAACGCTCGCTTATGCAGTTGTTTTCGTTTAAAACCTACTAGCGCTTTTATTATGTGATAAGAGATATGTACTGCCAGCAATTTGGATACCGACTTTTAGCTATATCTATTAAAAATTGTCAAAATTGTACCTTCAATATTAATCTAGTGGATAATAAATGAAATTAATATTATTGGGTAATAATGTATGATCAATAAAGTATCAAGAGCTTTTTCTGTATCTGAGATCTGCGTTTGTCGAAAAAATATTGTATGTATTTTGAGCACAAAGTGTAATTGCCGCTCTACAAAGATTACCGCACGACATGAAGCTCTTTGGCGAGTGGTAATCCATTACTTTGCGCTTAAATAAACAAATACCTGATTTTATTCAAATGCGCCAAAATAAAAAAATAAGTAATTCATTTCGATGTGTGATGGTATAATGTTATTATGTGAGTAATAAATAACATCGAAAGAAAATGTTGTTTTAATCCTTAGCGCAACTGAATAAAAGCTGGCCTTTAATTTTTTTTAATTAACATAACTGAAATGGCTTCAACATACATATGTGTCGCTCTAATTATTGATTCTTCACAGATTCAAAATCTGCGTTCAAAGCAATTTTTTAAAACCATAACAAATGCTTTCTTTAAATACCTACATCAATATGGTTACTGTTTAACTTCAGTGGTTAAAATCCTGCCTGTCAGACTAGGTTTAGATCTGTCAATTAAAACTGTCATGATGACAGAAGACAAATCAACTTCAAAAATAAAATATTGTTGCTTCAATGAATTCGTAGAAAAAATACGGTATATAACGCCTTAATACACTCTCCAGACAATATTTTATTAAATACTCGTTACTAAAAGGACGTTTATAAAACTTCATGCTTACATAATATACTATTTTGTTTAATTAATTAATTTACTAATTATTTACAGAACACAATATTTATTTTATCTTCTACAATAATAATCACGAGTTTGTTTCAGATTTCGTCTGAAACGTAATAACACAAATAGAAGAAGCAAAGAAGCTCCCTTATTTTCATGATGATACGGAAGCACAACAATTTCATTTCAACAATATTGCATGCATTTTTTAATCAATAATAACCTTTTATATTATTGAAGATTTGGAGTTTCGAGGAGAAAATGAGCAACAGCAATCAATTGTATGCCCACCCTGTATATATTCAAAATATTAAAGCCAGTCTCTTTAAATAATGATCATCACGCATACGGTATAATTTCCGTTGCTGCCTGCCAAACATGAAGTTAGAAGGCCATATCAGGACAAAGAAACAGGCTGAACAACTTATATTTTGTTTTTATTTTCATCGCATATCACAGTTCAGTTCTAAAAAGTCAACTTTGTCTCCGTCTGCATTTTTTTTAAATTTGCCTTCGCCCGTCTTTATTCAACACACATGTAATGCCTCTCTTTTTTGGGTTTTCGACTATTTCTGGATTGTAGCACTCGATGAAATATTTACGACGGCTTGTGGCAGCTTTTTACAAATTTTCTACTTCGATGAAGCGGTTATGAAGTCGAAGAATCATACTTGCTTCTTTTAGCTATGTTAACACTTGAAACATAAATGTACGTATGAATTATTTTTTTTTACATAATGGCAAGTGTATCATTTATATTTTTTTTTGCACTTTTGGGACTATAGTGCCAACTTTAGTCTCGTATAATAGAGACTAAAATGTATCTTTTAGTCCCTAGGGAGATAATGTTGCATTTCAGTATATTACATTATTAATATCTAGGACAAAAATCAGGGAATATTCCATTATAAATCTTATTGATTGAATTAACATTTTAAGTGATATTAACATTATTACAATTGATGAAAAACTAAATTGGCGATTATTTGTATTTGATAAGGGAATATTAGAGAAAGAGATCTCATGTTGAATGTCAACATTAATTGAAATGACACTGAATTGAAAATTTTTGACACCGTTGCTATGACGTTACCTACCCAGTAATCCAAGTACCATGTTTATATAACTCATCAAAATAATCAATTGTATTATTGTTGAAATTTATAATATTGGGCAAAAAATAGCGTATAAACCGCAGGACTTACGTTATATTTTATCCCTTACGTGATTAAAACATTCACTTTAATCCCTTGTTATATAATATACTATTAATCATCAATTTGATGCGAAAATGAAAGTTCTGAAACGTTTAAAAAAAATTGTGAGAACCAAGGAAATAAAATTGTAAAATTGGCATCAATTATTGTTCTTCGAGAAATAACTTTCGTTAAAAACAATACCTACAAGTCTCTGGAAAAAGAGTAGAAAGACTGAATTTATCAGATAATTCTAAACTGCTTAAGATGGAACGATTATTGGTCGACGTCGAAAATTCAGAAAAGCATGATGAAAATATCTGTAAAAGAAAAACAGATCGCTGTCGGCAGCGTTTCAGAAGAGTGAAACTTGTCTGAATGGAATCTAAAATCCAGATGGCGGTGGACCCCACGTGGGTTTCCCAAGAAATAGTATCGCTGATGATTATTCTGGGACTGGGACAGTTTTTTTTTTTTCAATTGTAGGTTTTTGTTTATATTGTTTACGTTCCTATCTTCGATTTCACAAACTGTCGATTATCTGGAGGAGAACGCAGAATGGGAATTACTATCATTCCCAAAGCAATTAGAATATAATGGGAATTACTATCATTCCCAAATCAATTAGCTCGTTAGAATATAATGTCAATAATTGAATAGAAAATAACATGTTGAAACTGCAAGGAAATAACCATGCGAGACACCACCCTGTATAACGTTAGAGTGTCAGATGAAACTTCAGTGGCTACCACAGGGAGATATCTGTCCCAGATAAAGGACACAACTGAGGATATGTGTTGATTGATGGAAAACCTCCACCTCCACATCATAAGTGAGGCTGAACAACTTAGGAAGTGGTTGGTTGGTTTGAAGCTGATGAGCCAGATGCAGGGTGTCCGTTAACACTGACACCAGCTGGGGTCTATTGTATTTTTCTGTCGTCAGTAGTTTCTAGTTAAATAGGCCTGTGTCTTTTACCAGGTTTAGTAGTTTATTCACTAGGTGTTTCGGATTCCTGCCTATTTTTAGGTTGGTCTGCCCGAATATTCTGTAGCGCTTATTGTGCAGCGCGTCGCATTAGACGACGATGTCAGAGGCTGTTTCCTCCTTGTCACTCCACGGTTTCTCTGTTTATTCCCATAGTGTGCAGGTGTTTCCTTAGGCCGCAATGTCCGGTTAGTGAGCCGGCGTATCTTAGATCTGCTCAGTTTGAGATTGTCAGCCGTCAGTGTTTGGCTTAAGTGCCGCACCATGGCTGCGCTATGTCGATGCCCTTCGATTTGGTCCCAATGTGTTTGGTGTTTTGTTTTCTTCCACTCATTTAATAGGTTTCCGCATCGGGTTTCGCTAATGCCAAACACTGGTTCTGGACCTGTGAATGGTAATTCAGGTGCTCGTCTTGCTATTTCATTACCTTCTATTCCCCTATTTCCAGACAGACACACACAAGTGTTACCTTGTTGTGTTTTGCCAGTTCAATAAGGCTCTGAAGGCATTCCCAAACCTGCTTTGACCTGATTTGTACTGAGTTCAGAGCTTTTATTGTGCTCTGGATGTCACATAGAATGTAGATGTGTTTTCCTTCATACCCACTGTCTAGATTCATCTATATGCATGTCCTTATGGCATGTGTTTCAGTTTGGAATACGGTGGTGTTATTGACAAGTGTTCCTTTTTGGCCTCATTGTTCCTATCTCTGTTTTTGAGCCATCTGTGTACCAGATTATGTTTCCAGATGATAGTGATTCTACTACCGAGTCCCACTCGTCCCACTTAAGCTGTGTTCTGAATGGATTTTGGTATGCCCAATTTGTGGTTGGGATCTCCAATTACCTGTTTGTATGAGTCTATGCACTCATCCTCGCCTCGCCTATGACTGTGATGTCCAAAGGTGGGAGGTTTAGGGTGATATCCATTAGGAGCGGTCGGAGTGCTGCTCATAGCGCTCGTGATACAAAGACAAGCGAGCTTCTGAAATTTACCGAGGTGATTCTGGGTCTTATAATTGCGGGGTGTATAGCCAGTTCATGACCATTCCTCTACGGTCCTCTTAAGAAGAACCTATGGCGAAACTAAGATCCACTGGCTTAGTTGGTGTTGAGACTCACAATTTTCTTCTCATAGTGCTTTGTCGAAAGATGATGTAAGGCATAGAAAGTACGTGTTATAATGATATTGGCTTTATCACCGGCGGTCTTTGACTAGTTCCCATTTTCCATTGAGAATTTCAATTCACCGAACCCGTTGAGGTTTGGGTGGGCTTCAACGAGTTTCAATCTGATTTTGATGTAGCTCTTTTCTGAGGATTCGATGGACTAAGTAGTCATATATTTCTACCCTCAGCCATATACTGCTGTAATATTTGCGTCATAGATGGTAGAAGATTTCTTGTTTGGGGGTGACAGCTTAAGAATTTCTGTCGAAACACGATTTATCTGATGATATTGTTCGTGGCACATGATTGAAGAGAAAAGAGAAAACATGAGAAGAAGAACATGAGAAGAAGAACATTTCGGTCGGCTGAATTGTAACACCCTGCAAGACTAAGAGGTATCGTAATTCCATCTTTATCTCAAATATTTTCATTTTCCATTTCACACCTTTAATCCCAGATAGATTCGAAGTACAAAACGTGTTTGTTTTTATTTCCATATTGTTTCCGTGACTGGAATTGATATTCATTACGTCTATTATTTCTCCAGTGTAAAATGTAATTATAGAAGTAGGTAGAGTAACGTATCTACAATACTGTTATGAATTTGTAATAATTTTATACAGGACGCTCCGCTACTTCCGGAGACCGATTTAATGATACGTCGGAAAATGACTGGGCAGTGAACTTGGGAGTCACAATCCGCGATTCCTGTTGTAGGTATCACAGAATTTCACGAGATTCGTTTCGGAACATTGGCACTGTCGCGCACATTTATATCCCTGATGAAATTTCAGATACAAAAATAAGTCTGGAACATAACACGTGCAACCATACTCCTTTTGTTATTCTTCTTGTTTAGTTTCATCGGAAAGGAATATAAGGCAGGTTAAGCTCGAGTTGGGTTCTAAAAATAAATTTCTAGACAGTAGACGCCAAGTGAGGTCAGTTTTGGTGTATTTTCAACAGATCTATTTAGGTGTGGAATTTTCAAAAATGCACGTCGGCAGGCCTGGGATCTGTTATTATAACTCTATGGTTTGAGGAAAACGCTTCACTTTAAGTACATAAGTTTGCAGATAATGACAATTTGAAAACTCAACGGATCTCATCAATCTGGTTCGATCACCACGCAATTCGACGGGGATAATAATAGTACGACTTGTAACATCAATGAGCAATTCCGATTTGTCATGTTTAAAATTGGCTGAGAAGATGCCAACGTGTTTTGTATTGCCGTAAATAAAACGTTTCCTCTAGCACATACTTCATTTGAAAACATTTTCAATATAGCACATAATTTTCCAGATCACTGTGAGTATTATTGTATAAAAATCAAATTTCATACTAGTGAATACCGTTGAGTTGAGAAAACACTGAAAAAATTGTTTTGGCGATGTTTCAAAAACTATTTTTCAAGTCTATAATATTTTCTAAGGAATGCAATACAAAGCAGCCACATTTTTATATTTGAAACTTCCTCAACTCTTATAAGTTTTTTAGTTTATTTAGATGATGTCAGTCTCGATTAAATCGAAAACAAGAGTCATATTTTTTAAATACCTCTCTCTTACAATGAGTATTTTTTTGTTCGTTCAACTTTTTCTAAAGAAGGAATGGCTCTACCATTATGACTTGCAAGTTTCGAAAAGGTTGCAATTGAATTTCATAAGAAATACAGTGTGAAAATGTGAAAACATACCATCGGTTTCATATTAAGAACGAATTATAAACATCTGACTCAGGATGACCTAAAAATAAAATCTGGTGGCGCTAGGTCTGGTGATCTCGGTGGCCACTTGATAGCACCTATTAATTCTTCTAATTCATTTGTAGTTATAATACGAAGCTCTAGAAGACTTCCGAGGGTTTCTCGTAATAATGCTGGATGGCGGGATAGAACAAAACCAAATTATGACGCTCAAATCAGTATACACTACGAAAAACAAGTGGAAAATAAAGTGAAATTTAGAAATATGGATAAAAAAAATACCTTTTGTAAGCGTAGGAAAACGACGTCGCGAGATGAACACATGTGGAAAACTAGAATAATTGTTCCTCCTTGCATAAACGTTGAAATAAAGTTGGTGATTTGATATGAAGTTTCATTCATCGTGACTCCCAATGCGAGATATCAAAATGAACGAAATGCAGAAAACAACACATCAGTTCCATGATTATTGAAAGAAATAAATAATATTGGAGTTGAATGTACTTTCCCTATACGCGAACACAATGTTATTTTGAGCACAAATCACGTTGGATCCAAGCTGTTAATTCCCTTTAAACGATCAATTACCAAAAATACGTCGAAATAAATAATGTATCAGTAAACACGGTGATTATTGAAATGAAACTGACCGTCTGTGCGTTCTGTACTTAAATCTAAAATTGCAGATCGAGAGTTTGTACCTAGGCGGAGAGATAAAATAAAGGTGGTTCATTCACTGCCGCGTCTGGGAAGGTTGGCGAACAAAAAAAATATATGAATGATCTAGGATTACTCTGAAATTTCACAGGTGTGTATGTATTTAATAGACTAGTACCCCATTTCTAGGAAATTCACCCTGTATACTTGTACAGATACGAGTTCATGTATGTTTAGGTAAAGATATAAATTTTTTCAATCAATCCAACGAGTTGTTCGACAAAAGATGGATTAATCGATCCCAAAAAACTTGATACGATTTGAATAAATAAGTTTGTATGACATAGCCATAAAAAATAAATACAATTGTTTTCGAACGATGTACGCTCGGGTATACTGTTATCTCTTCACAGGAATTCCTGGATTCCTGGTTTCCATAAGGCAAATCAAATCTGGGACAACCAGTATATGGGAATGCAATATTGCACGATAAAAAAATTGAAATGTGACCTCGGCCACAACCACATACGATGATACAGTGATAAATAACACAATAATCAAGATAATTTAACGAATGTCGCACATACGTAAGCGTTAAACACAAGCAGCTACGCGTTGTTGGAGCAATCGAGTTACCAGGAGGTTAATGGCTTGAAGCGTCCAAAAAAAGAACCCGTCATTTGAGGACTTTCAAAGAAAAACATATAAGTATGTACTGATAACGGTCCACCTAAAATTACCAAGCCACCAAAAGTTGCAGATTAGTAACTCTACACTAACACTGTGTGAGAGCGGACAGTGATCCATTGGTGAAACTTGAAATGAAAACAAGTGTAGTTTATTTTTAAAGGTCATTTTCAAGCAGGAATGGCAGTTTACCATTATTTTAAAAACACTATTGAAGGGTTATATATCTGGTTTCAAGAACACAAATATAATATGATAGCTGATTCATAGGCCTCAAAGACATCTCATCTGTAAGGTCTATGATACAGAATACCAACAGATACGGTGATTCACAAACAATATTACTATTATTATCAAATAAACAGTAATTTCAACGTGTCTTGATAGTTAGTAAGTCTCAATAATATAAAAACCTTTAATATTATCAGTTTGATTAGTTATTAAATTCGGTGTCTCGTAGCCACAATAGTTTTCATTTTCTCGATATGCTTCATTAGTGCTGACGTCATAATATTATGTTTTGTTAGGTCAGGGATCTGTATTTAAACAATGCATTTTGTCATTTGAGAATACATGTGAACTTCATACGCATCCTATTGAGTATTGTAGTTGCACCTAACATGAATCATTTTAACTAAAACTCTAGTTTTGGACGTAATTTCATTTCTTTATTAAAAATTCAATTAAAAACTCCCGATAAACTGCAATTTTGTTTTTGATTATAATTTTTATTATTTTCGGTCGGTATTTATTAACCAATTAAGATATTTAAAATAGATTTAAGAGTTGGTAATCTGAAAAAATATGTGTTGCATAGAAGAAGCATTTTTTGATAAGTACAGACATCCTACTGTAACATCAGACTAATGAAGCGTATAAGATATAAATACGATAAATACAACCGTGATAAATTGAACATTCTACGCCACCGCGATACCAGGGGACACGACTTCATCGATGGTAGTGCTTTATCATACACTCAAGACGGCATGTATTTCTAAGATTACTTATTTCTGAGATTTCTGTGAATGACACAACATCAAAGTCAGCTCCCAATAGCACTAACTCCGCGATATTCTGTAATTTGAATTTATTTGTTGGCAAGGGTGGAAAAAAGAGGGAATAAGTAGGTATTTCAATGTATGTCGTATCGCTTACACAAAAAATGAAGTTACTCAGATAGATATCTGAACACGAAGCTCAGAGTTTTTTTTGGTCGTTGCCGACCGATATTTTAGCATTTTTACTCCCGTATAAACCTACAACGTAGGCTTATTGTGGCAAATACCTGCCAGAAAATACTACTACTATGGGTGAAAGCCTCTCCACCTCGTGAGCAGATCAAGAAGTACTCCGACTTTCCGGGCTGAGAGATTCAGTCAGATATCTGCACATGCAATGAAGGCTTATTCTGACAAATACCCGTCCGAAAACAATTACTCCTCTGGCTGATACCACGACGGGCATTGAATTATATCTAACCAGGCGCGGATACAGGATTTCGTTTGAGGGGTAATTTTTTGTGGAGGGGCATTTTTGTGAAAATTCATCTATCTTTTGGAAAGTTTGTCAAAATAAAGTGCTTTGGTCGTGAGTCTTTAGAGGGGGCAATTGCTGTATCCGCGCCTGTATCTAACAGATACTGGTGCAATGTACCTCATCACAGAGGAATCAATTGCAAGTGCTCCATGTAGCCAAATGGCAGAATTTTGATTTGATTCAGACAGGGGGGACCACCTGCAGACTAGTTTCGAGGTTTCTAGCTCGTCATCAGTATACAGGGTAGGTCTCTACAGTCAGCTTTGAGGCCATCTGTTTCCCGTCCGAATCATCCCACAACTCTCTCTATTGGGTTACTCTGGTATCAGGCTAACGAACCCCATTTCAGTGGAAACAATTGCAAGTGATCCCTGTAACAAAATAGCAGAATTTTGTTTTGATTCGGACATGGGGGACCACCTGCAGACTAGTTTCGAGATTTTTGCCTCGTCATCAGTTCAGGGTAGGTATCTACAGACAGGTTTGAGGTCATTTGTTCTTCTTCTGAATCATCCCACAACTCTGTCTATTTGGCTAGGCTTACGCTAATGAAACGGGGTGTAAGCCGCTCCACCTCGTGAGCAGATCAAGAAGCACTCCGATTCTCGAGGTTGAGAGATTCAGTCAGATATCTAAACACAGGCTCAGAGTTATTTTGGAAGATCGTTTATTGACGATAGTCGTTACCGACCGATGTTTTACCTTTTTATCCCCATATACACCTACAACGAGGGCTTATTGTGGCAAATATCTGACAGAAAACACTAATCCCCTGGCTGATACAACGACAGGTAGTAAATAATATCAAACAGATACTTGTACAGTGCTCCCTACTTATAAATAGAAGAATTTTGTTTCGATTTGGACCACCTTCAGACTAGTTTCGAGGTTTTTGCCTCGTATTCAGTACTAGGTCTCTACAGACAGCTTTGGTCACTCTGATTTCACGCTAATGAAACGTGTGAATGCTCCATCTTGTGAGCAGATCAAGAAGCGCTCCAGTCAGACATCTGAGAGACTTTGAGAGATCGTTTAATAACGATAATAGTTACTTTTTGCTTACATGAAGCACTTGCGATTTTTTTTTTCGAGTTTTATCTCGGGTTTCATTTTGTTTTTTTTCCTCTAGAGTCGCAACGAGACACATTGCACAAGTATATGTTAGATATAATCAAAATTGAATGAAGTTGCTAGCTCATTGTTCTTCACGAGTGATATAAAGGTAGAAGATAAAGTATTCTCACGTCAATTCTGATCACTTAGTCATAACTAGGTAGGTATATGATGTTTGAATTACAATGAAAAAATATTTGCATTCAGAAGTAATGCATGCCCTTGAAATTAAACCAATTATCATTAATTATACCTACTTGATACTTGCACTACACTTTTTGGAACCTTTGGCTTAGTAATGAATATACCAGAGTTGTATCCCAACATCAAACAGCCATTTTTAGGTATTGAAAATAGCATTGGGTGTTGGGATAAGACCATAAAACTCCAGTAGACATATTCGATACTCTTCAACAAGAAATACTGTTTTTTGAACTGGAAATAATTGGAATAGGCTGGGTGAACATACGGACTTGAGTAATCGCGAACAAAGAGTATTTTCGAATGGGACACAATCCACTCCACTATCAACAAATATTGACTTACCGCAAGGTACAGTTCGGCAAACATAGCTGAAAGCGTGAAATTTCCACTTCTTGCGCGTACGTTCATTTTGACTGCCTCATCACTTGATATATTACGGACTATAATCCCGTCATACGACTAATGCGCATCATGGGAGAGCATATTTTCACAATTCCAGCTGTTTGCTAGACTGTAGTTTACTATCCCCAATCTTGTTCCTTATTCCTTATTATGAATAACGACCTACCTAGTTGAAAAGGGAAACATTCTTCATGAAAATTGAAAAATGTGATTTATTTGTAATATCTAACAGAAAACAACTACTTCCCCGGCTAAAGCCACTTCCCCTAAAACTTTTTTCATTATTTTTCATTACAAGTAATTATTTATTAGGTATACAAAAAACGAGACAAAAAATTACTAATTGTTTCCCCAAATAAAATACCTATCACCAATATGCTTATGTTCAAACCAAAATTGAAAAATATATTATATTAGAGTTTATTATTCGATGGACCAATTTTTGAATATGTATTAATGTAACTTGTTATATTGTATCTATGACCTTTTTTTATACAGTGAGTTTCAAAAAGTTTGCACCATATGGGAAACTGTTTCATTATGCATTTGTCAGAAAATTTTATTGTTCATAAAAGTTGGTGCTTCGCCAAAAAGTTGTATTTGAGTTATCTAAATTCTGAATTTCCAAACGGTGTACGCAGGGAAGAACACAAAAAATAGGAATTTTGATCAAGATTAAACTACCCTTATTTTTGATATTATCCAAGAAGTTTATTTAGAAAAGTTGTTTGGAATCGAAAACAATATTGAGATTTGGAATCACAGCCACCTACGCAACAAAAAACTTTTTTCCTTATTTTTTATAGTTGTGGCCTCATAAAGAGTAATAGTATCTCATATGCACCTTAGGCGCCTCCCTCATATTCCTACAACGATATTTCAATGCCACATTTGGTGCAATTTATCATTCATACTAGAATATCGACGTTTGTTGAAAATTGTTTGAATTTTACTACTTAGTTTTTTTGTGAAAATTTGATATCTCACTCTGTATGTACGTCCATGATAACTATCAGTATGATTTTATGGAAGGAAATTATTGAATAAAAATAATTAATTATTGTTAAATTAATTATAATAATAATTAATAATTGTGGACATACATACAGAGTGATATATAAAATTTGCACCAAAAAACTAGTAAAAATTCAAACAATTTTCAGCATACGTCGATATTCTAGTACGAATGATAAATTGTACCAATTTTTTTTTTTTTTAAGTTTTGGTTCTCACGAAAAGGAAAATCCTATATTATACAATGAACATCCTGAGAGCCGAGGGAAAGTAGGTAGGAATTGGTGTTCTTCTTGAATTTTTTTTTTGCATTGAAATATCATTGTAGGAATACAAGGGAGGCGTCTAAGGTGCATATGAGATACTAGTACTCTTTACGAGGCTAGAACTATAAAAAATAAGGAATTTTTTTTTTTGTAGCGTGATTCCAAATCTCAATATTGTTTTCGATTCTAAACAACTTTTCTGAATATACTTCTTCGATAAAATCAAAAATAAGGGTAGTTTACTCTTGACTAGAATTCCTATTTTTTGTTCTCCACTGTCCACCGTTTGGAAATACAGTATGTTGATTACTCAAATACAAGTTTTTTGCCAAGCACCAACTTTTATGAACAATAACATTTTCTGACAAATGCATAATAATAAAGTTTCCCATATGGTGCCAACTTTTTGAAACACTGTATATAACAGTGATTTATTACTAGTCTGACGCATGTTTATGTATTTTTTATAGATATGTTGGATCAACCAGGAAGTAAAAAACTGGCAATATGGATGAGGGTGAGAGGCTGTAGTTATACCTACTTACCTGAGTTAGGGAAGTTGAGAGGTTATGAGAATGGGACATTCCAGGGACTGGGAACAAAATATCGCAACTAAAAGCACAAGGATCACATTTAAAATATTTGGATATGTTTGACAGTACCTCACATCTTCTCAGAGAAATAGTGATTCACCAGAGGCTTTGGGGCTAGAGGGAGAAGATAACATAAATAACACGTAGGTAGGTGTATTAGTATTATAATAATTTTTCAGACATTCCAAGTCAGTCAGTTACCCTCGACCCTCTATGTGTTCGAAATTTAATTCTAGTATATATCGAAAATAAGTGATTAGAATTTTTCCTACGAGTTTTTTCTCTCTTCTAAATTCATGAACTGATAACAAAGGGAAGAAATAAAAACTGCAATAAAGATGAATATCAAACAATTTTTCATAAGTCCTATATAGGTATGTACCTAGGTAAATACTTATTACTGGAAATGATTAAGTAGGTATTCCGTTAGTAGGTACCTACCTAGGTAAGTAGTAAAAACTAAATGAAAAATCTTACGATTCAAAGGTCGTGAGGAGACAAATTGACCCTGTAACAAAATATATGAATTTCGAAATGTAAACAAAACATTTTTAGCAACTTTTAAGAACTATGAACTGGCACGCCTATGCTCTCTGCACATCTGGCCTAGCTAGCTTGATGAGAGAGACATGATGCAGCCTCCTTCTCTCGACTAATAAACATACGAAACAAAATACCTAACAAACGCATCTAGCTAGCAGCGTGGTTTTCAACTTTTTCTCGGCATTCCTGACACACTCATTTCTCAATGACAAAACACTTACCGGGTAATACATTCCCTGATGGGGAAGAAAAAATGCTCCGGCACCCCACAGCTTGACTGATTTTTTTGGACAAGTCACTAGAAATCACTGCACAAAGGCAAAAAGTCCTTTTTTTCTTGGCACTAGGTTTACTTGACACAGAATCGCGTAGTTATCGAGTCATCTATTTTGTTTTTCTCTTCAGAAACAGAAGAACAACGCCCGATCTTTGTCAATCAGGGTTCCTAAACTACCCTGGCAACTCGAATTCAACAACGAAGCTGCTGAGAAGAAGCGGTTGGGCGGGGGGACGAATGAAAACGTGTAGTCCGTAGATATTGGCGCACTGTTGCCAGGTCGGTTAACTTCGCCCTAAATCTAGGATTCGTACATGAACCATCACATTTGAAAGAAAATCCAGACAACATTCCACAGGCCTATCCTTGTCCCTTGCGATTGCGGACAGCCCGGGAAAACAAGCCAGTCCATCGTGCCACAGAAGATTCGACAAAAAAAAATGTAAGCAAAAAAAAATTTTCAAGTTTCGTGCGAATCTTTACTTTTGTCCGGTAATTCTTAGATAAATTAGGATTATAAAATTTTTATATTGAGGATAACTCATAATGCTTTTATAGAGTTTTTTTTTTCGAAATTTATCCTTTCACTGCTAGCACGTACCCTGGGGGGCATTTGAGCCCCCCCCCCAAGACAATGTAACAAATCATGCAAATTCACAAGTGAAGCTGGTTTCGAAAATCATCTACCATCATCAATGAAAAAATTACATAACGTTTGCTCTCATTACTCCAAGCGAATATAATCTCCTCAATTCGATTTTTGAAATGTATGTAATAAAAAATAAACGTATACAATAGTTATTTTTGTATCTAGTGCGCGAAATGCTACTTTGGTGATCGAGAACTGATTTTTTTTAACGAGGCGCAGCCGAGTTAAAAAAAATAGTCGAGATTACCAAAGTATTTCGCGCATGAGATGCAAACAAAATTTTTTCTACAAACGTCAAAAATATTGTTCTAAAATAAATAATAACTATGAAAAATAGTATTGAACTGGCTTAAATAATTTTTCCAAATCAAGTAATTACTGTAGGGTTTCTATGCATCTTGACTGTAACTATGGAAATAAAATGGCATTTGTTGACAATTATTTCAAAGTGACAGTTCTCGATAATTATTTTTTGACTTTTTATTCGCGTCAATTTCGTGCGTGATATTTATTATTGTAAAAGAATGGAAATTTCGAGCGACGATGAACTAAGCAGTACCCCACCTAACTTGATCAATGCGGCCAATTCCGTTATTTCCAACCTTTTACCGGAGAAATCGAGGCGCCAGTATGAAAATGCATATCAGCAATTTAAAGAGTGGTGTGAAGCAAATAAAGCCAGAAAAATATCCGATAATGTGCTGTTGGCATATTTTGCACAGAAGTCTAAGAAGCTGAAGTCTTCCACGTTATGGGCAATGTATTCTATGTTGAAGGCAACACTCAATGTTAAAGAAAACGTGGATTTTAAGAAATTTACCAAGTTGGTTCCATATTTGAAAAAATTGTCAGTTGCAAACCATCCTAAGAAATCTAAGGTATTGACTAGAGAGGAAGTTGATCAATTCATAAGAGAGGCAGATGATGAAACCTATTTGTTGGTTAAGGTAGATTTTTGATGATTGTTTTATATGTTTTTTGAATTACTGATTTCCTTTTAGGTCGTTTTAATACTGGGTATTTCGGGTGCTTGCCGCCGTGACGAACTCACTAAAATGACGGTCGATGACATAGAAGATAAAAATTCCATTTTGATTGTTAAAGTACCCGATACAAAAACGAATATACAACGAATTTTTACAGTTTCAAATTTATATTATACTGACTTTTACCGAAAATATGCGGCTCTTCGTCCAAGTTATGCTACCAGTCGCCGATTGTTTTTGAAGTATCAAAATAAGAGATGTTTTAACCAAGTTGTTGGAATAAATAGTATTGGAAAGATGCCTAGCTTAATAGCAAAACACCTAAAATTACCAAATCCTGATGCCTACACTGGTCATTGTTTTCGGAGAACATCAGCCACACTCCTTGCTAATACGGGGGCCGATATATGTGTTTTGAAGCGACATGGAGGATGGAAATCTTCGACTGTGGCCGAAGGATACGTGGAGGATTCTATCAATAACAAAATTCAAATATCAAATAAAATTTTAGACTGTGAAATTTCAAGATCAAGTGCTGTCACCTCTACGGCAGTTGCTTGCAAGTCAAAAATGGATAGTCTTCCAACCCCCGAAACTACGATATCACGAGCTGAATCTGAGTTATCTGGTTTAGGAATAAATATTGGTTCGTGCACTGGCTGCACCATTAATGTTAACATTGTAAATAACAAATAAAATTAGGTAGTGTAAAATTTTCTTACAATTTGAAAACCTTAATTATTGTTCTACATTAATAAATAAACGATTTCTTGTTTTTTGCTTGATTGAGGACCATATATATAGGTTAGAATTTGAAAATCCCATATAGTTTACATGCAGTGTGCGAAATATATTTCGCACATTACTTCGCGCACGGTGTCATGGTAACGAAGGAAAATGAAAAAAAGTGCCACTTCGCATACTGTTGTCAATGTGCGAACCTTGTCATTTTTTGACGTTTGTAGAAAAAAAAATATAATATGAAATTATAGGTTAGTCCCATGATAATAAAATGGACGTGTAGGTTTCGTTATAGGTATAGGTATAAAAAAATCAATACTTTTGGTATTAGTAATTTTTCCAGGATGATATAATTAAAAAAGTCAGCTATCTGAATGAAAATGCAAATTTTCACTTTCAGATTTTTTCTTTCCTTTTCAGTTAGAGTCTTTTCACAATATCTATCAGATGTAGTTCAATGTCCAGCGTGGCTTGTGCCGGGGAAGTAGTTGTTTTCTGTTAGATATTACAAATAAGTCACATTTTTCATTTTTCAATTTTCATGGAGAATGTTCCCCTTTTCAACATGAATACCTCCCAAGAGGTTATCTTGAACGATGGAAAATAGCGACTAAAGTTTGGCTTTCAGTCGCAGATGATTCCACAAAAGATTTTATGAATTTCCTATTCATATTTTCGAACTAAAATTAAAATGTTCCATTACTGAAATGTCGTGTAATTTTTGTTACTGTCATGTTTTTATCAACCTTCAGATCAGCAATACCTCAGTTATTCCACTTATGTAGATACCTGGTTAATCAACATTGAAATTTGATTTCTTCGAAATCAGAGGGTAATAGATTGAAAGTAGATATTTTAGTTGAAGATTAATGAAAACAAGTAACAAAAAATCACGAATGCCTCAGAAAAATTAGTGTTTATCACATTATTTTAAAAATCGTTTTTGTTGGACATACCAACCAACACTTTTCTTTACTTGTTTCAAATTAACTTTTTTTAATTTTCAGTGCCATTATAAGAAGCTTATGAATGCCTTCGTGTTGGAATAAGAAAAAAAAAATAATCTAAATCAGTTTCATTAGAAATTTTGATTTTCATTTTCCGAAAAGAATTGCTCTGTATTCACAAATTGACCTTTCAGTGCTAACGTGATTTTTTCAATCTCAAGTGCTAATGCCCGTCTCACAGATCATGAAAAAAATACAGTAGTATAAGAAATAAAAAGCAATTTGCGATAGACTTTGATGGCCTTTTGGAATGTTGACGCGGCGGCGGTGGTGGTAATGCCATTGTAGGTGAGGTGAGACTTAGTGCATAGTTGGTCGATATATTTTTTAATACGAAAACATCGCCGTTTCGGCAATTTCACAGGGCTCCCCTAAACTTCATATTCCTCAATCTACGGATGGTTTCACTAGCACCAGACAGATTTTTGCGATGGTAAGATTTTATATTCAAATCACCTAGAAAATTATGGCATTTTATATTATCCAGAGTGGCAATAAAACCATATACCGGGATATTGCCGATTTCTAAGAAAATGCACACTTCTTATATTTTTTCTATTTTAATAGAAATAATATAATATAATAAATAATTATTATATCTGGTATTTCCAGATTTTATTGTCACATGTATGAATATACTAACAAAATATGGCGGGGTGGGGGCGAATCCTCATCGCCGCCACTGCATAGTCACCCTGTATACGAAATAAACCGAAGAAATAATAAATGACCATGAAACCTCGAAAGGCTAATTCAAGACCCAGAATATGTCCTGTTGCATAATTTAGTATTATGTGGTATTGTTCTGGAAAGTGATTAAGGGCGTCAGTATGCCATTAGTGGGTGTTTAGCGTATTGATCCTTGAGATTCTAGATAAATGCTGCATAAAGCATGTGCAAATAATACAAATGTGTAACAAAAATAGAACGTTGATCATTTCGACACTGTTTTTTTAGGATAGTTTATTTACCCATACTTTGATTTAGGTAATAGTAGGTATATTTTTCAACAAGAGATGAAAATACTGTTTTTTTCGTGAGGCGAGAGTTTGTCCAGGAGCGAAGCGAAGCGGAGCGAGGAGCGAGTGTCAAACGAAGTGACGTTCGTTTGCCGATTCAAGTGCCAAGTCGTGAGATTAAGATTAACTGTCATTAGTGTCAAAAATGTATCAATTTGTTTTTAGTACATTACCATCGGGTCGCATAATAATATTCATTTATTTCCTTTTCATCTCTACTAGTGAAAAACTATCACTTTCATGTAGAGTATCCGGTTGAAAAATGATCATTTTCATATACATGAGTAGAAAAACTCCAATTATCAACTCACCTACTGACGTGGCAATACTGCACATCGATGGTGGGGTCGATCAATGAACGCCGGTCGAAGCGGGCAAAGTTAGGTAGGGGATTGCACGGACCATAGTCAATCGGACCTATTTTATCTCGGAGAATGAGTATACTTTTGGAACTGAAGAATCTTCCTTGAAGAATTGCTGAAAGGCTAAATGTATCGCTTTTTGGTTACCAACTGTAATATGAATTAGTTATTGAACAATTCAAGGAATTATTTCCATAAATTTCAATTATAATTCACCACCTACTGTGTTTTGTCTAGGTATATAATTTTTTCTGGTACCTGGTGCCAATATAAACCCTAATAAACCGTTAAACAAAGTACTCTGCCATATTCTCACACTTTTCCGATCTCTGATTCCCATATTATTTGAATGAATCGTCATCAGAGTCAGGGAGATAATATTCGTTAATTGGTTGGCGAAAGGATACCGCACACTTTAATAGGGAAAGTGCCCCCTGTCGAATCAGCTGAATTTTTGATATGTTTTAGTCCAAGTCATTCCAAACAAAAAGTCTGATGATTATCCAGGATAACGTTTTGTGTTGTTCAACAATGGAGAACAAATGAAGGTTTTTATGAGCCTCTAGCGCCAAAACTAGCCTATAGAAAAGTTGTCACCATTTAACTTTTTGTTTGGAATGATTTCGACTACAACATATCGAAAATTCAGCCAATTCGACTGGGGGCCACTTTCCCTATTGAAGTGTGCGGTGGATTCGGTATACTTCAGAAGAAATATTTTTTTCTATCAGTCTCTTATATAAAATAGTTTCAGACCTATTCTAGATTCTACGGAACTCAATGCTACACAATGCTGCTTTCGACTTCCCCAGCTCACGGCTCCTGTTGCTAATATGAAAACATATTATCTACTATATGCTTTTCTATCCACTTCATTCGCTCTCCAGCCTGCATCACAAAGTACTTCAATTTTCTTCCATTCTCATGATATATGCCAATTTATAATGTTCTGTTCAGTTCAAATATCTGAGAATGTGCTTCACTCTCCTCCTCCAATGTTTGCTAATTGGTGCGTAATTGATGTGACTCATGAATGTCGCTGCGAATGCTAGACTCAATGCAGATGCAGATATGGACAAATATAAAACGCCTCCAATAATTATTCTCTGGAATAACATACTAACTAACAAAATCTTGGTCATTTTGACACGATTTACATTTTTCTCCAATTGGTAGAGTGATTTTTTTATTGTTTCATGTTCACCAATCAATTTCTTTACATTCGACATATTCAAATGAGCTAAATATCTGTGCCCTAGATGTTCTTGTTTTGAAAAAACTCCATTCGGTTTGTTTTATTCTACTTCCTTTTCATAGATAAAGGCAGTCAATCGACTTTTGTTGATTTAATAATCGAGGATGTCGCCTGTGCAACCTCCGAGATTTATTTAAATTGCATAATAATCTAGTTACATTCAAAGCTTTATTTCATATATTATTAATTGACAACGATGATGTGAAATTGAAACCAACAACTTTAGTTATGTCGCGGTATTGTCATTTGAGCGTGCCATTTGGTATCTATTAATAAAATAACTAAAGTATTATAATGTAACTAATGTGTTGTTATGATATAATGATGTTAATAATTTGTAATAAAGATTAAACTGAAAGGAAGCTTAATATCCAATGATACGATAAATATACTAATCGTTTACAATGATCTCCTCCATTTCCATCTCACTCCAAATTTAAATCACTATATTTATACAGAATAAAGTTCTTCCTCCAGCAACGTCAATATTGGTAAATAATTCTAAGAAATTCTAGCTGAAACGTCATATGGTATTGAGAAGAGGAGCATTCTCCAGTGATAATTGAAGAATGTGATTTTTTTTTCTATTTGCCAGAAAACAACTATTTCTCCGGCTAAAGCCACGCTGGACATTGAAACACATCTGATATAATATACCTCCCAATGAAGAGGTTATCTTGAACGATGAAAATAGCGACTAAAGCTTGTCTTTCACTATCTAGTATCCAGAAATTCGATGTGATATGTCTGTTGGCTATATGAGATATATTTTATGCATAAAAACAATTCTAGAATTTACAGAACTGAATCAGTCCTAGAGGAGGTCCCAACATCCTCTTTGTCCTTCGGTTCTACTAAAGAACTTTTTTTTTCGCAATAGACATCGATAACGTCTCAAAAATTCATGAGAATGCTGAAATTTTTATTGCGTGTGACTCGCCTGCTTTCTGTACTTTCTGAGAGTAATGAGTAATTGCTTATTTGAACTTGTAACGGTTCGTTTCTTTGTTTTTACATTGTTTAAAATTCCTTTCAGAGATAAGTGCTTTAGTTGTGTCAATTTTGCAATCTTCTCTCATTTTGCTTTCTCTCTTCTCTCTTCATCAAGTAGTTTTGTTTTCTCATATTCAAATCGCCGTCACCTGCTCTCAGATTTCTGGCTAAAAATGCATATTGACTCTGTAAACTCAACACAGCAAAACCAGTTTGAATGTTGTCACTGAATTCAAATCCTGCATCTTTGAACTTATGATACCATCCGTTTCCTCCTGTCAAGTATTCTTTCATATTTTCTTCCGCTGGATGTATTAACAACAATTTTATTTAGTTTGAATTTGTCCAGAGCCGCCCAGAGCTGGACAGGGTCCCGGGAATAAAGTCACATCGTGCCCCTCCCCACAGAACTACTAGATGTACATACTGTTATAGCCTCTTTTATTGAGAAAAGAAGTAAATCAAAAACCGTTTTAAAAATGAATGAATGAATGAATGAACCGTTTTTAATTTTATTTCACTTCAAATATACTGTTTTATACATTTACAATACATTCTATTATTTACAACATATATAGCTTTTCGTGCGTTCATTTCGGTTAAATCAAATTATCAAAATCAAGAGTCCGGACAAGATTTTACTTCATAGTCAGTAGCCCCAAATCTGACAGCCTCTGCTGACACAAAGTCGATCTGAGAAAGTTTTTTATTCTGCTTAACACTGAACGACCTTGCTACGGAAACCGTCAGGCAACAGTGTTTAGTCTTTGATTATACTTCGACCAGTTCTATTTATGACATAAACTGCCATATTGACGGCTTCAGCACATAACTCTAGTCCCAAACTCTTATCATTGTCCGCGCAGCCTCGATTATTGTCCGTAACTCATGCTCTGCAGAACCATTATTCTACTCGGGTGTATAAGGTACTGCAGTACCAGATACTTTATCATCGCACCTTCTACTCATTTTTCCTTGTTGGTCCTCATTGGGAGAATCTTCATTTCTGCGCCGTTTGAGATTAGTTACGCATTTTGTACAGCTCCATTTTTCTTGAACGGTCTGACTACAGGCCGACTACAACGTTTTTCTTTTCACACGGATCAGTTTTCAAACGCACGTCGCAGCGGCAAGTTTTGTTTTCAGCAATTGACAAGAAGAGCTGTTTGATACAGATAAGTTTCATTGCTGAAATTCAGGCTGAACCCGCGATTTGGGACTACAAAGATGACTTTATCGACATTCTCAAAAACTGGAAAAACTTATCAGGGGAATTGCTCAGTTTAAGATATAATGTATGAAAACGTCCAAACTTTAGACGGTCATTGACAATAGGTTGTATCCAAAATTTGCGAGATTTTCTTCTTTTTCGTCTTCGCAAGAGCCCTAAAAGTAATGCTTCTGTGAAATTCATGCTGCTACTGACCAATTTTTGTCGTGTAGGTACCCACAAAAAGTCACTGGGTTGAACGGCTGTAGTCTCGTGAACGACAGGATGCCGACATTTTTGTAGCCGACTTCGCCTTCAAAAAGTTGCCTTAATGATTGTTCTCGTAAAAATCGAAAGTGGCAGAGCTACTGATTTTGGAAATTTATTTTGAACAATGAATCATCCTATAAGGAAATCGGTGATTTGTCAAAACTTTTCAGTTACAAGTGAGTCAAAATGAAATACAAAATTAATCAGGCCAACCAAAATATTTCGGCTCATTTCTATTGTATTCCAACAGACGAAATTCAATTTTGAAAGATCTACATTTATCTTGTACTAGCATTTATATTTCAAAAACACGAAAGGAAGTTGACTGTTATCAGAACTTCTAGACTGTCACTTAAAAAAATATATTCAGCTTTTAAAAATAATGGGAAAACATGAAAATTTTGGTATGATACTATATAGGTAGTCGCTTAATCTTTGAATATATCAAAAATCAGTAAGACGCCTCAAAGTGCTACTAGTAAGGAAAAGTTCGCTATGAACTTACAAGGAATTCACTAATTCAATAATGTATCGATCGATTATACAGTGATGGCAAAATATGCAAGGCTTTTATTTTAATTCAGTTTCTTCCGCACCCATTATGCGGCAGTTCCTTGTTCAAGGACATTTCCTCGTGCATTATCTTTTGTTTTATCAGTTCCATTGTAGCCGTAATACCTGAGCAAATTTATGAGATTTTTCAGAGGCTAAACAAAAAGTAGGCAGTCCAATTTACCATTATCCAAATCATAATAAAAGAGGTGGGTTGTCATAATATGCTGAAATAGCTATATTTCAGACATATTTCTAGATCCAAAAACTCTCCTATTGATGGATGTCGAAGGAGGGATTTTTGCCGATCATCTAAATAATTAATTGTTATTAATATATTGATTTCATAATGCTCCGTGTCCGATTCTGTAGACGGACACGAAGTTGAATTTAGTAGTCATAAGCGAAGCGCGATTCTGTTAGGCCACGCCCAACCGTATCAGCTTCGCGGGTTGTGGACTCTGGCGCGCGAATTCTGCTAGCCAGGCCCCGCCCACCGTGCTCGATTGCACGGAATCTTATGTGTAACGCGAAAAATCTCGCGAGGGGGATTTTTTTCGCGATTTCCTATAAAAGAAGGGTGAAAGATCCCTAATTATTCAGTCTGATCGAGTCTTTAGTCGACATTCAGTCTAATTCAGTCTGATCGAGTATTCAGTCTAAGTCAGTCGTTTGCAGTATTTAGTCTAATTCAGTCTTTAGTCTTCGTGTTTTTATAACCGTTTTTCTTTTGTAAAAGCGAAACTTGTTGTATTTTTGTGTACTAGTTCAAAACTATTATCGAAAGATATTTGACTAGTCTTTAAAGTTAAATTCAGTGATCCTTCAATCCTGTGCGACAAGCCTTGCTGCTGTCAGGCTGTCGATTCGAAGCATCCGAGTTTTTGGGGATTCATTATAAGAAAAATCTACAGCTAGCACTCTTCGACCTGGTAATCAACTGCCGTCCTGCCGAGGATTGTATCCTACAATCCGTCTTTCATTTCTGCTGCCTGTTCCAACAACACTGAAGAATAGTGTCATCCTGAACGAGAGTACATACTCTCGCATCGCACGTAAGCAATTACACAATTGACTTATTTTGTTTCAACTTCAAGTGTAAAGCCTATGATAAAGCCTCATAGCCCGAACACTCTAGCTTTACAGTGCTAATCTTGTTGTGAATATCAAGGGCTAACGTCCCGTGAGAATATTCTAGTGATTTTACTATATACAGTGATCCTATTTACCTTTGACTTGTTTTTCACATATCGGATGCCCTGGGTTGAGAAACCCGTGATAGCATTCCACACTCTTGGGCGTTGTACCCACTTGTTACGGATTCGTGTCTTCCAGCCACCAACTCTACGAGCTCTTTCCAGAGCTAGCCCGAAAAATAAAGGGCACATATAAAGAATTCGATAAAGATAGACACGAAACGTTCAAGTGGCCTACTCACCATTAAAGCGTGCGTACCTTCCGCACCCCTGCCATTCCCGGCTATACTGACTATTTACTAGAATTAAGGATTAGTTCATATTCATTAAAAACTAGTAAAGTCTTTTTCAATATTTGTAAATTCATCAAAAATCTATCTCAACATAGGCTGGGAGTCTCTCAGAGTTCGCCCCGCCCCTTTTTCTCATAGTTCCGAAAAATCAAATTTTTAGTCGGAATATATTTCTAAAAGCATATTTAGAAGTTTTTCCTACGTTTACTTCGCTACAGTTTTTCCTATAATTGCCAACCGGTAACTCAGTTAAACTTTAATAAAATTTACATCAGAGGTCTATTTTTTTTTTTTTTTTACCAAATAAAAAAAAAAATGGAAAATAATATGCGTCAGGCTGAGCATACTGAACCCCGCCGAGCTAGCCGGTTCGATTTCGAATCAGAATTCAATTCAGGTTCAAATCAACAAACTCAGCCTCGACGACATGGCGCGAGCCAAGTGGGGCCTAGACCTGGTTTTTTAAGAAATAATGATTTGTCGTTCGAAAATCTACCACTAGATCTGCCAGGGCTATTTAGTACCCCTAGTAGATATGAAAATATAAGGGATATCAACGAACAGTCTTATGAAAAACCATGGCTAGAATTTTCATCTAGAATAGATGAAATCACACCGATCTATTTTTCGGATGAAGCCGAACATTTGTCTGATGTTGAAATCAATAGTTGTGAAACGTCGTTTCCGGCCAATACTGCGTTCCTTGGCCAAGAGCCTAAAATAGCAGATCTTTTACAGAGTGTGGACTGGAACACTTTGTCTGATATAAACAATGATAATTTAAGTGAACAAGTTTTGACTTCTCTTGAGAAGCCAAATTCGTTAAAAAATAAAAACCCCTTTTCAATTCCTGTCCCCTCGGCCGATATTTCGGACCTTGGAGATAGGTGGCGCCCAGAATATTTAAAAAAGAGAGTGAAATTTCAACAACCTATTGAAATTTCCTCACCAATACAAACGATAAACCCTGTAGAATCCACTCACTGCTGTACTGTACCGGGTGAGTCTCAAGATTCTATGAAACAATTAGCACAAATATTACTAAATTTGTCTAATCAAAATAACAGTTCTCGCCGACTCGATAGGCAACGCCTACCAACGTTCAGCGGTTCTGACATTGAAAACCCACGGTTTTTTATAAAAAAACTGGCAAACGATTTACAAAAATTAAGAGTAGAACCTGATGAATGGGTTACTATATTCAAAGGCCAACTCAAAGGAGATGCTTTGAATTGGGCAAATGCATACCAAGGGATCGAACTACCCTGGAATGATATTATAACTCGTTTCTTTTCCAAGTTTGATAACGCAGAACTAAGGGCAAGACTTCTCTCAAAATTGTATGGCCAGAAACAGGCGAAGAATGAGAAAGTCGAGTTATTCATTACCAACAAGGTGGCTTTAATTAATAGACTTTTACCAAACCTTGAACAGGAAGATGTTATTCGATTAATTTTTGAACTAATATCTCCTAATATCAAAGCTTATCTCCGAGGAAGGAGATTTTCTTCAGTAGAATCTTTTCGGCAAATTTGCGAAAGCATTGAAATCGATGTATCAAATTCAGCACAAAATTTCGTGAAAGCCACGCCTACTGAGTCTCGGGCTCCGCCTCCACGAAATGTAACTGCGAGTTCTCCGCAGAGTAATGTGGTGAATAATTCAAATAATAATACTTATAGAAGTAATACAAATTCTAATTGGAGAAGTAATTCTAGGCCGAATAACTCGAATACGGGGTTTAGTAGCCAGAATAGGCCTCCTGTGAATAATTATTCTCAACCACCTCCGCCTATACCGGGCCCCTCGGCAAGCTCAAATAGGTTGAATGTTATCCAAGAAAATCTTAATAACTATGATTCGGGAAACTACCAAGTGGACGCCTCGTCAGCGGTGACGGGACGTCTAGCAGATTAGTTAGCCGCTGTCAAGAAAAAAAAAATTTTTCTGAGTCACACTTTGAAAACAAGGATACGATTCAAATACAGAATTCGAAATTATCCAAGAGTGTAGATTCATGCCCCCCGCCTAGAATGTCTTATTTTTCGAAGCAATATGTAGCCCCTGAAGTGACTTCACAGGAAGTGGAGACACTTATCGTATTGGATGAAACTAAGCAATACGGTAAACTATTACCACGTATCCCCGTTACTATAAATAATCGGTCTGTGTTGGCTCTCGTAGACACAGGGGCCAGTGCAAATTTCGTAAGGGCCGATATATTTTCAGATGTTGATCTGACAAACTTGCCAAATCCCGCCATTATTCAGCTTGGTTGTACAAACAACCAGAGCTATAGCCTTGGGCATTTAAATGTAAAGGTGAAGATTGAGGATCAAAACTTCAGTTTCAATGCCACAATGCTAAATGACTTAAACGAGCCTGTAATATTAGGCCTGCCGTTTCTTTCTGCCTATGAGGCTACCTTAGATATAAAGCGGAAGTGCTTATACCTAGGGGTAAATATTCGACTCACGATATTTTGGTGTCAGTCTCTGTGTGGCGAAACATCAACAGTGAAACCTCCCGTATTTGACGATAGTCAATTCTGTGTAGAAACCAAAGAGAAAATGCTTGAAGCAATCATGGATTTTCCGGATGTTTTCGAAGAATCTGTTCGTCAGCCAGTTACTCAGGCTGCAGTACACGAAATCCGTTTATATGAGGAGCGACCGTTTCGGCAGTTTAGATACGGAAAGATGTCCGAAGCACGAAAACAAATTGTGCATGAGGAGATCAGGAAACTTTCCGAAGCGGGGGTTATAGTGCCCAGTGTTTCCCCATACTGCAGTCCTGTAGTGCTGGTTCCGAAGAAAGATGGAAAGCTTCGTTTTTGTGTTGACTATCGAAACATAAACAAATTAATTATTCCGGAAGCCCCGAATCTCCCTCCTATACAGGAGACTGTCCGAGAAATGGGGACTGCAAAAATATTTACTACACTAGACTTAAGGAATGGCTTCTGGCAAGCCCCACTCACAAAGAATTCATGGAAATACACAGCGTTCGGGGCCCCAGATGGCCAAGTCTATGAATTTAAAGTCCTAAGCTTCGGTTTGAAGAATGGTCCTGCCGTGTTTCAGAAGCTAATGTCTTCAGTATTAGTCGGGTACACTGATAAATTCTGTAAAGTGTACCTCGACGACATTATTGTCTATTCAGAAAGTGTTGACGAACATGTTACTCACTTACGGAAGATCCTAGAAAGATTACGCTCCCACGGACTGTGGTTGTCACAATCCAAGTGCCAGTTCGGGAGCAAGGAGCTTAAATATCTTGGGAGAATAGTTTCTGAAGCTGGGAATCGGCCTCAGGAAACTCATGTTGCTAATACGATTGATTTCCCTACTCCTAAGAGCATAAAGCAAGTACGTGCCTTTCTAGGTACTGCGGGCTGGCTTAGGGAATATATTCCCCGCTTTGCGGAAATAGCAGCTCCTCTTACAGATTTAATTGACAAAACTAAAAGTTTCAAATGGACCGTTCAAGCCGAAGAGGCTTTCCAATGTATTAAGAAATTAGTAGCCGAGCCGCTTGAACTAGCGCGCCCTGACCCTGCACGACCTTTTTGCTTACAGACTGATGCAAGCGCAGTAGGCCTTGGCGTGGTGCTTTTTCAGGAAAAACCTGAAGGGGGTCGCGATATAATCGCATATAGTAGTTCCAAGCTGAATAAGACCGAGCAACGATATCATGTAAATGAATTGGAATGCTTGGCTATCATTTGGGGAATAAGGAAGTATAGGCACTTCCTGCAGGATAAAACTTTTACCCTTTATACCGACAATTCGGCACTCTTATGGCTCCATAAAGCTAAGGATGAGCGTGCAAAGCTAACCCGTTGGGCACTGCTCCTTCAAGAGTATGATTTTAAAATTGTACACGTGCCCGGTAGACTAAATCAACTCCCAGATTTCCTTTCGCGGAATCCGGCGGAACAAGGAACTGGGCAGGATATAACAATAGATACTGAAAGAATGTTCTTCCCTAATAATGAGGGTAGTAACACTCCTGTTGTACAAGGGGAAGTATTATACCCTATTAAGTCAGAAACGTTGAATCAAATACAAACTTTCTATGATGAAGTTGCTGCAGCGCAAAGAGCATGCCCTGGCGTACAGCGCTTTATAGAAAAAATTTATGAAGCTCGGCGAGCTGTGGAACCGAACGATTACCAATGGAGGATTGGAACAGAGTTCGAAATTGAAGATGGACTTGTTTTTTTTGTGGGGAGGGACAATGCGGTGAAAAGGCTGGTAATCCCTAAACGTTTTTTACCCCGAGTCTTGAAACATTACCACGATGACGCTGGCCATCCCGGAGTGGATGAGACCTACCGTCAGGTGGCGCGTCATTTTCAACTTTCCCCACTTAAGGCCCGAGTTGGTGACTATGTCACGAAATGTTTGATTTGCGCCACCACTAAGCGTGCAAAACCACAGACAGCGGCACTGCAGCGTGCGAATACTCCCACCAAGCCCTGGGAGGTCGTATCTTTAGATGTAATGGGTCCCTATCCTTGTCCTCCGGGAGGAAACCGATATCTTCTCGTAATCACTGACTGCTTCAGCAAGTGGGTCGAGGCAAAGGCCGTCCCACGCGCGAATGCTGAAGCACTCGTGAAATATCTGCAGGAAGATATTTTTAATCGATGGGGTTACCCGACTACCCTCATTTCAGATAGTGCCGCACAATTCCGTGGTAGAACACTAGAAGCATTCTTGGAACACCATAATATAACTCTTAAACTTTCGCCCGTCTACCATCAGCAGGCTAACCCTGTTGAGCGTAGAGCACAGGAGATAAAAAAAATGTTGCGTGCTGCTCTAATTAATTTAGAAGAGCACGCTTGGGAAACAAAAATTCCTGGCATCCTTTTTAATTTACGGACTCGGTATAACGCAGCCATCGGTATGACCCCGTCTAATCTCCTCTTAGGTTATGAGTTACCGCGCCCTGGCGACTGGGTTACACCCCAAGAAGCCAGGCGTAGGAACCGTAATCAAGATCGAGAGAGACGAATCGCGGATGCGAATGTGGCTACGACGTCGTACCAACGTAAACATTTCCCCCGACCCGATCTACCGCAGCCGGTAGATTTCCAGCCTGGTCAGTGGGTCTTGTGCCGAAACAATAAGAAAGAGCAGAAGAATTTCGGGCAAACTTGGGTAGGGCCCTGGAGAATCCTCCGGAAGCTAGGGCCTACCTGTTACCTAGTGAATAAGGGAGGAGGTGAATATAATATTCATACAGATGACCTCAGGTTAGCTCCTGCACCTCGGAGAGGGCAGGAGAACCTGGATCCTCGTTCCCCCTTGCCTTCCTCGGATGAGGAAGAGGAAGATTAGCCCGAATATTCTAATCTGTTGCTTTTCCCTGATCATGACGATTTACCCAAGTAAGACTAAAAGAACCCCGAGACCAACCGCAAAGTAATCTTTATAGTACTTCCAGTCCATCTTTTGTAACAGATGAGACAAAGTATTGGCCCGATTTTTGACAAATTATTACAAATATCCACGACTTAACTACTGAGACCGACCGCGAAAAACCCAATCTTAAACGGAACTAATGAGAGAAGTCCTTCTTAGGACATATTGAGATAAGAACTCGGGAAGGGAGTCACTTCAATGTGTCTGTGTTGAGACCTAGATTTGTAGGATGATTAATGTTAGGAATTCTATTTTTTGAAAATTTACTTATTGTACCCCTGTTGCGTACCTCAACCTGCGCGTTGATTCCCGGTACGGCCGATCTCCTGATCGGCGCGATGTATATATGTCCCAAATTGTATTATTATTATTATTACCCCAAAACACACCCCAACCTGCGTGTTGAACTCCCGGTGTGGGTTAGCATCAAAGCTAACGTATTATATTACCCTTTTAAAGATTATAAATTTCTTTTATTAATCTCCAGGGCCTGTCCTGGAGACTGTTAGAGTTCTTGTTTTTTTTTTTCCGTGTTTTCTTGTTATAGGATTAGTATTGTACTTAGGAATTAAGATTAGGGAAAATTTTATGTAAACCCAGTGGGTATAGAGGCCGAATGCCTATTTTTATTTTTGTTGTAAAACCTTTTTGATATTTTATTTTGTTGTTTATAAAACCTATATGTATAATTGTTTGAAACATTTCTTATTGAACGTATAAATAAAACCACAAATGTGGATCCTCGTGTTGGAAGGACAGTTGTGTCATCTCTTGAGTGCTGGCGATTTTCTTAGGGGGGGCCGTGTCATAATATGCTGAAATAGCTATATTTCAGACATATTTCTAGATCCAAAAACTCTCCTATTGATGGATGTCGAAGGAGGGATTTTTGCCGATCATCTAAATAATTAATTGTTATTAATATATTGATTTCATAATGCTCCGTGTCCGATTCTGTAGACGGACACGAAGTTGAATTTAGTAGTCATAAGCGAAGCGCGATTCTGTTAGGCCACGCCCAACCGTATCAGCTTCGCGGGTTGTGGACTCTGGCGCGCGAATTCTGCTAGCCAGGCCCCGCCCACCGTGCTCGATTGCACGGAATCTTATGTGTAACGCGAAAAATCTCGCGAGGGGGATTTTTTTCGCGATTTCCTATAAAAGAAGGGTGAAAGATCCCTAATTATTCAGTCTGATCGAGTCTTTAGTCGACATTCAGTCTAATTCAGTCTGATCGAGTATTCAGTCTAAGTCAGTCGTTTGCAGTATTTAGTCTAATTCAGTCTTTAGTCTTCGTGTTTTTATAACCGTTTTTCTTTTGTAAAAGCGAAACTTGTTGTATTTTTGTGTACTAGTTCAAAACTATTATCGAAAGATATTTGACTAGTCTTTAAAGTTAAATTCAGTGATCCTTCAATCCTGTGCGACAAGCCTTGCTGCTGTCAGGCTGTCGATTCGAAGCATCCGAGTTTTTGGGGATTCATTATAAGAAAAATCTACAGCTAGCACTCTTCGACCTGGTAATCAACTGCCGTCCTGCCGAGGATTGTATCCTACAATCCGTCTTTCATTTCTGCTGCCTGTTCCAACAACACTGAAGAATAGTGTCATCCTGAACGAGAGTACATACTCTCGCATCGCACGTAAGCAATTACACAATTGACTTATTTTGTTTCAACTTCAAGTGTAAAGCCTATGATAAAGCCTCATAGCCCGAACACTCTAGCTTTACAGTGCTAATCTTGTTGTGAATATCAAGGGCTAACGTCCCGTGAGAATATTCTAGTGATTTTAGTATATACAGTGATCCTATTTACCTTTGACTTGTTTTTCACATATCGGATGCCCTGGGTTGAGAAACCCGTGATAGCATTCCACACTCTTGGGCGTTGTACCCACTTGTTACGGATTCGTGTCTTCCAGCCACCAACTCTACGAGCTCTTTCCAGAGCTAGCCCGAAAAATAAAGGGCACATATAAAGAATTCGATAAAGATAGACACGAAACGTTCAAGTGGCCTACTCACCATTAAAGCGTGCGTACCTTCCGCACCCCTGCCATTCCCGGCTATACTGACTATTTACTAGAATTAAGGATTAGTTCATATTCATTAAAAACTAGTAAAGTCTTTTTCAATATTTGTAAATTCATCAAAAATCTATCTCAACATAGGCTGGGAGTCTCTCAGAGTTCGCCCCGCCCCTTTTTCTCATAGTTCCGAAAAATCAAATTTTTAGTCGGAATATATTTCTAAAAGCATATTTAGAAGTTTTTCCTACGTTTACTTCGCTACAGTTTTTCCTATAATTGCCAACCGGTAACTCAGTTAAACTTTAATAAAATTCACATCAGAGGTCTATTTTTTTTTTTTTTTTTACCAAATAAAAAAAAAAATGGAAAATAATATGCGTCAGGCTGAGCATACTGAACCCCGCCGAGCTAGCCGGTTCGATTTCGAATCAGAATTCAATTCAGGTTCAAATCAACAAACTCAGCCTCGACGACAGGGTCGTGGGTCGACCGAACAGAACAAGAACACGCTCTGGGGTGCAACATAACCTCTCAAACGCGCAAAGTAATTTTGGAAAATCGAAATCTTGCGCTCACGACCAGCTTCTGTAAATCTCGTAGCCTCGACTACTATTTCCCCATCTAATACCTTTTTTCCTAATCGGAGGTGCATCCACAGAGGGTGGTCGGTAGCTATGAAAGCCGTCATTGACGTACTTACGCGCGTATACCAGGGACACACGTAAACTAAGAAAACGAACTAACGAACTGGTGAGGTGACATGTAGCTCTGACAACGTTCCTGTTCAAATCATTTGCAAAAAATCACGTATATGCCCAATTCACAAAAATGGCTGTGTATCGGACAATAAAAATTACAGATCGATCATCTTTTACAAAAATTACCAAATTTTGGGTTTTCTACAAGAATTCAAAATATTTTTTAAACTCATACTTGTCAGACCGAAAACTACATGTCATTGTAGAATACGAAGGAGAAAAGAGCTTTAATTTTTTGGGAACGTCAGGGGTTCCTCAAGGATCCAATCTGGGTCCACTTTTGTTTCTAGTGTTTGTCAACGATATCTGTGATTCAATTATATCTAACAAACTGCTCTTTGCCGATGACCTTAAAATATTTAGAATAGAACAAGATGACTCCGACGTTAATACTTTGCAGAATGATGTTAACGAATTGTCTAAATGACACTAAGGTAAAAAACGATTAAAATTTCCACAAAATTTATTGTCTTTGCGACATGTTTCGATACACAGTATCTTTTTCAACTATGTAGTACATTCACTGATGTACTTATGTACTTATGTACGTATGTATTTATGTACTACATTCGCTTGAAAAAAATACTGTGTATCAAAACATGTCGCAAAGACAATAAATTTTGTGGAAATTTTAATCGTTTTTTACCTTAGTGCCATAACTATGGATTTCCATCAAGTAACGGCCACGTCAAACAAAAAAAAAATCGTTTAAATGGTGTACCTCCAACAATTTGCCTCTCAATGTTAAAAAATGCAAAGTTATGACATATGCAAGAATATTGTCGCCAGTGGAGGAAATGTAGAGAAATTTCCGACCTTACATTCCTTTACAAAGTGATAAACGGTCTAATTGACTCACCAGAATGACTTGCTTTAGTCAACTTTAATGTGCCTCGAATCACTTCGAGATCGAACATCACTTTCCATCTCGATGTAACTAATTCTTACCACCACTTTTATAGTTCGTTGTTCAATATATGTAGACAGAGTTCAATAGATTAGAGAGTGTGGACATATTTTCCACTTCACTAACCCAGTTTAGAAAAACCCTGTGTCAACAGACCCCGAATTAGCTAATTACTATAGTTTTCAACACTTAAACAAATATGTATCACCAAATTTACTATTAACTGTTAAATAGTCTAGCTGGTAGATTTATAATCTGTTTTGATGTAAGTATTATATTTAAATAAATAAATAAATAAATAAACATATTGTTATAATCTCTACGTGGTTTCTCTAAATTATTCACTCAACAAAACAAAAAAAAACTTAACAACTTTCATCACAATTATAGTACAAGAGCTGAAGAGTGGTCGACCATCACCGTTCTGTTTAACGGATGAAACATACTTCGAATACGCCTAAAATGGGTTGCCTATCAAAATGTAGTCCAGATTTATATACAGTGAGTTTGAACAATTTGCACCATATAGAAAACTTTTATTATCAATTTATCAGAAAATTTTATTCTTCATAAATTTTTTTTCAATTCTGAACAACCTCCTTGAATGAACTTTTTGATGATGTCAATAATAAGGGGTAGTTTACACTTGACAAATTCCTATTTTTTGTTCCCCCTGCAGGGGGGGGGCAGTCGCCCCCCTTGCCCTCAAGTAGCGGCGCCCATGTCCACTTGTACACCGTTTGGAAATTAGAAATGTTGACAACTCTTATGCAAGTATTCTGCAAAGCACTAATTTTTATGAAGAATAATATTTTCTGACAAATCGATAATAAAAAAGTTTTCCATATGGTACAAATTTTTGAAACTCACTGTATATAGTCTGTACCACATTTTGATAGGCAACCATTTTAGGAGTATTCGTTTATTTATGAAACTTCATAAGAAGTATATTTCATCCGTTAAACAGAACTTAGACTATTAGACAATTATTATAGTTCAAATATTTCAACTATATGCATGATTGCCAACTTACACTGACTGAAATAATGCACTTATCTGGTATTCGCCTGAACGCTCAAAGAAGCTTCTAGAATGCCGAGAGTGGCCTGAGCCTTCTCCATGGATGAAAATGGATGTGTTTCTACTGTTTCTCTTCGATTGGTTAGTCGAGATGTTTCCATAAGGCTGAACTTCTAAATAACGCGTGTTCAGACTATGATCGACCTTCGACGGAATTCAGAGGTGTAATAGCAGGACATAGTCACCCTACTGTCCCTACTAGATATGAAACAGGATTTTCTTGGTAAGCTTTGAATCCATAGTTATATCTAATCTCTCTGATGACACCTTGCAGCATTTTCCTCGAGATGGTATCAGGTTTTCATATCATTACTGGCCATTTTCATTTGCTTTCTTGTTCTCGGTTCTTGGTTACCTATAAAACCGGTTCTCGGCAGAAGTTCACCTTACAGCACCGATCAAGAATCATTACCAAAGTTTTATTAACCTTTCAATATACACTGGACCTATAGCTTTATCCGTTTCTTCCAAAATTTGTCCTATTCTATAACTATAGACACTACGAAGTTACCAGCAGTTCAGCTCTCTCTCTCTCAGGCGCTTTTAGGCAGGGGTGTTGTACCAAAAGCTGATGAGGCTAAAGCCTTAGGCGCCACAAATATTAGGGACGCCAATAGATCCAAGGAAAAAGTCGAAAGTTTGCAGCGTTGGAAACGAAAGAAATCGAAGGGTTCATCGAATCCACCACCAAATTTTAGCCTAAGGCTCCTTTAAAATAATGTCCCTGCTTTCGAGCAATTTGTTCTCAACTACCAGTGAGTCCCACTGACCCTGTAGTGGTCTATATAGGCACTAAAAACAGTTCTTCAGTCTGGTCGTTGTCTTCCAGCGGATCTTCTCCGAGCTGAATGGCACTCCACTCCTCATTGAAATCCAAGGTTATTGTCGTAATAAAGATAAAGTCTTCCCGCTGCTGCACTATCTACGTCTCGGCTCTGCCAGCGCTACCCCCTCTTGGGTGCGCTCTTGCCTGAACAACACTGTTCGTCTCTCTTCTCAGAATTTTGTTGGTATTTCGTCTCTATAAACGGCTATCACAGGAGACATCGTCAAGTGCCTGGTAAATTCTTCCTTCCTGGTCTAAACTGCAAGGAGTGCGTGGTGGTGGTGGACATACGAGGAGTTCTTGTCCCATGCGAAGCGGACATGATACTTGCGAGCATAGAGCACATTTCAATGCTGTGCCAGATCTTTGATAGATATATGTTCTCTTTTCCTTTCTGTAAGGTCTCTTGGTGTTTGTGTATTCCTATGGCTTCTAAATAAATTCTTGTTGAATAATAATTTGACGTTGCTAGCCTATCGGTATTTTCGAATAGGATCTTGTGTTCTACGGAGAACACGAAGTGGCTTTTTTTGTCACTCAGCTGAAAAATACTTTTTTCTACAACTGTCAAAAAAAGTCCACTTTTTCTGTGTGGTTTGTGTGCGTAAAGTATTACAATATTTCACTATCAACATACGATTTCATTATTAAACGGAAAAGCGAAAAAAAACGTGCACTTTTTTTAACGGCTGTTGTCAGGCAGCCGATAGTTTCATGCAACAACAGTGACAGATCCGAATAATAACGAAATCCTGTCACAAAGCCAGTTCTCATTTTCTTTGGCAACTAATAACCTATAAATATCTGATATACAAATGTTTCACCAATAATATTCTTAGCATTCTTACTATTAAATAAGTACTATCAAAATTCCAAACTATCGCGGCGAATATATTCAAAATAATAGCATATACCTCTAAAGAACTATTGGACCTAATCTACACTAGGTAATCCAAGGTAGCTATGTCTGTTTGGCCGTCAGAAACTAGTTGACAACAATAATTAATGAAATTTGTGACTATAAATTTAATTTAAGTAGAAATGAAAAGTGATGAAGATTGAACGTAGAAAATCGTGGCTAGTGCAAATATGAGATTTCCTTGACATAGTTCAAAGAAAGAAAAAGGTATTCGTTGCTTCACGAGGATTGTTTATTTATTTTGAACATAAATCTAAGAAAATGAAAAGTTACTTCGATGGACTAGTTATTCGAAAGTCAAGTCAACATTAATAATAATAATATTGACCTCGATGAATATTTTATTTTAATATTGGCTTCAAATTTTCCATTTTGCGGGATAGTGTAAAAAAGAAAGGAATTTCGACTCTGTCGAAATTATTCGTTTCATTTGTTTGAAACTCAACTCTCCGGCATATACTCTTCGAACTTTGTTCGAATAATGAATCAATAAAAATATGCCAAATTCATTTCATGTTTGCAAAAAAATATGATTTGGTTATTTTTTTGACAGTTGTAGAAAAAATACTGTATGAAACTCGTGAGTAAAATGTATCACTTTACTCACTTGATACATAAATTACTATTATATTCTAGAACGCAAAAAACTTGGCGTTCTAGAACGTAAATGTTAAACAGTTTGTCATATTCGTATGTTGAGAACTAATTTGTGAATTTATTATTTATGTGAATTTATTTATTATTCTCTTGGAACTGGCTATTGGCAACTTCGTACTGTCTTGATGATTTGTGGGAGATTAATAATTATGAAATCGCAATTTGTGCCGCTTCCAATAATACGTCTTCACTTTCAGAGCTCATTTCTAATCAAACACTTCAGAACAATGAATTAATATCTGTGACACTATTTATATTTTATTACGTCGCTACCGTTACGATACTCATGCAACCTAGATCGTCACAAAATGTCAATAGTTTTAACCGTTTTAACCGGTGTTCTCTTATGTCCCAGGCTTTCCATAGTCATAATCATAGGTGTTTAGCTCATATGTTGGGGTAAAAGTACTGCGGCCAAGGCCGGCCAACAAACCAGTGGTAGTCAGTAACAGAGCTAAAATATTGTTTGCATCTCGGATATGGAATACTTTGCTGCTAGAATGGCAAAATAACATCCACTCTTGAACTCAAAAGTATCATTTTGCATTCTAGATACAAAAATATTTATTTCCAAACTGTCTCCCAACAAATAAAAGTTGACATGTTTTAGCATTTTTTCTTTCACATGTATTCAACGGTATTCAGTGTGAATCATCTTGAGTTGGCCACCCGGCAGTATTATGTATGGCAGTTACCATCCAAAAAATGTTTCCAATACTGTGTTCATTTCCTTTTTCAAATTTCCGTTTCGTTCATTAACGCAAGAACAGCACCATGAATAGAGGGAACGAAATTAAACATTTCAAAATTGAAATTGAATTAACATGTACATATACTAAAATGCACAAAAGCGCGGATATTTCTTAATTTTTGTTTCGCTCTCGTTAGTTATCATAATTATAGTCAATTGAGGCAATTATGTACGAAGAACTCCACTTTAAATTAATTGTTATGGCAGTATTTAATTGTACAAAAAGTGGCGAAAGCACATTTGGTATGTAGAAAATTCAGGTCAATTGGACGAATGATTTTCAAGAAGTCAATATAGTTTCGAGAGTTTGACTTTGAGGCTTATTTATTTTCATTCGTTGATTTTTTTTATAGTCCAAGGGCTAGTGACATATTGTCTCAGTACCTAATTCAATCAAGTCACCCAGATTTTTCAACACGTACTCTTTAACCATATTTTCTATGTCTGAGAAGAGGTGATAGACCTCATAATAATTCATAGGAAGTATATAAGTTTCGTTTTTTTTTATATTTAGTGCACTACATTCGCACATTGAGTAAGATACTGTGTATCGAAACGTCGCGAAGATATTAAATCTGTGGAAATTTTACCATAGTGTTAGTTTTACCTTTATTATAGATTTCCATCAAGTAATGGCCACGTCAATCCAAAACTCGGTTTTCTGTTTCGCGTAAAAAAGTATTTTACTTCTCGTCAACTGATTATTATTTATAAGGCACACATTCGACCTGTTTTGGAATACTGTTCACATATATGGAATGCGGCACTCAAACACACATTGAAACTTTTAGATTCGGTCCAAAAGAGGGCCAATGGACTCGTCGGTGATACTTCGCTCACAAGCTCACTTACTTCTCTGGAACAACGCAGAAAGGTTGGCAATCTGTCTCTGTTTTATATATATATATATTTTCATGCACGATGCTCTTCCGAAATATCATCAATCGTTCCACCGTTAGCGGTCTCATCGAGATTGACCCATCGAGCTCAGTCTTCACATCCATATGCCGTCACTTGAGCGTCACGATTGCGGCCAGGCGTTTACCATACGCCGAAAGTAATTCATTGACAGTTCTCGTCATATTCACTCTTACACGTAATGCTTCCATATAGCGTTCCTTCTCCTTCTCTATACTTTTTTTCCGAACTAACTACTATGGCACAGTGGACAAAACGATAACAATTAAAATGCAGATACAGCCGTACGGAATTGGGATGAATTTTTTTTTAGTGGAATGGCAGTTCATAAACTACTTTTTGACAATAAAAAATGTCCCGACGCCATTTTGAAAGAATTTTTTTAATGACATGGGGGTTCCAGTGATACCTCATTCGAAACGTCTTACAATTCTCTATACGTCCCCAAAATTTCAAACAAAAATATCCATCCAAAACAAAATATGGCGGTACAAAAAATTAAAACTCTCTTTAAGTGACCCCACCCCTGTTAACTTGTGAACGGATTGGAATTCTGTTTTGAATTTGTATTTTACAGTACAATATATTACATCTCTGCTGATTATTAGTTTTAGGTTAATCATAGATTTCACATGTAAACCTTGTAACTTGTTTGAGAGATTAATTAAATGAATAAACAAATAAATAAATGAATGAATGAATAAATAAATAAATATACAGTGTGTCCCACTTTGAACAGCCACACCCTGGTTTTTTCTGAACAGTAAAGTGCCCATCGGCAAATATTTTACTGATAGATACTCTCTCCAAACTTTCTGTATGGCTTCTTTGGACCAAGTCTGCCACCGTTTTCCTCTGTGACTTTTTTTTAAACGTCCTGTATCTCAGAAACGAAGCAACTCGTGACATATGTTCACAAGAACTTTTTTTCTTAAAACAACCTAACGAATCACCCCCTGTAGTTTTGTACCTTATAGTTAGGACACACGATGGAGTCACATTAAAAAAAATCTTTTTTTTTTGAAAAACGATTTCGAAAGAAAAAAGCCACAGAGAAAAACGGTGGCATATTTGGTCCAAAGAAGCCATACAGAAAGTTTGGAGGTAGTATTTATCAGTAAAATTTTTGCCGATGGGCACTCTATGATGTGAATATTTGTTTATCATTATATATTAGTACTCAAAAATATCTACCTTCCGGTTGATGAAATATTCATATATCCATTTCCCACAGCTATCTACGACCAACAGAGAACTGAAAAATCGAGAAAAACATGCTAGAGAATGTTTTACTTCAAAACTAACACCAGATTCTGACTCAGAACATCCTCAAATCCTCAGATCTCAGTGCTTGATTAATTAAAATATACAGGGTGTCATCTATTACTAGCAACATTGTTAATGTTTATTTATCCGTAATGTTTGGTTACTTTTGATTGTTTTTGTCGCAAAGTGCCTAAGCGTGCTCAATCGATTCTTTAGAAAATACCCAAATATTATGTTGATATTAAATATCAATTGAACGTTTTTGGGGACCGGAGAACATTTTTTTTAAATCAACTGAATGGGTCGGATGAATAAGCGTTATTAATTTTTCCATCTATAGATGACACCCTGTATACTTTTTTAATTCAAGAATTAAGGTCTAGAGTTTTTGGGGTGTCCTGAACCAAAATCCGCTGTTAGGTTTGTGCTACAAAAATCCTTGACGTGTTTTCCCACTTTTTCACTTTTTCAGTGGTCATATTAACACCGTTTTTGTTTCAAGATAATAACGTCTGAAATTCTATGTCGATTGAGATCCACTTTATCTTCCGTTATTTCAATATGATAACTTTGTCATGTCAAGTAAATCACTAATCGAATATCACTTCAGGTACTCACCTTGGCTCTGCTAATTGGAGCATGCATGTACATAACTAAAATTGAGAGAGTGAATGATGATATCCAATCATCTAGTTTCAGCATTGTTCAAATTCTAATAATGTGTACGACTCACATATCTCATGAATATTAAACGACAGCTAATGACGTTCAATGTTATGTCGCTGGAACACGGAGTAACTTCTCAACTTTACTGCTATGTTATTTAGGTTCAGTTGGCAACACTGAAGTTTATGAAGGCTGAAGGGTGCCTGACAGTAGTGACAGCTTCCGAATAGTTTTTCATTGTCCAGCGAGATCTTGAGAAAACTGGTACCTACAAGCAAAGAGGTTTTTGAATATTATATACATTTTTCGTTCATCCTGATGGGAGTATTCATATTTAGATATTTCTTCGTAGTAGTGCGATGTTATGCGCTGCAGTTTTCTGAAGAATATATCTTCTGCGCTGCAGGATTTGCTGGGTCCGGACTTGTATATTCATTTTTTGTTAGCATAGCCACTGGAACACTGGTACTGGTTATGAGACGGAGCCCTCCTGCAAAATAGAGGTTTCTCCGTTCTACCTTCTGAGTTCTTAATTCCACCTACTAAATTCTCCTTCTATCGTCACCGTTCTACCGTCTACGTTCTTCGTACATCGTTTTCTCCGTTCACTGCTCATTATGTTCTTCGTTTACTACGTATCATTCCCCACAGTGCGCACATATACTATACACCCACCAAAGCATTAAATTAATATGCAAATGTATTCAGAAACTGAGAGGCAACCGCAACCTGTTCACCATAGGACTACAATTTGCTCGATTCCTTGAAGAGATCCTGTTATCTATACAGTATCGGAAACTTTTCATCTGGGGTATAGACAGAAATCATTAATAAGAGACCGACGAATTAACAGCTCAGTTGATATCCCTTCCTCGAGCGAGTAGAGAAGAAATTGAAATGCTCTCTCAACATATAGCAAGCTATTCTTGACGCTCTCATAAAACCACCACACCTCAGATGAAAACTTTCCGAAACTGTATACCCAAGATCAAAACTTTCCGATACTGTATAGTATGAACTATATCAGATAATTCTATATTATGAGTCTATGACCGGCCCTAAAGCTTATCTTTATTTAAACCCACATAAGAGCCCCTTTCTAAATTGTCCCAATGAGCAACTCTGAGTGGCTCCAAGTAGCCCCTGAAGTAATCTCACAGACCATGAAAAATCATGTTCCAATTGAACCCATCTATTGAGTCAGGTGAAGTTCAGTTTAGGTTCAGGAATCTTCGCAGCGAACGGCTCAAGCAAAGCTCTCTAGTATACAGAGACAAATACTTCTGTAGAAGGCCAATATACAGAATTGTGCATATTGCTATACTCGAGTTCGTAAATTGTAGATAGTGACTCCTAGGTTGTACGGTTCATAATTTTGTAGAGGGCGCCATAGCTGAGCAACAGCATGGGTTTATGTCAAACAGATCTGTCAACACAAATCTGTTATTATACACAAACGAAGCAAATAACTCCTTAGAAAATAATGCTCAATTGGACACAATATTTACCGACTTTAGCAAGGCTTTCGACAGGGTGGACCATGATGTCTTGCTGCAAAAGATATATCGTTTTGGACTTTCTGAAAATATCATGAATCTTATCAGAAGCTATCTACAAAATCGATATTTCGTGGTAAAACATGATGGAAATACCTCGGGTAAATTTCATGCTTCGTCTGGGGTACCCCAAGGATCAAACTTGGGGCCCTTATTTTTTTTTGTTATTTATTAACGACTTACCAGATTATATCAAGCACTCCAAATGTTTGCTTTTTGCCGATGATGTAAAAATTTTTAAACAGGTGCAAACAGTCAGAGATTGTTCCGCCTTACAAAAAGATTTGAATAATTTATTGGATTGGAGTGTTCGATATAAGTTAGATTTTAACTTGAAAAAATGCCAAATCATGACAATAACCCGCCAAAAGGATCCCATTTTCTTTGAATACTACATGAATAATGAATCATTGAAAAGAGTGCATGAATTCAAAGACCTAGGAATAACCTACGATTGCAAATTATCGTTTAAGAAACATATTGAACATATAAAAAATGCCGCAAATCGGGCTCTTGGATTTACTATAAGACAGACCTCTCTTTTTGATAACATAGACTCCATAAAAATGCTGTATTTCACGCTGGCGAGATCTAAACTTGAGTACGGTTCTGTGATTTGGAATGGAGAATACCAAACAACCTTACAGGAACTAGAAAAAATACAGAACAAATTTCTAAGATACCTTTATTATAAAAAAAATCGTAGTTATCCCGATTATAATAGCATCAGAACATCACAATTGAGAACTCAATTCGATATACCCTCTTTAGACTCCAGGCGAAAAATTTTTGCGTTAATTTTTTTGCATAAAATTGTTAACAATAGTATAAATTCTATAGAATTATTGTCCCTAATACCAATTAATGTACCTGCCAGACCTATGCGCTCTGTTGTTATGTTTAAGGTTCCCTTTGTGAGTGTTACTTTTAGATCCCCCCTCTTAATCATGCTCCGTCTGGCAAACGACATCAATGCCTTGCAAGATATGGATTGGAATTTGTCTCTAGGAAAATTCAGATCTATAATCCGTAGACAGGTTGAGAATTTATCAGTTTAGTAATTAGTTTCCTTGTCAATTTTTCTTTGCGATTTGTAATAATTATTGTTCGTTGTTGTGTTTATCCCCGTACTATTTAACATGTCATATTAAGTGCTTGTATATACATGTATATTTCTTATAAGTCATCCTTGTAATTGGGCCACTAGGCCTGTTAGGATGAAATAAATAAATAAATAAATAATTCATATAAAGCAAGTCAAGAAATAAAACAGAAATCGGCTAGGTACCTGGCTTCAAATCAAGTTTTACTTTGCCACTTCCTTACATCCTCTTCGCACTTTCAAATCCCGTAAAAACCTGAAATTGTACGATGAGTCACTATCTACAATTTACGAACTAGAGTATGGTTGCACACAACATGCTCATACGGAGCGAAGCAGACTGCTGGTCAATTGGCTGACATCGAAAGTCATAGCATAGCGTTCTGGGAATGACCTCCGATACAATGCCTCCAACAGTCGACCATGACGTGCCTTAGGTCGGATTTTCATGCATACGATATCCGACGATACGATGGTACGACAATGTTCTGATTGGTTGAAAAAATGCTCTAATTTGTTGAATTGTTGTCACGCATACTAATTCAACCAATTCAAACATTTTCGTCACATATCGCATGCATGAAAATCCGATCTTAAACGGTCCCAATTCCAGATAGAGACGAATGGGCCCTACAGACTTATTATTAGTAAGCGTGGAGAATTAGTTTTCTCTCTTTTGTTATTTTATTTTTCAGGCAATGAACAAGTCCATGAGAACTTTACTCAAACTGAAGTATTGTCTATCAATCTCAATCAACCAACCGGTATGGACCCGGCACCAGTGATATTTTTCGAAGTTACGAGAGGATAAGATAGGGTCAAGTTATCTGTACTTGAGAAGACAATTACCTACCATTTGAAAGCCATTAATATGCAATATTTGAGGTCAGGGAAGTATCGATCATTTCAACTCGGGGGACAACAGGCAGATGTAATTCACTGTTTCAAAGTGGAAGTAGTTCTTGACTGACAGATACCCGTCAGAGTTCTTCGTTTTGAAAGACTAACTTGAAAATAACTGTATTATAATAGCAGTAGAAAATACATGATTTAGTAATCGTGGAGAATTTGATCTCTCTTCTATAATTTTATTTTTTAGGCAATGAAAATGTCCATATAACAACTTTACTGAATATTGGATGTATGTTGCTGCTGAATTTGCAACGTAACGCACATTTGACTTTATTAAATTATCTTTTTTTATATAATCAGTTTTATATATATTTTTTGTTTTGTGTTGCTTTATTGTACAATTAAAAAATTGATGATACGAATTTATTACTCCTCTGTATTTTGTTTGTATTATATATACCTATCCACCTATGGTTTCGACTCAAAGCATGGGTTAACTATGACCAATTACCAAAAATGAAATGGTATTCTAATTTATCATGTGGAAACACACCTGTGGAACTTTAGAGCAATCCGTGTAGATTTATATAATTTTTGTACGTCAAACTTCTTCGACGCGCTACATAAATTTCAAGTATCTATTTACGATCTCATTCGATTTCTTTTATCACACGATTACCACGATATTCACAACTGTTTACGGGCTGGCATTTTTAGTACATTATGGTGTTTAAGGACGTATTTTTGTTAATCAATCCTTCGAAAGGCGTTGTATGTATTTACTTTATGGATAGACGGTGGTTTGTGCTCAAAAAATATGTTTGCGAAAAGTTTATTCGACACGTTAACTTTATTTACATCAACTTTCATTTTGTGCTGTGTTATGTATGCTCTGCAAAGTTTTCCTACAATTACACTTGAAATCACCAATTTCAGTATATATACCACGTTTGATGAAAGAGAAGGAACGGAGGAATACTATGTCTGAGGGGCAGCACTGTCCTGCACATACACAAGGTTATTTTTTTGTTGCAATTTCCAAATTTCCCTTAATTTTGAACATCTCTTAGTGGGGAGAGCAGATTGTATAATTTTCTTTAATTGGCATCGTAGTCCACCCTGTATAAAGGAGCGATAGAAAAAAAAAGAGTTTAAAGAACTAAAGAACATGCTTTACTTCCAAGATGTACTGAAAAATTTAAAATTATTGACTATATGTATTAACTCAAATTTTAAAATTTTTAAACTATTATTTTTTAATACTAAAAAATCGAAATCTCCGACCCCGAATACCCCCGCATACCAATTTTGAATCGAATCTGACCACAATCACAAAACTCGTCCACGATCTTGGGCTGTAATCTTGAATTCATGAATTTTGACAAAAAAATCATAATCTCTGACCCCGAAAACCCGCACACACTAATTTTGAATTGAATCCGGCCATAATGACAAATCTCGTCCACAGTCTTTAATTTATGAATGTTGACAAAAAATTTGAAATCTATGACCTGAAAAACCCTACCCATTTTGAATCGAATCTGACCCTGGTCACAAATCCTGTCCGCCATCTTGGAGCCGCCATTTTGAATCTATGAATTTTGACAAAAAATTCATAATCTCTGACCTCAAAAACCCTTTTGGTCGATTCAGACACATGGGTGCCCACCTACGGTTTTTGACCCCGCATGATAAATTCCACCAGTATTAACAAAATTAAAACTTCTGAACCAAAGAAAATATGACTTTTTGATAGAAACGCAAGTAAAAGGAACGTATGTGAACTGTCTTGCAGTTTACAGGCACAAAGGTCAAAAATGCTTCAAAAACCCTGCATGGACAATTTACAAGCATATATTTTTTACCCTTGTGCCTGTAAACTGCAAGACAGTTCACATACGTTCCTTTTACTTGCGTTTCTATCAAAAAGTCATATTTTCTTTGGTTCAGAAGTTTAAATTTTGTTAATACTGGTGGAATTTATCATGCGGGGTCAAAAACCCTGGGTGGTCTCCCATGTATCTGAATCGGCCTTTACATACCACTTTTGAATCGAATCGGACGAATCGGACGACTTTATGCAGGTAATGTCCCGTCTAAAACGTCCTCAAGACCCAAGATATTTTTAATTGCATGGTTGGTATAGATGGCAAGAAGCCTACAGCCCAACCTGCCACGGCCAAAAGTTATGGAAACGTGAAAAATAATGGTTTAACTGCTCTAAATTAATACAGACATTCATTTCTTGCATTTTCCTAATGAGTTGTGTTATAATGTTCAGGGTTTTGAAGTTAATTCATTGACTTAAGTGTTTGTAAATAATGTACATACATCATTTATTAAAATATGGTGATGGAACTTTGGTAGTCACAATAATCAATTTATTTTGCATAACCCTTTTCCAATGGAAATTTTTCTAACCATGAAATTATTGTGAAATATTGTAGTGAAAACGAAGAATTAAAAGGCTTTCATACCCAAATGCAGGAGTTCAGCGAATCCCATTCAGAGTTCAGTTCAGCTTTCATCAAACTTTTGAAACTTTTACATGAATTATTATTACCATATAACACGTAGGGTTCCATATTTATACTGCTCAAATTTCATACAAATACCGAATGTTCTTTTTGCCAATTTCATCTATTCCGATATGTTGATTCAAATTACCTACTTCACAGAACAAAAATGTGGGAAAACAATTGCTACGTTAAAATTGTAACCCGCAAAACAAAGCATTGATACCAATTTAAAAAATATTATAAGTAATGAACTTGAATTACGATAAAAATTTAAAAATACAGAAAGTTTATGAATTGCATTAATTCTTTATTGAAAGTGGAAGAGAAGACTCATTTCGCTAGTTTGGTACTCTACTGATATTGATACGATCCACAATAGCCAACTGCTCTGCTATATTATTGGCATCCATGTTCATTGAGTGGATGCAAATAATTATCTCCGGGGCTGTTTAACTAGACACATGTCGAGTTAAGTCGCATTCGCAAACCTGACCTTTTAGTTTCGAAAGGTGCATTTTGTAATTCATATCAGTTAATTTGCCATATTTCAAAATATTTTGAAAAAATACAGTGTAAATCGCTTCCAAAAATACGTTTCCAACATGAAATTTCACTTAACAGATCTTGATAGAGTAAACAAAAATTGACATCCCCAACCCAACAGAAAATACAATCTAACTTTTTGGTAGTTCACTTAGGTACCAATCTTCAGGCGAATAATAAATTTTTTTTGTATTTTTCATGGAAAAGATCTAGTAGGAAATCAATGTTGATACTCAATATTCAATTATTAACGATTATTTTGCTTTATATTAGGTAAAGACTTTTATTGGAAGACCTTATGGCTGTTAATATACATATTATAGTATACGTATATTAATGCTGTTATTTCAATAAGCTTTATCTTGTTTTCATTCTAAGTAGAGCTGTAACAGTTTATAAAAAGTCAAAAAAATGGTAATATACCTACTTAGCCGAACGAGAGAATGTCTTTCCGATCGGTTATTATATTGTCATATTCGGACCGGGTTTTTCGGGTTACGGCTGGCGCCACCTAGGTAGGAATAGCGGAAGAATAGCGGTGGCGCAAGCATTGCTTGCGCGAGTGACGGCTATCTACGAGTGAGGACGGCGACTTAAGATTCCTAGCCTGGAAAAAGAAAAAGATGGAAGAATACTAGTATCGTTCAGAAGATTTATCTCTAACTATAAAAGGCCGTGCGTGTTGCTGAAGTGAAGTATTTGTACAGTGAAGATAAATAGTCTTCTGAAGTGAAGTATTACTGGTTGTATATAAATTAACTATAGTTAGTGTTGAATAATTGAACAACGTATTATTATTATTATTATACAGGGTGTTATCTATCTTCTTGCACTCCCGTGAAGGACGGGCGTATAATGCCATTTTATAACGCATGGCAGGTGTTAAAAATTCGAAAAAAAATTGTGGAAAGTTTAAATTGTGTTGGAAAATTTGTCAAAATTTTGGGAACCATTGTCCGCCGAACGTCAGCTGACCGGAGCCGAGCCGCAATAATACTGGAATGGAAGAAACTGTGTAGTTTCGAACAGCGGTTTCCAAGATTTTCCGAACAATATTTAAAATTTTTACAATTTTTTTTCGAATTTTTCACACCTGCCATTCGTTATAAAATGGCATTATACACCCGTCCTTCACGGGAGTGCAAGAGGTTAGATTACACCCTGTATAATGTTGTATGAAATGAATAATTTTTGAGTGAATTTGTGAAAGTTCTTTACAGTGGTGCCAGAATCGGGTATTTAAAAATAAAATACAGAGTGTTCCTGTAAGTAGACAGTTGTGTGTTTCGTAAAAATATATTGTCGGAGTTTTGTTCTCGCGAAAAATAAACAGTGACTGATAAACATTTTTCGTGAAGTGGGAGGTTGTGTGCATTCACGAGAGTATAAACTGATACACTTCTCGCGTCTAAAAATAATAATAATAATAATAGACTAGTGACCTGTGAAAATAACATTCGCGTGGAAAATTCAATAAATCGAAAAACTTTTTGTGTGAAATAGATTAAACTAGACAAAATGTTTTCGAGAAGAGTTTGACTCGTTGACCTCAGTTAAATGAATAGAGAGCTTGGCACCACTAGTAAGAAGGCTGTACTCCAGGAGAGACTTTCAGACGGATTGATTGCTGAAAAAGAGGACCCTGAAACCTTCTTAGTTTCTGGAATTGACATGAGTTCCATAATGAGTAAACTCGACGGAATGGAAGACAAAATGCAACAGAATTCGGAGAGTTTGAAGGAAGAACTTCTAGAAAACTCGAAGAATTTGGAAGAGAAACTCCAAGAAAATTCAAATAGTTTGAAGGTAGAACTTCAGAAAATTCGAATAGTCTGAAAGAAGAATTTAAATGGAGAACTTCTAGAAAATTAGAATAGTTTGAAGGAAGAACTTCAAGAGAAACTGCTAGAAAATTCGAATGGTTTGAAGGAAGAACTGAAAAGAGAACTTTGTGGTGAGGCGTGCCGGTTAGAAGAAAGAATGGGGACTGTTGAGACAAAGTAAGGTCTGGATGACGGAAGCAGATTTATAGGAGCCTTCCTCTTGAAGCTGCCATAAAGAAGGTGATTAAAGAAATGTTGCCTGAGAAAAGACAAATGACAAATGACAAATGTCCAACTTTCAAAGAATCGACAACTACTCAGGAAAACTAAAGAAGGTCGATGAAGAGGGGCAATCGTCGACCTGTATCCAGCAAGCCACGGTTAACAATGCATATGTCGCTATATGCTTGAACGAAAAAACGAAGGAACCTTCGTAGACGGTCGCATCAATAACAAGCCCTGCACCATGCTGCTAAATACAGGTGCGACTAGGACTATTCTTGGACAAAACACCGGCAAGAATTGAACCATCGACTTGGAAGCTACGCACAGCAACAGGGAAAGCAGCCATTGTGTGTGGCGAACTACTAATTGAGCTGATTTTGGGCAACACTAAACTGAAACATCGGGCATTGGTATAGCTGATATCGGACAACATGAATTCAAAAGGGTTCGAACTGATTTTTAAAGATGGCGTCCTGCGTGTGAACGGAGAAGAGCTGGTCCTATTGGCTGAAGAAGTAAGCGTGCCTGAGGGGCTGAAACCATTCTGGAGGCTCACATGGATGGCGGAGCGAGCCCAAGCTTCATGATGAGAAAATTGGACGAGAAATCGCACTAGGGAAGACCTTGCTGCGTGTTGATAAATTTGTACAAGTAAGGGTATTGAATGTCAGTTATTACCCAGTAACCTTGAAGAGGGGAACTGTTTTGGGGCACTGCTCGTCTATTTCCTATGTGGTCAGGAGTGTACGTGGTACTGTTAGCCAAGACAGTAACTTGCCAGCAGAATTGGAAAAGCTAGTCACTACTTCATCGAAGGACATAGGACTAGCTCAGCAGCCCAAATTGAAGGATTTAGTCAAGGAGTACCAGGACATCTTCGATACCGGACAAGGAAAAGGAGGTAGGACGAAGGTAGTCCAGCACAAAATTGATACCAATCCGTCAATCAGCCAGAAGACTCCCTCTTGTCAAGAAGGAAGAGGCTGACAAAATGGTCAACGATATGGGAAAAGGAAGAATAATTGAACCGTCCGACAGCCCCTGGTCATCTCCAGTTGTACTGGTAAAGAAGAAAGACGGATCAACAAGCTTCTGCGTAGACTATCGTCAACGTGCCGAAGAAGGGCAGTTAGCCTCTCCCGAGAATACTCTAGACACTCGATACTCTAAACACCTTGGCTGGCTCAACAGTTTTCTCGACCCTAGACTTGAAGAGCGGATATTGGCAGGTAGAACTGGCCCCAAAAGATAGAGAAAAAACAGCCTTCACTATCGGCTCATGATTGTTGCAGTTCACAGTTATGCCATTCGGTCTTTGTAAAGCTACAGCCACCTTTGAGAGATTGATGGAGTCTGTGTTGAAGGGACTATCACGGAAAACGTGCCTGGTATACCTTAACGACATCATCGTAGTTGGCAGATCGTTCAAAGATCATGTGAAAAATCTAGAGCAGACCAGAAAATCAAAGCTGTCAGAGACTAGCCTATTCCAAAAGACTACTACCGTCGATACGTGCTAGAGTTTGCCAATATCGCCAAACCACTAAACAGACTGACCGAGGGACAGACTCAGTTCCAGTGGTCCCCGGAACGCCAATAATCATTCAAGAAGCTAAAAGGAGCTTTGATCAACGCACCAATCCTGAGCTATCCCTTACCCAATGAAAAATTCATTTTGGACACTGACGCCTGACGCCAGTACCGTAGGACTTGGAGCCGTCCTGTCCCAGATTCAGGAAAGTCAAGAGAAGGTCATTTGGTATTTCAGCAAAACCCTCAGCAAACCAGAGAGCGCAATTATTGTGTATTTTTACAAATACGTCTACTGAAGGAGATTCCTGGCGAGAACTGGCGCCGCCCTCGAATTACAGTTTTAAAACCCCGAAGGACATGTAGCACGTTGGATCGAGCGACTTCAAGAATTTGATTTTGACATCGAACATCGAGCAGGGAGCAGTCATAAGAACGCCGATGCACTATCACGGAGTGCATGTCCAGACGACTGCCTACACTGTCGCCGTGCCGTGGAGAAGGGCGCAGCCGTTCGTAGGACCACGGTGATTTTGATGACTGGAAGGATGACAAAATCCAGAAAGGCCAAGAGAAAGATCCGGACCTTGGTCTGGTCATCGGCTAGAAAAAGGGCAACCGAAGACCAATAGGAAGTTGCACCCTATTCTCCAGTGGGTAAATCATACTGGGCCCATTGGAATTCCCTTACGTTGGAAAATGGAGTCTTGAAACGTGTGTTGGAATCCGAGAATGGAGGAGAGGAAAGACGCCAGACAATGGTAACCAAGACCAGGAGTCAGGAAGTACTCCGAGAAGTGCATGACGGAATCACCGGAGTACACATCTGTGGATGACGAAAACTCTGCAGAAACTGAGACAACAAGAGAGTGAGATGACCTTCCACCAGTTCATGGCATTATACTCAAATGGTCAAAAAGTTTAATATGGGGTAACTCGAGAGGAGTCACAAGACCTTTTCCAGGCACCTACTGACCACGCGATAGCACACTGCGTGGAGGAAGACCTCCGAATGTCCAGAGGCATAGCCGACTCCAGAATTCAGAAGTTGAAGGGGTGCTACAGTTAAAAAAGGGACAGAGAAACATCTTCTACCTTGTAACCAAGAAGCAATTTGGAGATAAACCGTCCTATGTCGACGTCTGGGAGAACCTGACCAGATTGAGAGATACGATGCTGGACCAAAATTTCATGGACCTGGCAATCCTAAAATTGTCCTGTGGGCTTGATATCGCAATAAAAGAACATATGGTCACAAAAAGTAACAAGTGATACATGGTTGTATTCAGAATGTCATATGGAGAAAAAAAAGTGAAAATATACCTGGGTGTCTCATTTGAAAATCAAAAGTTTTTATCACTTTCGGTGAGACCGAAAGTTGCACGAATCTAAGTTACTTGTCAAAAAATGCAGTGTTATGTCTCAGATCTTCCAAATTTCATTTCAATATCTGCAAACCCAAAGAAGTTATAGAGGCAAGCCACTTTCCGTGGAAACCCGGTATAGTAATTCAAACGCTTGAACCACTTTTTTATTGCCGGTAATTATACTTATGGGGGAACTGGAGACATCTCAACAGAAAAATATATTTTCTAAGAATTTATATTTTTGTCAGGTCGAACCTAGGTACTTAAGGCCTAGTAATCGAAAAGAACACTGAAGCCCAAGTACCCAACTTAATAAAGGTGACAAGCGCAGTGAGGAGAAAACCAGCGAGCAATAGAACAGGTAAGTATAGAATTCCTAACTAGGGTCGTCCTATGACTGAAGTACACCCAGTTCTATACTCCAAATAAATAAATATTCACTCTAATAGGATGCTGGAATTGTGGAAAAAGCGGGCATGTACATAGCAATTGTCCAACATTCAAAGAATCAACACCTACTCTAAACCAAACTAAATAAGGTCGATGAAGAGGGGCAATCGTCGGCCTGTATCCATCAAGCCCCGGTTAACAATGCATATGTCGCTATCTTTCGAAGACGGTCTCATCAACAACAAGCCTTGCATAATTCTGCTAGATATAGGTGCAACTAGGAATATTCTTGGACCCACATTTGTTAAAATACCGGCAAGAATAAACATGCAACTTGAAAGCTACGCACAGCAACAAGGGAGAGACAGCCACTGTGTATGGAGAACTACCTATTGAGATAATTTTGGGCAACACTATACTAAAAAATCAGGCATTAGTAGCTAATAATAGCGAGGACGATGCAATCATTGAAATAGACATAGGGTCGTCCATTCCAATATAGGTTAGTCCCTTACGCCGGAAACCACAACTAAGTCCACCGGAGTATGAGATGACGCCCCAGAAATTCATGTGTTTTTAATCAAAAGAAATTTCTGCATGGGGTAACTCGAGAAGAGCCACGAGACCTTTTCAAGGTGCCTGCTGATTACGCGCTAGCTAACTCTGTGTCGCAGAAGATCTTTAAATGTCCAGGGCATCGCTGTGATGTTCTCCGAGATGTTTGGTCGACTTCAAGAATTACGGGAACAAAACGCAGAAGTTGGAGTGGTTTTACAGTTATGGAAAGTCCAGAGAAATATCTTCTCCAGATAAACCCCGCCCTAGGAAGATGTCTGGAAGAGCCTCAGCAGTTTAACAGTCACCAAAATTGTCCTGTGGGATTGACAGGCTGAATTGGAGAGTTATAAGAAGCATGCCGAAGATGATTTTTAGATTGCATAATATAATTGGCCGTTCACATGGTAGAAGAAAGACAGTTGCGCTAGATTTTGAAGCCTTCGCAGTTCCTCAGGAGAACGAAACCGAATTTAAGCTAGGTACTCCAACATGAAGGCTCTTACTTGCAGCTCAAACTCATGCAGTTTCTCGGAACCAATGCTACGCTTGTATGCGACGTTTAAAAGTTTCTCCATTCCTCACTCACTCACTTCTTTTCGAAGAGCAGCGTTCGACACAGTACACCGTCTTTAAAGATGGTAGCACAACGTTTCGCGTGGCCATCTGTCAAGAAGGACTGCCGAGCATGAGTGAAAAGTTGTTGAAACTATCAATGGTCAAAGGTAATTCCGATCGTTACGACATGCCCGTCAAGTTGTTCGTTCCATAGTCACGAAAATTCGCATACGTGCACTTGGATATAGTGATGCCATATCACTCAACGGTATCGCTACTGTCTCACTATGATTAACAGGCTGGCCTGAAGTCCTCGACGCTAACAAGAATAAGGTATCAGCTACTACAGCTGTAGCGTTTTACAGCCACTCGATTTGTCGGATCGGCACGCCATCGAGTCACACCTATTCAAGCACTTGAACCGTTTGACATACCATCCAGCAGCAAATTGAGTGATGGAGAGATTCCACTCCACCGTCAGGTAAACGTAGTATTCAGATGTCACATCGGCCAGCAATGGACATAATCTCTCCCTACAAACGCTTTTTAGTATGCGATCCGCTTGGAAAGAATATCTAGAATCTACCGCGGTGGAAATGCTTTACGGTCGTCGGTCAGACCATCGAAATTCAGGGAAAAATTTTCGCAGCTAGAAACCGCAGTCAAATGAAATCGCAGACGTGGTCGCGAAGTCACAGTCTCGATGTAGCATCCTAATAGTTGGCTTTGGTATTATCAAAGGAGCTTAAGACGACGCGAACCCACCACGACCCCCGGAGCAAGAAATCTTCATCATTCAACCCAACCATGCTGCCACGACATTGAATGTCCCCACTCAACAGGCCCCAGGATCCATCGCCGCATAACCCGGACTCATCAGAGCGGAGGGATTACTAAACAGTTTATTAATCCTTACTGATGAAGATAACTTTGGTTGTAAAAATGCGCATCTAGGAATTAAATTACTTGTTTGGTTCACCAGAGGCGTCCAATATCCCATTTTATATCTCCTAAGGTTGACTCCACGTTGACTCACAGTAATAATTTTTATCTTTAAAACAATAACAAATAGACCGTCAGATAATGACAGATTTTGCTGACTCATTTTCTCTTTTCTGAGATTTTAAACACAAAAATTATTATTTTTTTCAATCTCTCGTTCATGGCATTTTAATACACTAACAGGTAGGAACAATCTAATAGTTAAAAACCATTTGCACATACTTGAAGGGTTGAATACTCGCGGTTGCTGATGCATTTTCTCGCTTATGGCAATCTACAGAATTAAATTTGATATCTTTAGGAACCGAAAAAAATTTCACCTAAGCCGGTATGTTGAGGAAAAATTTCCGGCCGGAAAATGTTTTTTTTTTTATGTGCCGTACACACGTCTGATCGCTAAATTTTCATTTTTTGAGTTCAACTCTGAAATAATTTTTAGTGGTTAAAATCCCAGAAGAGAGAAAGTGAGTCAGCAAAATCTGTCATTATCTGATGGTCTAAAAGCGATAAACTATAAATTGATTGAACAGTGCCTTTTTAACGTTTGTTTGAAAGTTGTAGGCAATTATGTAAGTTGATTACTTTTATTGCGGGCTTCTATTGTCTGGATGAATTCTTTGAGCACGACGTTTCAATCGGCTCAATATCTCCGATCGTCATCAAATATGTACTAACCGCTAGAGTAACATCATAATGTAAATTGTTCCCGTGCGAAGCAGCGGGGACAGGTCGATAGTTTAATTATGATTCGGTTTTATATATGTTTTCACAACAGTTGGTTTCGGATTTTGAGAAACTGTTAGAAAACGAATTTTGTTTTTTTTTCAATCCATTTTATTACCTATATATTTAGGTTTTCTATGTTGTTCTCCACTGTTGTGTTTGGATTTTGAGAACGGTTATAAGCAACTGTTAAAAAAAAGTCTTCCTTTTTTTTGTGTCAAATCATTTCAGAATAAATAACTTCCTTCGCGATACCTGCAACTCCTCTAGTTTATTTAGTAGAATGGCTAGTCTGGTCTAAAAGACACTATAATAATGGTCAACGGGTGATAAAATCATAGTTTTCAGAGTCTCGTTCCGAGAGAATTTTATCCATACGTAGCGTTTGGTGTGTTTTGGTGGGATAGACTCACCTTCTACTGACTGCAAGTTTGGATGTAGTTACACTGCGTTGTACATATAAACTTCCGAATGCCATGAATAATCAATAACTAAATATTAGAAGTAGAAGTAGACCGCGGAATATTTGAAATGTTACAGTGTAATTCTGTTATTTATGCGTCATCAAACTGACCTGAGCAGGTTCATGAATATTCAATCGAGTACCTAATTGTCATAAGCAATATCATTGACAGTTTGTGTTTGTGACGCCTTAAAAGAATTCATCATGATTATATTTATATGGTGAATGCCTCCGCGGCGCTCCAAAAGTGGCCGCTTTTTGAGATATGTATAGCCATCTGAGTCTCCAATGAATAAACCAGTTGGTATTATTTTTCTTTGGAATCACCAGCGTCGATAAGGTGGGTATACTGGAGGACAGTACCCCCCCTGTACTTTTCTTATGCAAAGAACTCTATAGTACTAGCTACGAAGGCGTAGAAGGGCCAACAAAATATTTTTCGAAACATTTGGAATTGCCACTTTGCACTGACAATTGTCACTTTGAACTGACAAGTCGAAGTGACAATTGCCAGTTCAAAGTACCAATTGTCAGTTCCAAGTGGCAATTGCCAGTTCAAAGTGACAATTGCCAGTTTAAAGTGACAATTGCCAGTTCAAAGTGACAATTGCCAGTTCAAAGTGACAATTGCCAGTTAAAAGTGACAATTGCCACTTCAAAGTGACCATTGCCAGTTCAAAGTAACAATTGTCAGTTCAAAGTGGCAATTCCAAATGTTTCGAAAAATATTTAGTTGTTAGCCCTTCTACGCCTTCGTAACTAGCCAACCCCCAATTTATAATCAATTTTGGTACTGAGGAGTGTCTTCCCTCCTCCCCAGGAGGTACTAAGTAACACCCTAGGAAAAAAACCTATCGACGCGCCTGGTTGGAATAGCCGAGTTTCTGCTTTCTGAGAGCTATACGCATGTCGTGGCTGCATTATATATTGATTTTTAAATTTGCAGAGAAGCAAGGTGGATTCATTTTGAAGTTATGTCAGAATGATTTTCAATTATCTATTGATAATAGTCGGTTTGTTCTTGAATCATAGTATAGGAGAGAAAGTAAACTACATCTTTACTGAATTTCCTTATAAAGAAAGCAATAAAAACGTAAGTCATTCATTACATGAAACGCTCATTATTGTTATTATTTCACATTTATTTATTTTACATGTGAAAAATCTGTGCTATAGGTGATCAACTGGTGTAATATACTACCTTTGAACACTTTATATAGTAAAAAGCTGACATAGGCGCCCTTTCAAAAATGTTTGGGGGATTCAGTTTTTAGGTAGTAGGTATAACAGGTATACTTATTCACAATGGGTATAGTGGATCATCCAGTCAATAGTATTTCTACGAAGGTACAGAGTATGACATAAGTCGCAGAAACGAAAGATAAAACTAAATAATAGCAAACAGTACAGGAGCCGAAGAGAGGTCGACCTTCACCGTTCTGTTTAACGGAAGAAAGATATTTCTTATGAAGTTTCATAAATAGACGAATACGCCTTAAATGTCACTAATAAAGGGTAGTTTACACTTGATCAAAATTCATATTTTTTGTTCCTCTCTTGTACACCGTTTGGAAATTTTAAATTTTGACAACTCATATGCAGTACTTCGACCACGCCACTGAAGATGACTGCCGTAGTTCATGAATGTGTCTTAATTTTCAGAGCCAACCATATTTACTTTTCATCAATGGATTGACGAAATTCTCAAATGAATTAGTTGAAAATTACGTTAAAATGCCATCCATAAAAGAGTTAGGGGGTTAAAATTTTAAAAATATGCCATTTAATTAACCCACCACTTCAATTTTAGAACTTTTTTCAAAATTCTGAATACACCGCTGGATACAGAAAGACTCGAAATAACACTGATTTTCATCGACCTCTGTTCATTAATGAAAAAAAAGTAAAAAGGATTAAAATTTGAGAAAAAGTAAATTCCACTGACAAGACATTTTTTAAATTACATTCCCTTAGGTATATTTCTTTACTGAAAAAACAGATTTTGATAAATTGATCAGTGATAATTCGAGACTTCCTGAATCCAGTGTTATATTCAGAATTTTGATAGTTCAGAAATTAAAATGGTGGGTGGATTAAATGATTTTCTTTCTCTTATAATATTCCTATTAATGATTCATTTCAACCTGCTAAATAACTTGAAAATGTCTAGGAGATCGGCACAATAACTTCCATTCTCTAGATAAAAAATATCTATTATAAATAGTTTGGAAGACGTCTTGATATTTAGTTAAAGTTTACAGAAGGTTTCCTAACTGGGTATAAAGATGTTGGCAGAAAAACATGTTTTGGTCACATGTCACATGTCAGCTTGCTCCATATATCAAACTGAAATACTACTTAGTACTCGAATATTGCATATCATATAATTTGAGTCTGATGTAAGGTTGTGTTGATCAGTAGCTTCTTTTACAGGAGGTTATGCTTAGAGAAGTAGAAGCTGCTTGCGAAAGAGGCTGCTATGGAAGAAATGGAGTCTCAAAAGTCCTCTGCATTCGGCAATGTGTTTCACCTTCCTGTTACAGAGATTTATATCAAGGCGACTTGGTGAGAACCAACATGATAATAATTTAGTCAATTATGTAAATTCCTATTACTCTTTCCATGAAACAGTTCATTTTTCAGTTGGAAGAAGGAGAGGTGGATGTAAGACTCAACTCATTCAAAGGATGTTTTATTCAACGATACAACAGATCTCGTCCATAACCTGGCTAAACACCAAATATAATTATTTATGATGATAACAAACACCTAGAAATACTCGCGTTCACAATATTATGTCATATCTGTACATTATTTATAATTATATCAGTTTACCATAAAGAAAATTGAGTAATTATTTAGTACTTTTACCCTTAGATAAATCAACTGGAGGTGTGAACCATCTTCCAATTCATTTGAATACATTTGTTTATTTGATATTATGCAGCTCTCTGCTTGATCAGGGCCCCCTGTGATATTTATTCACTGAAAATGTATTGTTTCAGTTCATAAACATACAAGTTTTAGCTCCCGATGATGCTTACTTTGTTGGCGAAACGCGCGTTAAGTGAATCTCACGCAATTTTAGTGTTTTCTATGTTTTTGAATGGTATTCACACCAAAGATACAAGCTTCATATTATGTGAAAATGTTGTTTGCAGATCAATATCAGTATGAAGCAATAAGTTTAGTGTAAATTCAGAAATAAAAATGGAAAAGTGAATTGAAAATGTGGACCAACCGGTATTTCAGGACATCTCATTGATTTCTAGTTGATTGCATTCATACTCCAGTTGAATAAAAATCATAATAATTGTGCAACCTGTTTTTAAGTAAACTGACGAAAACTGTATTATTAAGACATTATTGTTTCAGTGAATTTTAAATTCATTATAAGTAATCTCATTCAGAAGCGTAGAAAGCGTGTGGCTCTTTATATTGCTAACTTTGTTGGCGAAACAACACGCTTTTCAAAAGGTTTAGGATTTTCATCACCAACCTGATTTTTTCTAAGCGGCGTTTTGGCAAAAAAAATTTGAAGTATTTTTATTTTTCAGTTCAATGATTTATAACTTATGATGGTTTCATTATATTTCAGATCGTTTTTGGAAACCATCACCAATTTTTGAAGATATTCATCAAGCATTAAAATAAGTCAACTCAAATTCTTGTTTTCTTAGGATACCCAATTCAAGAATTGAATTAAGGCCGAAACTTAATGAAACCTTTATATGCGATACCTTATTGAATTTAGAATAAAATTACTTCAACAAACTGTATTTATCAAAATACAGTCGTATTTAAAAAATTTGGTAGATGGTTAATCTGTAACAAAAAATCATAGAGTGAAACCGATATTATCATGAAGAAGCTTATTAAGAGTTGCTGTGAAGAAGTGTTAATTTTGTTCCAGCTCTGACGATCACACCAGAAAAAAATAAAATCAAAATTCATTTGTCGAAGTGACTTGAAAATTTTACTGCCATATGAATGATTATCCATTTTATCTCATTTAACCAACACTATATCTATTACCATTTCTGATATCCCCATGCTGGATATCCGTATCTTGGACTCACTGTATATATGTGATAAGTAATTGAATGAAGTCATACCAAGTAGTATGAAAAAAATTATAAGCGGCATTCAAAGGGAAATTTAAAATATGATCAATACATATTTAAAGATGACCCATTTATACAGTCATTATTCGAGATTGATTAAGATTTTCTGGGCTGCTACTTTCCTCATGTTCCGATATTACTGCACAGTACTGGCCACAGTAGGTAATTTCGGAATGCCTCACAGTAAAAGTAACCTGAAATTGCTAGTCAATTTCGGAACGATTCTGTGGTAGAATAAAAATAATGCGCATGAGTAAAAGCGGTGGAAGAAAACACTCAAAAATTTATTACATATATAAACATAATCAAAAATCATAATATGTTATCATTATAGAAAAGAGTTCTACACTGATTTACGATTTATTGAATGGCTGTTAGTTAAGTATAAGATGTTATTTATTTGATTCTAATTTCTCTTTCTCAAGTTGTCCTAATTTCCTGTATAGCATAATTTGGATCTAAAATAATTATTTTCAAACTCAATTATCTATTGCAACAAAAGACTCAAGAGAGGAAAGAGAACAAACCTAGTAAATTAGTTTCGGTTTCTGCATCTACTTGATATTAATATATTAATTTTATAATTTTGTACACAGCACAAATCACCAACCATCATCAAATCAACAATAAAACCAGCATAACCTGTTTTTCAGTTAGGGGAGAGGATACTTGGACTACATGACCACCTTCTGTATGGTAATGTCAGTAAATGTTTAGCTTCTAACAGGGTATATGGAAAAGTGGCGCGAAATCATTGCAAGTAAATTTCAGTAAAATCGGAACGACTACTTTCACTGGACAGTACTGGTCAAGAATATCGGAACATGACCTTTATATTAGGTCAGTGACAATTTGACCTTGATGTCTAATATCTTCCTTTAGACGCTAGTGGTTATTTCCGAAATATTGAGTAATTTTGAAAGCTTTACCTAAAACTCAAGCTGCATATTTTTGCTGAGATTTTTTTCTACAATGATAATTCATGTAGTAAATTGAACTATTATTCCCATTCTGGTTGCTGTGATTTGTTCTGGAGCTGTCACTTGTCATTCTGTTGCTACTGAAGGAAACGAAATAAACGCAGCTACGGCCTTTAAAGAGTCCTCTAATGGTGAAAGTTTGTGTGAACTATCAGAGTCGCTAGGGGTATGTTTTCAAATGAAATTAAAATGTAATTTGGTTTCTCGGATGGTAATTTTCATGTTCAACTAAAAATATTGCAGAACAGGGACACATGCCTGTTCCTTATTAGTGTGAAATTAAGGAGCTATAATACCAAATTACTTTATTTACGACTAATATTTAATATAAGTATTAATTATACTTGTGGTTTTTGCAGTATAATTCCATTTATTAATCCCTTATGGAATAATGAGAGAATAATGAATTAGGAAATTTATTGACAAAGCTCTTGATAAAATGTTTCTTTTGCATAAATTTACCTCATTACAAATAAATCTGCTCATTTTAAATCTGAAATAAATAAATTAGTCGTAAATAAAGTGGAGTATACTACTAACACGGCTCAGTTCGTAAAAATTCCTCGAGAATAATAGCTATCATTATTGACTATTAATTTCTTTATCTTGAATATTCAAATTAACTGTTCTTTAACGTGTATTAATTCCAAAAGAATGTATCCATGAAATAACGAATTAACTGGCATCAATTGTTAATCTTTGCCTGACTCAGTACCAGTTCCCAAACGAATTGAATATTACAAAAACTATTCCAGTTTCCAGTATTAAAAAAGTTGATTCTAAGTGTGTTGAAAACTAATAAAGTGAATTTTTTCTCAAAAGTCATGACAATAGTCCCCCATAACCAACTTGCTAACTATTTGGATAAGAACAGAATATTAACACTGTGCCATCCTGGTCACATAATTTGACTAGAAAATGACTTTCAATTAACTGATGGATACTTCATATGCTAAGCTTCACTTTTCTGGCAGTTCTTCCATTTTTTTAATACAAGGAAAAAGGTAATAGTATGGAAAAACATCCTGAATAATTATCAAAAACAACTACAAACCTAAGAAAAATTAAATTCAATAATACTTTTAATAAAAATACTGCACTTTAAACTCCTGTTGGGGAAATACAAAGAAGACAAGGACTATTAAATCCACAGTTCAAAATTATCAAACTCAAGATCAGGATCACATGTTAAAAATTGAGGTTCTCGTTTTCCTTAGCTCTCACAAGACTCTCGAAGACTTCTGAGGGTGCAGCCGGTTGACGGAAAGAACAAATTTTAGAACAAAATTCAATGAATTATTGGTTGAATTGTTATTCTAAACGTATAGTGCTTCATTTAAGAACTTTTGCACTGATTGCAGGAAACCTTTAATGGCAAGATTTAAACTCTTGGGGTCCTTGGATAATAACAAATCCTAATTATAAGTCCAGATGGAATCATTATCTCTGATTGAATAGCAATTACATCCAACAGTTATATATCGGACATCTCATAGCCCAAAACTGACAATAACAGCTGTCTATTATACAATTATGATTCATTTTGAGGTGAAACTTCTTGATATATTATACAACTGGTTCTAAACCAATAACTGTACCTTTCTACTAAGCCTTCAAAACTTATCTGAAAGTAATTATTTTCAAACACAATGATAATGTATAACAAATATTAATCATATCACAATCGAGAATTAAAATATTATCTACAACACATAGTGTATTGCTTATATTTTTCATTTTATATCAACTATTGCCTTGTCAATAAATTCACTGTCAACAACAGATAAATAAGTTCATTTACAATCAAGAATATCGTCTTTATTTACAAACCAGAAAAAGTAATACACTTCTCATAGTGTTCATTGACAAGTCATAGTTTGGCATTCATTAAAGATTTACTTTTTCAAAAGTACAAGTACGATCACATTACAAATTTGAAATAGTTAAATTGTATACTTTTATAGAAAAAATAATTCATATGTTCAAATATCCAAAAGCAATACCTTCAGGTTAGATAGGTTAAAATAAGAAGTAAGACATTGGAGGAAGAAAAACAGAATGATGTGTCATAAAGGAATACATTTTCATGTACTTACTACAATTAAATAATTAATAATAATAATACTATCTCCTAAAAAATAAAATCACCACATACTATCGAATTTTTATGAGTTATTTGGCATAAATTCTGCATAATGTCTTAAGGTATCTTACTTTTATGGTTTTGATACATTTTATGAATATTCTATCTAATTAGAGATTTGAATAGGTACTAGAATTGTTCCTGAGATAATTTTATATATTATTCATAAGACAACCTTTACAAATTTAGGTGTTATTTACTGAAACTTCACCCAGTGGTTTCTTCATTTGATTCTTTCTTACAGAATACAAAACTTCCATATTCACCATTAAGATATTTTTCTCTAAAAAATTAATATGATACATTAATTATATTTAAATATTCTGTTAAAACACTAACCCAAAGGTACCGCCTCCTAACTTAGACCTACTTTCAATTTTCTCTTAAACAGCGCTTACATGTACAGAATGATTCACATCGTTCACAAGACATTCGTTCAGTGTGTCACCGCTGCCCGTCAACTCAAGCTGCTGCGGCTCTCCTTGCTGAGGATTATTTTTCAACTTGTGTTTCTTGCCTATTCCAGGAATTTTTGGCAAGTGTTTCAAAGCACCGGAGGAACCTTTAGATTTGGTTTTTTCAACATCCTCTTGCTCTTCAGTAATAGAGTCTAGAGCAGCCTCAGACTGGAGAAGCTGGTTTGGATCTTGAATGGGAATGTCATCTAAGCAAAAAATAAAGAAAAAATATTTAGGTTATGTGCGGATCAAATATCTCAAATTCAAGGTGGACCAAAATTGTACTTCTTCATTAATTCTGTTCTTCAATTTTTCGGAAGACATTAAATGGGAAAAAGGTAAGCTGTTTTCAGGACTTCCAAAGTAATGGTAAGAAATCCAAAATACCTTCAACTACTCTCAAACTATTTGGAAAAATAAATAAAATTTTTCTTGTTTAATCTCTGGTAAATTAATTTTTGGAATATAATAAAAAATAAACAAATTACGAGTGATAATATTTTTGATAATATTTTCATTAATTTTTTGAAATTTGGAAGAACATGATCTTAGTAAAAAATTCAAGTCGAGATCCTGATAATAATGAATTGTGATTAAGTTGTAATAAAAGTTTTTTTTTGTTCTGGTTTCTGCGAAAAAGAAAATCCTCTAATGTTCAGAGAACATCGTGAAAACTGACGGAAACTAGGTAGGAATTGGTGTTTTCCCGAGGCAGTGGGTTTCAAAGCTTTGCCGTTCCTTGGAAGAACAAAGCATGGAAAGATATGGTCGACATGTCTCTCAAGTAACGACGAATGGATCTGAGGACTGAGATCGACGGTCAGTCTCGATGGGACCGCTAACGGTGGAACGATTGATGATTTTTTAGAAAAACTATCGTCCATGAAAATAGCTATTAAACATAGAGGGACCACCAACCTTTCAGCTCTGAGTTTTGTACTTTGTTGTTTTATTTGAAGGAGCCATGGGAGATGTGTGACACTATTTAGATTTTCCAAAGTTTCTATACTAGTCTTGACGTAACTTTTGTGCGCAACAGAGTTTTCAGTCTCGTCTGACTAGTCGAAGCGATGTGAGTCCTCTGGTTTACATGAGTTCTCATAATGTCTCGTATGCATTTCAGCCTAGAACTGACCTTTATCTGAACTTTCACAATATATAGTTCATACTTGGATAAATTTATATTTAAACATTTCATTTTAATGTGATGCAAGTAAATGTTAATATTATATGTACAATTGTGCAACTGTTGTAAATTTGTGTCATTGTAAGTATTATATTTTATTTTGAATTACACCTGTATGGGACATGCTGTAAATGTATTTAGGCAAAACGTAATCAATAAATATATTTAAACTTAAATATTTGATTCTTTTTTCTGCCATTTTTCCTGACTAATTAGTGAGGGTATATATTGCCGAAGCCAAAGCTTCCACAACATATCGATCAAACACTGGGGATGTATTTTCGTGGATGTAGATCTTTTTCTGTTAAGTGATCAGGTAAAGTTATCAATAAGTTTGGGCATATACTGATCAAGTCTTGAGGATCATCACACAGATGAGAAATGGCCTACTAATGACAAAGTATTTTGCTTCGAAAAATACGAACTGAAGTATTTCGTGTATGGTTTGATATCTTTATGGTAGCTGTTATGTTCTCATGAGCTTATTTTAACCACTGCCTCCAATCCATTCTATTTCTTCTCTTGTTAATGGTCCAGTTTGTTTTTCTATACCATTTTCAAAATTTTCAGGAATCTTCCAGTTCTTGCTGAGATTCGCTAGTAATTTTATCCAGTAGTAAGTTTTGAATTCTGGCAAGAATTTAGTGAGATATTCTTCCTCTGTTATGACGTGAACATATCCTGGTTGCTACTTTTTTCTTCTGAATGCATTTGTTTGTTTGAATGTTAAGGATAACAGGCCAATCATTAATGTTTGTGAAGAAATTGTGGACCTTGGAACCATCTGCAATCGCCAGATATCATACTATTCGGAGTATCTCCTGTACAATCATCAGATACATTTCTGCAGATGGCCCCATCTCCATTCATTGATCTCACTGAGTTTCAATATTTTCACGATTTTTTAAGCTATGTTGATTTTCATGTGCATGTTTATTTCTGTATAGAATCAATGTTTTGACGGGTGTAATCCGTGCTTTCGTCTCTACCAAAACAACTTGTATTCACTATTGGAATTATACTTCTGATGGATATGCATATTCACTCACATCTGCAAATACATGAAGTTGAATATTCTTTGCGTCTTCTAAATCCAATGACCAGCAGCGCGCCATTTCCAGACACATGAACTTTTTCAATTCTTTCAACCATATTGAATCATCTCATTTCTATTTCTATTTCTATTTCAAGAAATTTCTCTTCGGCTAGTTTCAATGTTATTCTTTGAGTCACCAAATTTGGTAGTATGTTTTTAATCACTTGTTGCATTGGAATTTACACGACCAATCGATTTTTCAGCAATTGAGAGGGCTCTTCCTTCTTCTCTTGTCCATTTCCTATCAACTTTTGAAATTGCTACTCCAAAATGTTTAATCTTCAGGAAGTCTTTGACTTTGTTATGTGATTTGTCAACCGATCAATTGCAAGTTAATAATATTTCTGGAAAGTTTGATGATTTCTCTAAGAGACTTGATGGTACCATGAAATGTCCCACCTATCCGAGTTTTTGAATTTAGAATCTATAATTCAGAATTGATAAAAATGGGTTAGGATGGATAATTTGTCTAGACATAATGAAACTGGCGTTATTTTGTCTGATGATGAGACAAGGCTTTTTGATGCATGCCAAATTTGCAGCAATTTGTGCCAAGATCATAATTTTGTTTTGGTAAATTGAGATTCTCAATAGTTCTTATGTTTTTCAGCTGGTAGAAGACATTAGAAAATCTTCCTGAGATTTCTGTTTCAACGATATGAGAATAGGCGTGTTGATAATTTTTTTTTTTTCAGAATCTTCACATGAAAATTTTCCAATTCAATTTTTTTTACCAATTATTTTTTTATTAAATCCATTTTATTGTCTGATAATAACGAATAAAGTCAACAAAGAATAGACTCATAATTTGCAGATCAATACATCGTTCATGATTCTATAATTTTCTAATGATAATATTTTATACTAATTACAAATAGTGGTGACAGATGTGGAAGTGTGTGTTTTGAAAGACAAGTATTTGACCATCAAATACGTTCTCATTCTTTCTTTTATTTATTTATTTATATTTGTTTGACGTTTATTTTAATATATTCTATAATATTTGCAACACCATTAGAATACTGTCTACCCTATACAATTTGAGCGTTTTTGCTCGCATTGGCAACGATGCATGACACCAACCGGTGACAATTGAACTTGCGCCGTCTGTCCACCAATGTCTAAACTATCAACAGTACACGTGGGCGTTTTTCGCGATAAAACTATTGTCGTTTTATACAATGAAAAATAACGTGTGACCTTGTGACATCAGGAGCTCCATAAAGCTGTCCTGACGAGTTGTAATCAACGAAACGGTCGGCAGATAGTGGAACTCTCGGAATCAAATAGAAAACACCCCCTCTCACCAGCATTTATAGTTAGAGTGTCGGATGGAACTCCATCAACCACCACTTGGAAATATGTATCTGAGAGAACTTACGATGAAAAACAGAGGTTGTGTCTCCGTGTTGATGACTTTTTTCATGATCTTCCTAATAACATATAGTAGTGCGATAGGACTGTATTCGCTAGGAAGGGTATTTTGCCTCTTTTAGGGGATTGGTTGTACTATTGCAATTTTTCAGTTAGATGGAAATACCCCCAAATCATAAGAGGGTGAATAACTTGCAAAGAACTGGTGTTATTTCTGGAGCACATTTCTCGAGAATGATCGTCAGAATTATGTCAGACCACTAGCTTTGTTGGGCCAGCAAAATGCGTCTGAAAGTATGATAGTAGTAATGAATGTCGATGAGAGTGATGTTCTGGGATTGTTTTCTCAATGAATCCAGTGCGTTCGTTGCTAGTGTCGCATCTTCCTTGATTAGGGGAGGAAATAAGCTGGAAGTGAAATTTCTTTCCACATCTTTGGAAGAAACACCAAATTTGGAAGAAACACCAAAACAAGATTGACCCGTTAGGACACTCAGCGGGTTTTGATCCTATCTTGGCATTCTAATCCTTTTTCGACAATTCAGTTGTTTCCTTTCACAAGTTTCAGCAAGATTCTAATCTGGTGTCAAGGAACTGATTTTTGTAACATCGATGGTATGCTGCCTGCTTGAAGGCGACTGCTCTGGAGCAATCAAATACAATGTATTATAATTTTTAAATGTATTTTGTAGTGTGTGTGTGTACTTTGAAGAAAGTAAATTTTGGTCCACCCTGTAGACATTGAGAAAAAAATCACAAAAAGCGATAACAGCACCACAAACAACAACCCTACCTTCCAATTCTTCAATTCGAAATGTACTCTGTTCTAGTTCAAGCTCAAAGTCAAATTTTCTTGTCTTCCTTGGGCAATAACTTACCAGGCAGCTTTTTCGTTCTAAAGGAGGCGTTGGTTATCATCGATTTGGAAATGCTGTGGCTGTGGGAAGGCCTTGGAGCAGCTGTTACAGTTGGGGAGTTCTGTAGGAGATTTTTGACGGAGTTGGCAGCTAGGATAACTTCTACAAAGTAACAGTGAAACTACACTTCTGAGGAAATAATGTGAGTGGTAAATGAAAAATTCTGAATTTGGATGAGGTTTTATCGAATTTTGCTATATTAGTCAGTGATCTCAATGAGTTTATTATTTTCAATAAATCAATTAATAGAATGTTTTCAGGGAAATTAACGTTTCTTGTAGTTTTATTTTATGATACAATCAAAAACTATTCTACCGATTCTACTTCCTAAACAAGTCAAACCTTGGATTATGAATTGAGATTTCATGAATGTTTGTTCCAATTTGAAGATATCATTAAAGGTTATTTTGTATAATTATAGTGGGGGGTTATACCGTTTGATGTGATTTTCAATAGATTTGATTTCTCTTGTTAACGTTCGAGCCTTGGAGGTAATTAAAAACAGAAATACAAATTCTTTAAATAATGTTTCTCACCATCATGGGTGATGCAGTAACTGAAGGAATCAATAAATTATTTGAAATAATTTGCTATTATGACACAAAAAAAAAGTGTACCATATGATTCAGAACAAAAAAGTAACAGTGATGTTCGAAAATAAATTGAGATACATCCTAAACTACATCCAGTTTATAAATTCCAGCCAGATAGAATGAGATTTGAAAAGCAATGTAGTATATCAAACTCATGGGAGTAATAATGAATTATTTCCTTCATTGTTAATATCACAATGTTGGTGCGAGTAAAGATGAGGTCAGAAATTCAATATTGAGAAATGGTTTAGTTTTGGATGAAAAAATATCAGCCTTACCCGCATAGGTTTCATAACGTGCCCTGTGTATAACATCATGAAGTGCTTGTACTGCTACACCACCACATCGACCAGCAGCATGATATATAATGTGAAGAAGCTCTATCAGTAGAGGACTAGAAACTGGAATTCTGGATTGAACAGTCTGTTGAATACTTGAATCGCTTGCTATTGAACTTCTATTGCTGTCTACATTACAAGTGAATCCTTGCATGACTAACCTAAAAATTTAAACCACAATCAGGCGAATTGATAGAACTTCTTACAAAATGTTTAGAAACATGTGTGTCCCCATCCGTAAAATAAGCAACATACACAGATTTGAATTTTTGTTTTTGTTTTCCTAATTCGAAAATGAAAATGCTATTGTCTTCATTCCATTTGAAAATGTACTTCTAGCAACTCTGATTGATGTATGCATTGTTACTTCACACAGTTCAAACATCCAGCGCTAAGGCTCTTAAAGGATGTACAGTTATTCGACATCAAGGTAACATTTTAACTGCATGTAAATTTTAACTGCATGTAATTTTTGAAACCAAAATCGTAGTACATGATCCAGGAGTTTTCACCTGACACAAAATCCAATAGAAATGATTTTTGGCACACGAGCAGTTTTTGAGGAGTAATTTAAGAAAAAAAAAAGTTCTGTACCTATGGGTAACTTAGGGGGGACAAACTTGTAGAGCGTGAAAATCTCTATAAAATGGTCTTCACGCGTTTTTTCAAAAATAGCTACCTATGAGAGATAATGAGCTATAATTGATATTTTCAGATTTCCGCCAAAACAACTCGGAATATCATAAGAATTACCCCGATGCTCGACTAAACTAAACGATGCTTGGAAGGAAATTCCTTCAATAAGTATCATATTATATAGATGGCGGTTGTCGGCGAAAGTGGTTGTATTTGATTTTCGAAGGTGAAATAATGATTTTCGATAAATAAACAATGTATTTACGAATTTTTTACGTTTTCTATAAAATTACCTTGACAAGCTAGGTTTGCTCAAAGTTTCAGTGGTTTAAATTTGAACAAATCAGATGTAAAATTAATTCCCAATTTATCTTGGGCCTAACTGAATCAAGTTTTTCTGTACCCGTTGTTTTTTAGTTCGCTCATTTTTCATGACTGATGTCTTTACAATCGACGTAAAAATATAAAAGTTGAGATTTCTGAAAAAACGTACCTGTCATTTTATTGCCAAGACCCCGTACCTTCAGAATATCGATGCATAACAAAGTTCTCATTCATGATTTTCTATATTTCCCGGAAATTTCTCAAAACGCCTCAAAATTCTTCTAATGAGTCTGGCGAGATTATCTTATCGACTATAACTTTATGAATTTGAATATCTGTAGTTGAGAATCTGCTCTTTTTCACGGTGACTTTTAGGTGGGTCTAACAATCAACATTGTCAGTAGCCTTGGGCGGAAAAGTTTTAGTCTAAGAGCCGAATAGATGTATGTAGATGCTTAACGAATGAAACATACTTTTTATGAACTTTCATAAATAGGCGAATATGAGTAAAATGGGTTGCCTATCAAAATGTTGTCATAACTATATATAGTGAGTTCCAAAAGTTTACACCCCATGGAAAGTTGTTTATTATCTATTTGTCAGAAAATATTATTTTTGATGAAAATTGGTGCAACGAATACTCTTTGACAGTCTGGACAGACTCTCCCACAGCTATTCCATAAGAGATAACAGATCGAATTGCAGCAAAATAGAATATTACTTATCAATTTCCTAGCACCCACCACCATTTGGCTGGAGTTTTCAAGTTGGAGATTCGACGGAAGCAAGGAACCACAGGCCTACTAAATGAAATTTATAGCTTACTTCAGAAACATACTGTAGCTGTCATATGGCATAAAAAATAATATCTAGAGTATTGAATTACAACATGGCAAGACAATGTTCATAAAAATAGAAAAAAATCAATCCCATAATCGTTTTGATTTTCACCCAATCTGTTGAAACTAGAAAACAAACGGCTAGAATTTGCCCAACAGTAAATAGTTTTCCATGTATAGGGGGACAATTCAAATACTATTATTTCTCATGAATAAAATGATATAATCATTGCGAATTGTTCATAAAGTTAATCTGAAATGACTCATGCGAGGGGGAAATAACTAGTCATTTTTTGTACACTTAATGAATAATTACATGTAATAAAAAATAAAGAAAAAAGTTTTAGTGGCCAGGTTATTCTCTGAATTATTGAAGGGCATGATAGACGATATGACCATTTTGATAAGTGTAAATTATTCATACAAACGTTTTCAATTGTAAATCTGTAATGGCCAAGCGGTCTAATGCTCGAGACAAAATGGGTAATGAAGTAATGAAAATATTATGGTGTACACCTAATGAAAGAGTTATTTCCCCCTCGGACTCATGGTATAATCCTCATCATTCTCTTTTTTTCCAACCACCCCATTACCCTCCTGCTGCACAATCACCCACATTCAAATACATTTAATATAAATCTCTAGTTGTGATACCTCATTGAATAGCTGGTACAAATTGATCTATTCCTGCTCCTCATCAAACAAGTAATTTAATATTATTTTTGTGAACACATCTGCGAATGGGAATGAAATAACGCATCATCAATATTTTATTTACCTGAATAAGTATTTTCAAATTCTAAGTAGTTAGTTACAGAAAATATATTAGATAAATGAACTTATAAAACCTGCAAAACAGTGGTTTGTACATTCTATATACAATTATTAGCATCTTTAAAAATGAAATATTAATGAAATAAAACAAGATCAGTTTTTATTCAAATGCGCTAAAATAAAAAAATAATTCCTTTAGAGGTGTAATGATGGTTATTCTGTAAGTTACAGATGCAAAAGCTCGCCGCGCAACGTTCTGAGTTTGAATACGAACGCGGCAAGCTTTTGAATATGCAAATCACAGAATAACCTACATTACACATCTAAAGAAATTAGTTTTTACTTTTTACAATTCGTAATGATTATGTAATGAAAGCACTTAAATTGTTACCCTGTACATGGAAAACTATAAACTGTTGGACAAACAATCATATAAATCCTCATGTAGTTGATCAATATTTTCAGACAAAATTGGCAAATTCTAGCCGTTTCTTTTTAGGTTCAAAGGATTGAGTGAAAATCAAAACGATTATGGTCTTGATTTTTATCTATTTCTATGAACATTGTCTTGCCCTGCTGTAATGCAACACCCTTTGTGAAATATTATTTTTTATTCGATTAGAGGGACTCATGAGCTACAACTAAGATGTAATAAGTTTATTTCTAAGACAGTTCAATTTCGAATTAGAGCACAAAAATCAAATCGATGTATAATACACAAAATAGCAAAAATCGATTTTTGGAAAACTGGTCATAAGATCGATCTGTAAATTGGAGTACGTAATGAGGATACTAGAATCTACAACACATCAAAATTTAAGCAAAATTTGCCGAAAGACATTTTACGAAGTAAATGTGCGAGATCCTATAAAGCTGGTATTTTTTACTTTATGAACACAAATATGACATCAATCTCAATGAATATCTCGACTGTCGACTGCATTAATTTTGATTAATTTCATATGAAGACATAACATTTTACAATTTTGTGATATTCTGCATTCTTACCTAGAAATTCCCCTGCAAGTCTGCTCAATACCCTGCTCCATCACATTAGACAACTGTTGGTTGTATAGAAATATCAATGCTGTTACCACCCTCTGTCTATTCTGGGCATTGAGACACTCGACCTGAGGCAGCGGCCCCCAACTTACTAGCTTTGTGTTGCACTCCTCCCATCTAGATGATAAAAAGCGTTTCACTTAAATCAATATTAAATACAGTTTATTAAAATAAAGTTTTTTCCGAATTCAAATTTGCAACTTGGAAACAAAACAACCTGAACCCATACCGAACAAATTAAAAGCAACAAATGTCACTGAAAAGGGTATAAATTCTATTGTATTGTATTTGAAAAAAAAAGTAAAAAAAAATCTGATCATTGAAATATATACATCGAATCATTTTCTTGAACAATTATTACCTTCTTAGGGAGTTTTCTGCAATAAAAGCGGGTTCCAAGTTGCTTGAATCATGAAATATGGAAGACTGTGCTACACTGGGTATCCTGAACGAAAGAGTGCGTGGCTGACCTTTGGAATCAATTACCTAAAAAAGTAAATTGAATCAATATAACAAACTTTATTGAATTATCAAATTGGTCACATAGAAGATTTTATAGTGAATTCAGTTTATTATTGGTTATAGCATGTTCTGGTATAGTGATTTGTACTGATTTAGTCCAAGAGGCAGAGCCGAAATTTTTCTCTGAGTTTATTAGAGCTGGTTTTTCGTTAATTTCATATAGACGATGTGTACACAAACATACTCTGGTCAGTCAAGCGTATCATAGAACAGGTGACTCTGGAGCGACAATCAATCAATCAAAATTTTATTGAACCAGTTTTCTTTTACAATAATGTCAACTGATACTAAACAACACTGGAAAATACTGACTACTCAAACAGGTCAGAACACACAAAATAAACAATAAAAATAAGCACTAAAATACTCACTTAAAAGACAGTTTGTATCATATTGAGTTTATCATGTTAGATTACTTTATTATTATAAGGCGGAAGGACCTCGGTCGATCGATTATTATTATTATTATTATTGAAAGTAATTTGTGTTGACACTTTCCTATGCGCATGTACAAGGAAGGTACGTCGATCATTTCCGGCAGCCAGTCGAGAACAAGCCATATTTGAATAAACACCGCATATTTTTGTGCATATTATATTTTCATATATCTGCCAAGTTATTAGCACCGCCGCTCACCGCTCCACAAACGTTAAACGCAAGAGGCAAACAGGGGTACCCCAGCCAGACAGCCAAAAATAACCCGGACAAAACAAAGAGGAAAGAATCAGCCTCAAACTGATTATTTCTAAAATTAACACAGTTACTCAATAGAGTAAATCATATATAAAAGTATTAAAAATATTAAAATATTCAATATTTCAATACATATATTTAAAATATCCCATTTAATTATGAATCATGGAGGAATTCATCAACTGAGTAGTATGCTTTCTCCAACAAAAATAACCTTAGTTTATTCTTAAATACACTGACATTTGGAGATGATTTCATTCCATCATTGAGCTTATTATTTAGTTTTACTCCACTGTGTATGGGATGATTCTGCGACACTGTCAACCTATTAAAAGGTTGGTGTAATTGTATATTATTCCGGGTGTAATGATCGTGTATTTGTTCATTCTTTGGTAGACAAGAAATGTTCCTTTTGATGTAGATCAAGATTTGATGAATAAGCAAGCTTGGCATAGTGAATATATTAAAATATATAAATAATGGCCTGCAGTGTTCTCTATAGCTAGCACCCGCCATAATTCTAATTGCCCTTTTCTGGACAGCAAAGACTTCGTGAGCATGACCTGATAATCCCCATTGTTCAAGACCATAGGCAATAACAGACTCTATCAAACTATGGTAAAGCAGTTTGAGGACTCCAGTCGAAACTGTATGCTTCAACTGACGTAGCAAATATATATTTTGACTGAGTTTGAGTTTAACACTATCTATATGGTGATTCCAGATGAGTTTATTGTCAATCGCAACCCCCAAAATTTTTGTATAATTGACTTGATGTATTGAGTTTTTGCAATATTCAACTGTAAGCCATTGATAGAACATCATTCAGATATTTGGTCTGTAGCATTTTGAGCTTTTTGAACTAATGTGGAAGTATTTTCTGCAGAAACTAGAATGTTTGTATCATCCTCAAAAATTACAGTGACTGAAGCTTCCGTACAGTATTTAGGAAGATCATTGATGAAAATTAAAAAGATAATTTTCATAATTGAATGCTGATCTCAAAGTGTGATAATCCTTGAATAATATTAAGAAAAATGTGAACATAGGTCCGCAACTGCTTTATTTATGAGATACAAGATGTTGAAACTTAAGGTTCATGTAAACCCATGAAAAAATAAACGGCAATTTAAAAAATTCTCATAAAAATTCGAGTTATTTTGGTATCAAATTGAATAATAAGAGAGATGTAGAAGAAAATCTGATGAACAGTTTTCGAATAAAAAAATAAAAACCAAATTTTTAGAGGTTATTAAACAAAAACCATTCAGATTCCATTTCAAATATCATAACATATCAATGTGAAAGTAAAATATAATCACGATTTTTTTCAGAATTTTTGAATTCACCGTTCCCTCACAATTTAAAAAAAATCAGAAAATCTTGTTATGAAATCGAAGACAGTTGAGAAGAATCGCTTTTGCAAGTCATATTTATATGAAATTTGGAAGACTGAACATTGAGGAACTATTCGTATTATTTTTCAGACATAAAATCAAACGATTTATATTTTTAATAATGATTTTCAAAACCTCGGACAAAAAACGGTAAATCGCTCCAGTAAGTGATTCTTCTGTAGTATATGAACGAAAAGACAAAAATAGTTCTGCCACTGTCCACAAGGTATTGCACAGAATTATTGTCACTGTCATATTTACTGTACAGCGTTGCCAATAGTTCTAGCCAGCGGTAACCGATGTAATTTGTTTAATTTATCGAAAATGAAAGTTACGTCGATAGAGGTTTGTCAGTTCATCAGTCGGATGTTGGATTGGTCCGCCTAAAGCCTTGGAGTTCTTGGACACAACTGAAGAAGTATGTAGTAATAAGTTTATGTTTTGCGATTCAAAATATCAGTTTCGGAAATAAAACAGGATGCAAAACAGAATTGAAAAATAATAATAATAATCATAATAGAGTCTTTATTGTTCATTCCAGTTGTTTTTAAATAACTTTAACTTATATACATAAAAAATAACGGCATAATAGGCGAAGTTCAGCTTACAAAGTTGAAAAATATTGATAAAAATAAATTATAGTGAGTTGTTCATATGTGTTGGGTGGAGACCTCGTTATTCGAATTCAATGGCATCTGAAGAGTATTGTCCGTGAATGTGGTGGAAGGTGCAGTGCTTCCGGTTTTGGTTGGATGGAGACCTCGGGGCCCTCGTGTTTAGAATTCAGTGGCTTCTGCTGGGTCCTGTTAATGAATTTGGTTGAATTTGTAGTATCTCCAGTTTCTTATTGGATGTAGACCTCGGGGATCTCGTTATTCGAATTCAGTGGCCTCTGCTGAGTCCTGTCTATGATTTTGGTTGAATTTGTAGTGTCTCTGGTTTTTTGTTGTTTTGTTGGGTGGAGACCTCGTTATTCGAATTCAATGGCCTCTGAAGAGTATTGTCCGTGAATTTGGTGGAAGGTGCAGTGCTTCCGGTTTTGGTTGGATGGAGACCTCGGGGGCCTCATTATTCGGTTTCAATGTCCCTTGCTGTGTTCTGTCAACAAATTCCAGGGAATTTGTTACGCGCGTTCTCAGATTTGTCTTGGATGGAGAGCTCATTGTTCAAACTTAACACCTTGCACTGAGTTATGTGTGCAAATTTCAAAAAATATAATAGGAAAGTTTGAACCGAAATTATTATAATAATTATTAAAAAAGGAATTGGATGTTTTCCATCATCATGAATCATGACTTTGTATGCGTCTCATCAATGTTGACCTTTTACTATAAACCTCATGTTTAATGTCTTGATAAAGAAAATAAACATTTCCGAAAGTTCGACCAATTAACAGGAGTATTCTCAAGATCCATCCGCATTTTTCCTCAACTAGTCAGTCAAAACTACCCTTAATATATATATATATATATATATATATATATATATATATATATATATATATATATTCTATATCTCTAATGTAGATAATACAGTAGATAAATAATTCATTATTGAAGAGAAAGAAATCACAAAATCTCCACAACGAACAAGAAATGTAATAATAATACCTATTATTGGTAATGCAGCTATCCGTAATATAGCTACATAATGCATTGAACCACATTACCAAAATTAATACCAGCTGATAATAATGATCCTGTGAGCTATTTCGCAGTACTTCGAATAATGTTGAGATTTGGCAACAATGCAGTAGCAGAAGAGTTGACCGTTGGATATTCGATAGATATTCCAGCAAAAAACTGTAATTTATTTGGAAATATTATAAAAGATCGCTGTTACTATGGTATGAAAAACATATCTTGTCAGTGCCGTCTTACAGTTCAGACACGCGAAATATTTGACTTTATGTGACACAAAAAAAAAATCAGCTCTTCCCCAATATCTCTAAAACCGCTCTGGGTTTTTTTTCAATTTTGGTACGCTTTAAAATACATTTTTCCCATGATAAAGGTCTTCCCAATTTTCATCAATGGCATCCCTGTTAACTTCCCTGCCGTTACTATTATTTTTGTAACTGTCCTCTATCTTTTCATAAAAAATTTCTCTTGCATTTTTTTCGTCCGGCGAACAATTTTCGATTTAAAAATCAAAACTGAGACTAACAAAAACTGACATAAAGGCATTTTATTTCTTAGGTCGAAAACCGTTCGCCGGACGAAAAAAAGACAAGTGACCATTTTTATGGAAAAATAGAATTGAAATGAAAATCTGTATCCTGTAACTCATAAATAAAGCGGTTGCGGACCTAGGATCATATGAAAAACATTCCTTAAAGGATGATCATCCTTTGAGATCAGCATTCAATTATGAAAATTATGAAACCCCCTGTATATTCGGACTGACCAGCTCTGTTCTAATACATGAGTGACTTACGTGCACAACTTTCATTGATATGCATTATAGAAATGGGTGAAAGGTTAAAAAATGGACAGTTTTTGAGATAATCAAGGTCAAATTGACGTTTTCAGCTATCAGTGGTAGTTATGTACGCTATGATACTATTGATTATTCCAACAACTCATTAGTCCCGGAAACTGAGGGAAACTTCACCCAACTGAACTGAATCAGAATTGAAAATTTCACGCCGGTAGTCCCGATATGCCCCCCTTCCCAAAAAAGGTAAATTTTTTTTATACCTGGAAATAGAAATCTTGACCCAGGGCGTTTCTGAGTCGCTGAACTGGAATTTGTAGAGAGAATTGGAGAATTGACGTTGTGGTCCCAATATTCGTTATCAGCAACCCTGAGAACCCATCGGCCAATTTTTCAGGGATATCGAAAAATAGGCCTTTTTTAGGGGGACATATATTGGGACCACTGACGTGAATTTTTAAATTCTGACCCCAGATTCGTTGGGTGAACTTTTCATCAAATTTCGGGACTACTAAGTAGTTGGAATAATAAATCTGTTCATGGCGTACGTAACACGGATGGCAGAAACGTCAATATGACAGCCTTTGACCTTGATTATCTAGAAAACTATCCATTCTTGGACCTTGTGCCCATGGAGATATTTAATCAGGACATAGATATCTATGTACAATATACTAAAGTTTCAGACAATTTCACCAAGAGCCATTTTCCAAATGGTTTGTTGCAGGGTCCTTTGTGCTGCACTTTTTCAACAAGGTTAATATGAATACTGTAATACGGAGACCAAATTATAGATGCATACTCCAATTTAGAGCAAACAAAGGAAAAATATAAAGTTTTCAGTGCATTTACATTTTTAAAATTTATACAGTTTCTAATGATAAAGCCATAGGTATACATTGCTTCAGATGCCTTAAAATTTTTGTTTTTGTTAAAATTGTTAAAATTGTTATTTTCGTTACCCAGCTGTCGTCCCCTTACGAACGGCAGCCCTCAAAAGTCGAAACTTGTGCGAGCCAAGGATTAACGAGGTCTTACCTTTTAACGTGCGATTCCTAGGACTTTCTCGGGCCATCAGATAAAAATCTGAAGTCGCTGAGGATTCGAACCTAGCCGACCAGCAGTCAGTGGTTTTGAACGCTTCAGTCTCAACCACTGAGCTACTTGACCCTTAAATCAAAATAATCAATGTAGTCATATGCCATGAACTTCTTGGGATGATACTCATACATGTGCGCAAAATAATTCTCAGAAATGCTGATCTGTTTCACGTTTTCTTCCATCTTACAAAGTATGGAATGTACCCTCCTATTGGCCGTTCACTTGGAACCATCAATGAGAAGAATCTAGACATTACAGGTATAACCCTGTCTAAAATCAAGTGTCTTTTGAGATTAAAATAGAAGTTATTAGACATGTACCAAAGATTTACTTCAATTGTATTCACTTAATTACCTATACTATTCATATTCTATTTGTCATTTATATTTGTATTATAAATTGAATAGTATGTAATTTATTTTAGTGCATATACTTGTTCCATGTGCTTGAGTTTTACTCCAGTTTAATTTTTATTTGCATACCAATATTTGATTTTTATACATAATTTGTCAAATGAATAAATTAATAAATGAAGTTTATATTAAATCACCAACTTCAAACACATTTGATGAAGGAGGAACACTCTGGCTGTACACTGTACACTTGTTGACATCCAGGGACAACACTTCCCTGCATATACAATAATAGGTAACTTACTTGATCCAAATTTTATTTAGTTTTCCACTTTTTTGGTGGGGAGAGCACACTGTACCTATAATTTTGTGCAGTTTATTTGTCTTAGTTCACCCTATACATTTACTTATACACGAACTTTTATTTGGATTCCTTCATTTCATCAGTGACCTTAAAGTATTATGAAAAATATCATTAACATAATATCCACTGTCAATAAATTGCTTCATATTGTGTGTGTACTGGATATATCCAATAGTAACCGTTCTGGTCTGATTATCATATTTTCAGGATGGTTGGTTTCTGATTATTGGTAATGTAAACTATTTATGGGACACTCTGTCCTGTATACTCACAACACAACACTCAATTTCACTAACCTGGTTATCCAAGGTACACAGTTCATATGGTTTATTGTTTCAAACTAGGCAATTAAGTTGAATTAGAAAATGTCAGCTCTCTACTCACCTCAAGATTATACAAACTGACCAACAACGTTTGAACAGCAATATATGACTTATTTGAAAGGTGTACAAAGACAAGGACAGGAATAAACTGGATTGTGAACCTCCTCAAATGTGATTCTCCTGAACGATAGAAGTTCAATAATTGTTGGCATATTCCATCAATCAGCTATAAAAAAACACAATCTTGAATTTTTTTGGCATTGAAGTTATAAAGGGCAAAGTTCATGAATAAAGAACGCAAACATGAATTTGATGAACAAATCTACTAAAAAACGAATATAACTTACATTATCAGACTTGAATTTTTGGGGCTCTGAAAGAACACTATACAGGGCCATCATAACCTCGTGATTATGCTCTTGCTCGATGGAGTACGTGTGTATTTCACTTTCAGTTAAGGCCTCAAATTCGTCTAGCCAATCTAAGACGAGGATATCTGCCATTATTACTATAGAAGAGAAACAAATCACTTGAATTTAATTTTGAGGTTATGTTCTCCGTTAAACACTCGAAAAGGTCTACATATTCATTTTTTGGTCATCGTTTTGAGAACATCGCTTTTGGGTGTTTAAGATTGATGTAAAGTATTTATTATGTTAAAAACATTAAAATTCAAAACAAACTAAACACTAAACTCAAATCTGTCAAATTACTCAAATTTAACAGTGACAGTAATGACAATGACAGTTTTGATATTGACGTTGACAGTAATGACAGTATTGACTGTTGCTCGGGGCTGCGTTCATCAACTTACTCAGAGTAAGGACAGTTTACTCCGAATCGTTCGTAAAGTACTCTAGCTTTATGGAATATGCATTGAAAATCGTTCACAGTAAACTCTACGTACTCTGCTTTTGAAAAGAGTAGTGATATACTCTGACAGTAATGACAATGACAGGTAACTTATTTGATAGTTTGTATTTGTTGTTGTTTGTATGTTCACATTTCTACGTGCTTTCAAAAAGGAAATTTTAAAAAATACTGACAATTTGATTTTAGTTCGAAAATATGAATATGAAATTCATAAAATGTCCAGCGTGGCTTGTGCCGGGGAAGTAGTTGTTTTCTGTTAGATATTACAAATAAGTCACATTTTTCATTTTTCAATTTTTATGGAGAATGTTCCCCTTTTCAACTGACAATTTATAATTTATATATTGTAGTCCCACGATATGGACTTACATGTAGTACCTATACTGTTATTGTTAAAAATAAAGGTATATGCTTCAAAGTTTAATGAACAACATTTCACTTCTGGAATATCTGATAAAGAAAGAATCTCAACAATAATTTTTTACATATCCAAATTAAACCTCAATTTAAATGAAATAGTAAAATCGACAATGTCGAAGTACTCTTTCTCTCCAAATATTTCCACCATGTGGAAAATATGGAACAAATATTTGACAGAAAACAACTACTTCCCTGGCTAATACCACGATGGACATTAACTCTTGTCAATATTGTCATTGACACTTTGCACTCTTTGCAGAATTTTTGAACGACCATTCGGGATCGACATGTACTTCTGATTAACGTTACCGTACTCTTAAGTGGGATTCACAACAAAACTTTTTGCGTTTTGCTTTAAGTTTCATATTCTGATTGGTGGAAGCAGAATCTGGAATAAAACGAACGCAAAAAGCTAAATATTCTCAGCTTTTTGCGTTGCAAAATGCGTTGTGTTTACATCTCAGTCAAAATCTTTCAGCAGGGCTTATAGATTATTGAATTCTTTGTGGAAATGTTTTCAATGTGAGAGCGGATCATCATAAAAATATTGTTGTGACATTCGATAAAAGTTGTGTTAATTTTTTTCTCCCAATTTTTTTGTGATTCCAGGGAATAGTATATTCTGTTCAATTTTCTACTTTTACATCTTAATGATGGTCTCACCCAATATTCTCTTTTTGTACGATTCATTTTTCCCTTTAAGTGCAAAAGAAGGAGCAATTTACATCTCTTCCAAATTTCATGTATAATATTCATTATTGAAATTATTATTTTTGTGATGATTTCTTCATTTTGCTCTGCCAAACCAATGTTATGTTATGTTTATGTTTCTTGTTGAGAAGCAAATCGGAAATTTTTGACGTTTTTGTTGTGAATGGCATTATTGCGTCAGTTTAATTTCAGATTCTGCTTCACCAATAAGAATACGAAACGTAAAAAGCAAAACGCAAAAAGTTTGGTTGTGAATCCCACTCTACTCTACTCTTCAAGTAAGTTTATAAACGCAGCCCGGGAGTAATGATCGATCGACATGTACTTCTAATCACGTGACTTACTCTTACTTTACTCTCAGAGTAAATTTATGAACGCAGCCATTATGGTCAACAACGGTGAACCACAGAACTCATAATTATATATCTTACGATATATAATTAAGAAGATATATAATTATGAGTTCTGTGCGTTGAACCGGTGAACACAACGGGCAGTGTTGACGAGATGCTAAATGCCACTGGCGGCTTCAATTCAAGGTCATCAAAGTCGTGTTTTGCGCATGTGCGTGAACAGCTTGGCTGATGTAAATTTATGAAATTATATGAAGGTTAGAATTAGAATGAAAATTCGATGCGAGTGGGAACTGGGAAGTTCCCGAGCGCGAGAAACTACGAGCATAACGAATTTTCATTTTAATCGAGTAACAGACCACACTTTCTAAACTATCAAAAATTTTAAATATCAAATGAAAACGTTAACAAACTATTATTTTTGACACAATTCATATCCTGTCCTGACTCCTGCATGTGACACTGATGACAGTCAAAACATTATTATTGCTACATCAGCGAGAATGAGAATATTTTTCTATCTCTAGTAGAGGATCTAGAGATACCTATAATGAAATACAAATTGCATATGAACAGAGGTGTTGAAGAATACCTATTTCTTCAATCTCAAGAGAGGTAATGTTAGTATTTTGTTACCAAATTTGAATTCTGCGATGATCATGGAGAAAAATGCTTCTGGAACGAGATGTAATATTGCTGAATAGTTTCCAACAAACAATAATTCGTCAATAGGCATCCTATGTAACTGAATTATTGAAAATGTAAAATATGTAAAGGAAAGTGGTGTGAATAAATAATACATCAGTCTAATGGTATATTATTTTATTGAAATGTCTACTCATTATTTATGGACATAACACTGTACAAGTTACATTATACCTACCTAACTCTAAAATTAATTTAAGATGCAAAATATGCATGGTCATTGTTGGAATTTTCTGAAATATATCTTTCTGGTTTCCCACACAATATATTACTGATAGCTTCTTTCTCTTTTTTAGTTGTTTTTTTTTTATTACTTTGACATTTCCTTTTTTTCTGGGTAGAAGAAAATCGTAACTGGGGCTCAATATTTTTATTAGGGGCCTCATTCTTTTCTTTTTCAAAAGTGCTATCAGTATTTGATGATTTTGGCAAATCAACCAAATTGTTTAAAACATTCAAGTGCATGTGAATTTCCAAAATAGTGGAATCGCTCAATTCGCTTACATTAGAATTCTGTAATTTTACAAAAATTTCATTTATTTTATTCATTAAATTACAATTTATTTTTTTATTTTCTGTTTGGATAGCTAATGCTGAGACTATGTTATCACCGCCTTCAACTGAGATATCAGACAGTTGATTTGGAAAATTTTCACTCTGGCAAATCTTTTGCGGTTGAATTTTCGTCATTACAATATAATGAATATGTTTACAAATTTTATATTTGGAAGTAAAATCAAAACAAGTACATGAATACATATGTATGCAAATTTGGCATTCAGAACAAGTTAAACAACAACATCTTGAATCAAAGAGTTTTTTAACTAAATATTTGTCTGACTCATTGCTTACTTCCCAGCTAGTTTCATCTTTCATTTCCACTAATAAATTACAATTCCTTGCCGATTGGTGCCTTTTAAAGATTTGTTGATGATAAATGGTATTCTTTCCTTTCACCAATTTTATCACCCTTTCTACACTTTTGTCTCTTACAAATTTTAATACCGTATGCAACCCTTTGTCTAATCTTTTAATTTTTTTACGATTTAGGTAAAAATATTTTATAGTCTTATGCATTGATTCCAGTCTCATATTGGTATTGATACCTGTGGATTTTCTAAAACAATATGCCCACTGCTCACAAATGTTCATATAGTTTTTTTCAAAATAATGGCCAAATTTATTGGTATCATTATCTTCTAACATTAAATTAACTGCAGACACAATTTTGGTTTTAAATTCCACCTCACATAATTCTTCCTGTAGCACTTTCAATAACTTGTAAACTTCTGCACGTTTCTCTTTATTATTAATTTTTGAGAGGTTTGTCTGCCAGGCTCTATCGACATGCCATGAACAAAATAGTCGATAAGTAACAGGTCCCATGATTCGAACCCAGGCATTATAAAAAGTTTCAGTAATATCTGACATAAAAGTTCTCGCATTAACTTTTCCCACTTTTTGCCGAATGCTTTCAAAAAACACTTCATAAATATGTGTGTCTTTCCTGTTGGAAAACATAAATGCAATGGGAAATCCTTGCCCAAATTCATCGATTACCATGACTGTGGTTAATTCAAAGTTATAGTTGTTCAAACCATGTGTTCCATCTATAGAAATAACATTGTTACCGAACTTATTAAGCATCATTTCTTGAAATTTATTCATTACTGCTAAGCAAAAGTCTGTTTCACACAAAACATCAGACACCTCATTCTGCCTTTTGTAGAATAATATGGGATTTTCATCTGGTAGCATCTCTTCACACTCCTGTACCCAAAGATCTAAAGATATTGCATCATTATTATGCCTTTTTCCATCTCTTGCATCAATCTTGTAACTGCGTTTGATATTGTCAACATCCTTGTGTGTTAACAAATCTATACGTTTTAAAGACTCGCCAATTTTATCTCTGGTTGAGTCAAGAATCCTGAATTGAAGGTTACTATCAATAAAACATTATTGGAAATTATTATACCTTACCTGGTTTTAGTTACTCCGCTTATTAATTTTGAGGCTATCATGCATTTATCGTCCCTAGAAATTCTTAAATGCTGTATATCAAGTTTGTGACCATAGTGTGTTTTTTGTAAGCAGACGATAAATTGTCCTCCATCATTGGTTAATTTTATGTAACTTGTACAAGCATAATTCAATTTACAACTTCCTTGGCTTTTCAAAAGGCGCTGTCTCTGTTGACAATTTTGCTTTCCTGTTTAAAATTATTTTACGTTATTAAGTTATAGATCTAATTCAATATATTATACCAACCTGTTTTTGTTCTGTTACAGTTATAGTAAGTTACGTCTCCTTTAGTGCTACTCCATTTCCTTGCTACAATATAATTACACTTATTCTCGAGTTCAACAGAAGTCTTCCATTTTTCAAATTCTGAAAATATCAAATACATAAATTAAAATATTTGGAAAATATTCAATAATTGTATATGCATTTATATAATTGAATAAAAGATATTTGTTTTATGATAAAAATTAAAAAAAAATCCACTCACAAAGTAAAACATACCTATATGTGTCCTCTTGAGATTTTGCAGTTATTTGAATAAGTTATTTTTAACTTAAATGACTGCAAAATCCCAACCCAAGACTATAGGTATTATACATATCAAGTTATCGATGGTCAACAGAATTAAACCATGCTATAATAGAAGACTTTATTCAGAGGACTTAACAAACTTTACCATATTTCTTCCAGAACACCATTTCTTCAAAATTAAAACTCATGTTGTGACTTTCCTTCAAGTGATTAATAAGACTTGCGTTCTGTGGATAAGAGAAATTGCAATTTGACTCTAAACATTTGTAATTCCAGACTGATTTGTCATAAGATACTGGATTTGCTTTTAAGTAATGCACATTTCGCATATGTATATTTAAATTAGATTGCTTGGAAAATATTTTTTCGCAAATTAAACACATGACAACCATTTTGTAAGTTGCATTAAAATCTTAAATACTGAATTCTCAAATCACTTATTACTTCAATTCAATATTCAAAATCGAATGACGAATGACAGATACAACTTGTCTTCTTTGTCTTATCCCTCTCTCCTGTGTGACCTTGAATTGAAGCCACCAGTGGCATTTAGCATCTCGTGCAGTGTTGTCACTGTTGTCACTTGTCAGTTGTCACTGTTGTCGTTCTTGGTCATCATAGGTTATAGTTGATAGATTTGTTTTCATTTTTAGTTTTCTATCAGGTCTGTAATAGTTTTTTTACCATGGAGATCTCTAGTATCCTGCCAGCTCCAGTACAACCAATTTGGGATCGTGATGATGAACGAAGAAAGAAGGCCGCATTAAAACCCGCTACCACACTTGTTAGTGCTCACAGTATTGCCCCCCCTTATGGTCAGAGAAGAGGATGGGTCCCAAGGAATATCACGGATTATGGAGACGGTGGAGCCTTTCCTGAAATACATGTAGCTCAATACCCTCTAGACATGGGTCGAAAAGCAGACTCAAACTCAAATGCCTTGGCTGTGCAGCTAGGTGCAGATGGAAAAGTCAAGTATGATGTATTAGCCAGACAAGGCCATTCCAAAGATAAAATAGTATACTCAAAGTTATCCGATTTATTACCCGTTGAAATGGTATCAGAAAATGACCCTAGTTTGGACAAGCCTGACCAAGAAGAAATTGATGATATCACAGAGCGAACCAGACAAGCTCTCATGAGGATCACAAATTCCAAAATTGCAGCAGCCATGCCTGTGAGGGCAGCTGAAAAACTGGGACCTGCTGAATTCATTAGATATACTCCCTCTCAGCAAGGTGCAGCTTTCAATTCCGGAGCCAAGCAGAGAGTCATTAGGCTCGTGGAGGCGCAATCTGATCCAATGGAGCCTCCTCGATTCAAAATAAATAAGAAAATCCCTAGAGGTCCACCATCCCCCCCTGCTCCAGTTTTGCACAGTCCTACTCGTAGGGTCACTGTTAAGGAACAAAAAGAGTGGAAAATACCTCCATGTATATCAAATTGGAAAAATGCAAAAGGTTGGATGTTGGTTTGTTTAAAATCTAATTTGAAAAGCAGTTTTTTCTCCTTCTTTCTTTGTTTGGGCTGTTTTAAATTTCATTCCAAAGGCACAGCAGCCAAGAAAGCTTCTTTTGCCCTCTCTGATAGTTGTTTTCCTCCCCTACTTCCATATCTTGTACTAGTTGATACAGTTCAGTTGATGGTCTGGTTGAAGTGCCACTATTTCCTTCTCAAATATTTGTGTTTCCTGTTTCCTACAATTCAGTGGCTTGCATTCACACAACTAAACATAAATGTGATGATATTGACCTTCTACAATTTCTAATCGCTGCCCAGAAATACTTCAAATAAAATTGTACGACTTTTCAGTGAATCACAAAAGAATGTTGGTAGAAACTGTCCAATACAAAGCGCACAAAGTCGACAGTCAAGTAGTAGTGGGTTCATTTACTTCATTTTTTTTGACCTTTGAGACCTTTGAGAGTGCCACCAACTTCAACTTTGCAATAAATTTGAATAAATAATATGTAATGTGGTCCAGAACTCACTTATCATCACTCACAAATAATCGAAGTTTGGAAATTACTGCACTTCACTTTTTTTTTTCGTAATGTTAGAGCCTTTCTAACTCGGCTGCTATACTATTGTCCACTTGCCGGATGTTTATTTACCACTCACAAAAAGTTTAAACAAAATCTACCGTTGCATAAGGCCGTTAGTGACAATTATTTGCGAAATAATCGAACTTTGGAAATTTCTGAACTTCACTTTTTTTTTTCGTAATGTTAGAGCCTTTCTAACTCGGCTGCTATACTATTTTCCAATTGCCGGATGTTTATTTACCACTCACAAAAAGTTTAAACAAAATCCACCGTTGCATAAGGCCGTTAGTGACAATTATTTGCGAAATAATCGAAGTTTGGAAATTTCATTTTTTTTTCGTAATGTTAGAGCCTTTTTAAGTCGGCTGCTATACTATTGTCCACTTGCCGGATGTTCATTTACCACTCACAAAAAGTTTAAACCAAATCCACCATTGCATAAGGCCGTTAGTGACAATTATATGCGAAATAATGTAAGTTTGGAAATTTCTGAACTTCACATATTTTTTTTTCGTAATGTTGGGGTCTTTCTAACTCGGCTGCTATACCATTGTCCAACTGCGGGATGTTTATTTATCAGTCACAAAAAGTTTAATTAAAATCCACCGTTGCATAAGGCCGTTAGTGACAATTATATTCAAAGGTATCGAAGTTTGGAATATTCTGAACTTTACATTTTTTTTCGTGATGTTATGGCCTGTCTAACTCGGCTGCTATACTATTGTCCACTTGCCGGATATTTATTTATCACTCACAAAAAGTTTAACCAATATCCACCGTTGCATAAGGCCGTGATAGAATTTTAAGATTTTGCAGTGCACATGTGATCGTTCCGGCGCTCGGGCCAGTTCCGCCCTGGCAGGCTGCTACCTCCGGCTGGCAGTTTCAGCTTCATTTTTTTTTAATATCCAATTTGTATTGAATAGTAGCCAGAAAACAATTCTGCATTTTCGATCCCCGGTTAGCAATTATAAATAAAACCTAATAGCCATTTTACATTTACAGACTCTTCCGAAAAATTACAATTCAGTTGCTAGACTGCACATGCCTCCACGCTTTTTTAAAGGAATTTTATTGCACAAAAAAGTATATAAATATTCAAGATCATACATAATAAACTGTGGAATAATTTAATAAGAATCCTAAATCAAAATCTGAAGTGTAAAAGTGCACATGAAATTCTTAAGTGCAATTTTATCTTGCAGCAAAAAGTGTGTAATGTAAAATGGCAATAAGACAATTTACTCATGCCAGCGTTTTCACTCACATGTTTGGAACTGACTTCAAATCATTGAATGTATCTTCTAGCTGTTCAATATGATTATTTGATTGTGTCTGAAATTATATTATTTTTTTAACGAAATTCCTAAGAGGTAAAAGTAATAAAACTCATACAAATACCACAATAGTCCTTATACTAAAGGTTATTATATAGTCTCACGTGTGGATTAAGAAGTTTTCTTGGTTAAAGTTATACTTGTAATATACAGGGTGAGTCAGAATAAGACCGACAAACTCCGAGTACAGATTCCCCACCTCATTTCTAGGTGAAATGTTCCTATCAAGGTATGTCCTAATATGCATCCTCTCTGAGAATGATTTTTGTATGGAGGATTTGAATACTACTACATCAAGAATATAAAAAAAATATCTGGAGTCCTGATTCTTCTCGGAAAATGGTGGATACTTCACATTTTGTCCATGTATTCAGAAATTTTGCTCGTTACTTTAATCATAACGTCCCAGCAGATTCGGGAAGGTTTCTAAGACACCTTCTGGTAGGCCTACATGAAGAATTAAACAAGACGAGTGCTGAGAATCATCCATCACAAAATGATTTAGTTATCATGAATGATAATCGAAAAGCTTAAAGTTTCCATTTCTTGGACAAAATATATATTTACTCATAATTCCAAAATTGTGGATACATTTGCCAGTCAGCTGAAGTCTATATTGAGATGAACTTTTCCTTATTACTGCTCCGTTACTTTTGAACCTGTCTCGGTACTTTCAATCCCTGGGGAAGACTTACCAAACGAAGCCGTGAATTTAACACAATTTATTGAACTGTTGACAGAAGAGGAAATTTTGACTGACTATGCAAGTCCATACTGTTCAACTTGTGGAATGATAAGGGGATTCAAAAAGATGATTTATATACAAACATTTCCAAAAATTGTAGTTATACATTTCGACTGATGGCAGTAAATTGGACAATGTGATTAATTTTCCCATACATAATTTGAATTTGGACCAATATTCTGCTTAGGACGGAATTAATACTAATTATATAATCTACGCCATATCTAATCATAGAGGCAGCATTTCCAATGGACACTATACAGTATATTGCAAACAACCTTATTCTAATTGTTGGCACCTCTTCGATGACTCTGACTCCCGTGTATCATCCAAGATTGATTCTCTCATCTTGGGATAGGATGATACCTGGGGTAGCATGTGTCCTTTTCTACTAGAGAGTTGATAATCTGAATTCTGATGGTGTTCTGGGTTTTTCCGGATTTTCCTCCAACTGAAACAGCAAATGCGCCATCACTTCAAGTCCCGTACTTCAAACAAGATTTTCATCTTGATATTATTTTATATTTAAAACGCTTTCGTATTTTTGAATTAATTTTTATTTCTATGTATTACATTTAATTGAATAAATTTATCAGGGTGATAATTTGAAGTTATAATTTTTAATATCTCTCAACCAGTATCATAGTTACGATGGTATGTGTCATATTTTCCTTCATATTTTCTTTGGACAAGTGAATGGACAATTGAGCGTTGTACATCAGTTAGGCTCATCGAAACTCGACCTAAAAGTCATAACATTCCATGTGCTTGAAAGCGGAGGTTTCTGAGATAATTGAGAAAAAGATATGTCCTGAGTAGCGACGTTATTTCTTATGTGCAATAATGTCATAATGCTAATTTCTTACAACATATCAGAATATTTGTCAACCTCCTGAATATTTTTTAATGTTGGGAGAGCCGAAAACATTGTATGGGTGAGTTCTAATGAGACCGACAAATCAATTTTTTCATTCACTAATATGTTACCCTACTTTCTTGCATAATATGATTGTTTTGACAGATCCAACTGACAAACAAATCCAACCTCAAATTTATAATACTCCACACTGATTTTTAAGGTCTGAAATCATTTTTGCGGAAAATTGAAGATAAGTACTCTTAATTTGTTGTATTTTATGTTGGATTATAATTTTTAAAGCATTTTCTGATTGATTCATCAGCATGTTTTTTATGAAGAACCACAATGGAAAATTTTGTGTATTTTTTATGCTGATTGGATAATGAGAAAAGGCTCTAAAAACTTATCTTCAATTTTCCGCAAACATTATTTCAGACCTCAACTCTTATCTGAGTGGAGTATTATGAATTTGAGGGTGGATTTGTTTGTCAGTTGATCTGTCAAAACAATTATATGCAAGAAAGTATGGTAACATATTAGTGAATCCACGACATCGATTCGATCAAATAATATGATAAATGAATAAATGGAGATATCGGTCTCATCTTGACTCACCCGTATTATATTTCCGATTCTCCCAGCATTCAAAAATCTCCAGGAGGTTGTAAAATATTCCGATATAGAAATTATCAATATGCGATTATTGCACATAGATTACGTTGCTATTCAGGACATATTAAAAAAATAAAATCTGAATTTTTTTCGTACTTTTGACACCCTGTATCTCAGAGGGGATGCATTTTAGGACATAACTTGATAGAAACTTTTCACCTCGAAATGAGGTGAGGAATCTGTATTCGGAGTTTGTCGGTTTTATTTTGACTCACCCTGTATAACATTTTTTTCTAGTTTGACGACGGGTGTATATTTTATTGAATATATGTTTGTTAAACAAGTACCTCAAACATGGTCAATAGATTATTGATTTTTAAAATAGATTAACATGATCTATTATTCATTTAAGATTTTTCTCTTACAAACACAGCCATGAGTATTTACATATAAGAGATAGTGATTCAAAACACATTATATTTCATATGGTTGATTATCCAAATAAAATTAATACTATGGGGTTGCTGCACTACAAAAAAGTTTGACATACACAAAAACCTCTAGTGTGCAATAGACATATCTGATCATTATTTTCAGGTTATACCGTCCCATTGGACAAGAGACTTGCGGCAGATGGCAGGGGTCTGCAGCAACTTCATATCAATGAAAATTTTGCAAAGCTTGCTGAAGCTCTGTACATAGCTGATAGAAAGGCTAGAGAAGCTGTTGAAACTCGAGCACAGCTTGAGAAGAAACTTGCTCAGAAGGAAAAAGAAGCCAAGGAAGAGCATCTGAGACAACTAGCACAGAGAGCAAGGGACGAGAGAGCTGGAATAAGAACTCTACCAAGTAAGATTGTTTTCATTTTTAGAGGGTGTTGCATCTGAACCTAAAGTTCATTGATTCTTCAATTCAAATTCATACGGATGATAATAATAATATTACTCCCTCGTAAGCACTCAAAGGCATTGTCTGTGCTGGTAGAGGACAGAAGTCATTATTATTTTCTATGAAGCTACAAGGCGACTTACTGATTTTTCGTGGTGCTTCTACATTTAGGTTGTAAAAAATCCTGGGAAACCTATAGCATTAACTCCAGTGGTCAACGCGCTAGCTGAAATTTGAGCAACTGAGACTTAAACTGTGGCACTTTCCGGTCGAGACAAATTAATAAGTAAAAAAAGTTGAAACAAGGTAATTATTTATTTATTGTATGATTTCTGTGAATACTGTGAATAAGTTGTGCTCCTTATGCTCTAAGCAGCTTCAGTAAAGAAGCTGACAGAGGTCACTATGGTATTGACCGAAAGCACTGAGGCTGGTAAAGCAGATTTTATTTGCCTTTCCGGGGTTCCAAACCTAGGTATCTGCTGTCATCAGTTAAAATACTCAAAAATAAATTCAGTTCAATTATAAAGGAGGAAGAAATAAGAAATAACGCCATTTATAAAAACAAGCTTCAATATTATACAAAAAAAAAATATTAATATTTATCAATACTACAACACAATATGTACATTAACTAAAATATCGCCTCAACGGCGGCACCAATAAAAAGGTGGTTAATTGTAAATGGTAAAAGAAATGGGTTGAATAAATCGGTAAGCAATAATCCACAAAATCCTATTACCTCACTGTAATTATAGCTGGTTCCTGTCGGAGCTCTTTGGATGTCTGTGTGCTATCTGAAACATGCTCTAATGGTTCTATCAGATGGCGCTGTGTGTGATGGTTATAAGGCTTATCATTATATTTATGCACTTATTAATAACGAAGGAATGAAATGAGAAGAAAATGCTGCTGGTACATGTCTAACAAAACTGGGAACTTAGCAAATTCATTACAACTCTTTATTTTTTCATTTAAATGGGAACTTGCCCAATTCAAAAAACATACAGTTAAAGAACAACAATAACATATAGTTCAACAAGTCAGTTGATTAAAAGCCAAACAAAATTGAATATGATACTTTGTACATGACGTCTTGAAGAAGAAGGACTGTTGATGACCAGGGATACATTTAATTAATAATTCTTGGAAATTAAAATATTTTTACTTAAGAAAGATTACTTCAATTCGTATTTAAATTATTTCAATAATAATAACATTTACCTATTTGCAGTTCAGAAAAATTTAAAATTTTATTATTATTCTTTGGATACAGGCTATTGTATTTTTAGTTTGTTCTATAAAGGAGAATATAGAAATATTGGTAATGTCTAGTGTTGTGAGTTGTAATAATGATAATAATATAAGATTTATTCACACATGAAATTAAAATCACAATAGAACTAAAGTAAGGTTATAAATACTTATATAGATGTTCTACTTTTCTGACAAGATGGGACAAAACTATTCTGTTCAACACTCTAATATTACCTCATTTTACCTACTGTTCGACAATACTTTACCTACTCAATCAAAACGAAATGTCCAGATTTAGGAAACTTCAAAATCGAGCTATAAGAATCATACTCACATGCTCAAAGAGAACATCCATTGGGCATATGTTAAAGGAAATGCAGTGGTTTTCAATAGATGACTTCTTTGAGTATAATACACTCATATTCATATTCAAAATAAAATCAGGTACTGCTCCAAGTTATTTAAGAAATATCGTTAATTACAATTCTGATGTGCATACCCACAATACAAGATCACGAAATGATTTCCACATTCCACTGGTGGCAAAGAGTCATACACAAACATCCATATTTTTCAAAGGCCTGAAGAGATTCAATCAGCTGCCCCTAGAAATCAAATCCTCAAATCCCTTAAACAAGTTCAAACGGAATTTAAAAATTTTTCTTAGCTCTCCTAATGCTTGAAAAATAATTTTTCTTCTTAATTTTATTTCAATATCCTGCACAAGTATACTTATGTTTCTCCCTTCTCTTCACGTGATTTTAATGTGGTTATATAAATGACTATTTGTATTAGTTTATATAACTAAATAAAGGAATTATATATATATATATATATATATATATATAAATTAAAATATATAGACAGGGTAGGGTGTGCCGAAACTGTGGTGCCAAATTAAAATGTAAGATTCCACTCAAAAAATAAATGGGATTTTCCTATCATATTTTTTCTTAAATGCCGTTCATTATAAAGATACAGGTTGAATATTAAAAATTTAAAATATTTTTTATTCATAACTTCCACACTTTTGAAATTTTTTGAATTGAATCGGAAGAATTTGTTTCGTTCAAATAACTGCTTTGTTTTAAAAAAGCTCAGATTTTCAGTTGCCACCAGTGGCTTACAATAAGGGTATCATGGTACCTTTTTCCCCATATTTTTCACGTCACTGGTGAAATCAGAAAAATTATGTATTCTTCGAATTTCTCATTCAATTTTGAGTGAAAATCAAAGTTTTCAAGATAATTGCGCTTTTAGTAATACAAACATACTAATAATGAAAAATCTGTTCGGCTGAAGTGAATTTTACAATACTAATTACTGGTTAAAATTTACTACTGAATATTCTTCAAAAAAAAAAGGGAAAAATATGCATGTAAAAGTGCCATTAATTTTTTTTTGTAGAATATCCAGTTTTAATTTGAACCTGTAATTAGGATTGTGAAATTTACTTCAGTCAATTAAAAAACGCAAGTATCTTGAAAATGGGTGATTTTTCTGGATTGAAAATAAAGCACTCATTGAATGAAAGCATTCCTAGCAATTTATTTGAAAAATTTTCCAAACTGTGAAAGTTATAAATAAAAAATACTTTTAATTTTTCATACCTGTATCTCTGCAACGAACGACATTTAAGAAAAAAGATATTATGACAGTCCCATTTATTATTTGAGAGCAATCTTCCGTTTCACTTTGGCACTATAGTTTTGGGACACCCTACATACATAAGATCGTAAGAGATGTATAATATCTAAATATACATCTGTGTGTAGGTTATACAGTATCGGAAAGTTTTCATCTTGGGTATGATGGTTTCATGAGAGCGAAAAGAATAGCTTGCTATATGTTGAGAGAGCATTAAAATTTCTCCTCGCTTGAGGAAAGGATATCGACGTGAACTGTTAATTCGTCAGGTGAGGTAACAGAAGAGACGCACAGTAGTGCTTCTCTCTTATTTATGTGGTATTATCATATCATTGCATTCCTTGTTGCTCGAGTAGATTTCTGTCTATACCCCATATGAAAAGTTTCCGATACTGTATGTGTGACATGAAAATATAAAATAGGTAAATAAAATGAGAAAAAATAAAGTTGTGGGACGGTACTTACTTCCAAATTAATATTAGCTAGTTATTGGGGCTAGTTGAGCTTATCATTTATAATATGACAACTCTCGAAGAGTTGTTTGTCAGTTGTTATTGCACGAGAGGTTTGTATTTTATCGGGTAAATTTGGGTTGTTTAATGAGACTGTTTAAAAACGCGACACCGAAGGTGGAGCGTATTTAGGTTGACATAATGTCGGTATTTTGACGAATTTAATTACGGAAAAAAAAGTTCCTTTTTCTGGAAAAAAGTTAAAAAACTCGCGAAATCAAAGTAAGAAAAATACGTAAAAAACAAAAACATCTGACCGTTTAAAAAAATCACCCCCCCCCCGCCCCTACCCATCGAAAGCTAAATAAAGAACAAGAAAGAATTCAGTAAATTCTTCAACAATTTTGGACATGGAAAATAATTCAAATTCGAAAAAATCTGTAAATATAGTGAAAAATATCTAACCATCAAATAGATTGAGAATGCTTGGAAAATTGGAAAATTTTGTGAAGAATCAACAAATAACATTCCAAAAGTTCACGAACTAGTCAAATCATTTCCTTTTTGGTTCACGTCGAATACCTAGAAATAAATGCACACGTAAGACTGAAAAAATTTAAAAAAATAATATTTTGAAAAACTAAAAAACATGCGGAGTTGATATTGTCAGAATATTAATGCGAGACAATCCTATTTCAGAATGCATGACCCCCATTAAAAATATTAAATTCAAAATCCAAAGTCAAGAATGGTTTTTTCTATACCCCTGTGCTTTGAACAAACAAAGTTGACTCAGCGAAAACGACTTTTGTGTTTACATCTGCAGCTCGTTTGCCGTTCGATTTGCGATGTACTTTACCAGTATTAACTGGAGTTGAACTGTTGCAAAATTCGCACATATAATTCTTAAAACTGAGGGCAAACCTAATCTGTTCTCATTTATGATGTTTTTCATCGATAAAATCCTCTTGCATATATCTTAAAACAATTTTTTGCCGAATTCGGATAATTCTACGATACGCCTACCTACCTTCCAAGCTCCCTTCTCATAATTTCTTATTTTCCATTTTTACCTTTTTTTTGCTGCTAACATTGCTTAGACAGAATTTCGTCTTTTTTCAAATAGCTTTTTTAATGACGTACCTTGTGAACAAAATTGGTTGGAGGCACTTCTAATCTGATCGTCAGGACTATGAAAGTTACTGATACTGACACTAGGGACAGAGCAGTGTTTCCTAGCACCTCCGATACAAGATTGGATGGAGATTGTTTAAATGGTTGGAAATTTGTACAATCAGAACACCAAATTGACTTGTATGATCGCCGTATGTCTAATGGGCTGCGAATGGAAAACTTTTGGCGCATACCGTACCGTTCCAAATACCTTAAATTGACAATAATAAAAAGGAAAACATTTTTAAAATGTTTTTTTTCAACTTAGTTTGGTAGAACTTCTGTAGGGTCAAACAGACAAATTTTCTCATATATTTGGTATATTTGAATATCGTATGTAGAAAGATTTAAATTATCTGATGTTACCAGTTTGGATCATGCCAAGTGGTTATGAAGTAAACTGACGCAAAATATTCCACCAAATTTGTTGGAAATTTCCTGGAAATTTCCTGAGTAGACCCAGCAATATTATCGGCTATAAAGATATCATTGTGCATATTATTTCTTTCTTTATTAGGTAAGCTTATCAATTTTTCTTAAAAGGTATTTTTTCTTGTCTACTCAGATCACCCCAAGGCCATAGATGATGAGGAACAAGAACGTGATATGCTCCGTCAAGATCGCCACAAGGAACGTGCTCGAGACCGCAACCTTGCTCGCGCGGCCCCAGACAAGCGAAGCAAACTTCAGCGAGAACGCGAGAGAGATATCTCCGAACAGATTGCTCTGGGAATGCCAGCCAGAGGAGTTGCTTCCAATGAAACACAGTTCGATCAGCGTCTTTTTGGTCAAGCCCAAGGATTGGGGCAAGGTTATGCAGACGATGAGGCCTACAACGTGTATGATAAGCCCTGGAGAGAAGGTGGATCAATGGCAAATCATATTTACAGGCCTAGTAAGAATATTGACAAAGAGGTGTATGGTGGAGAGGATCTTGAGAAGGTTATAAGGACTAATAGGTACATTCTTTTGTACAAATAATTGTTAGAGGTAGAAATTGGCAAATTAGTTGTTACTGTAGAAAAAAATGTTTTTTTTTTCGACAGATATAGTTGCATATTTGATAATGATTAATAATTCTGATATTGTCAGATATAAGAGTGTTTTTCTCTTGAAACAAATTTTTTGACAATAATATAATAATAATAATATTTGAAATGTATGAATGTATGTTTATTGATATAATAATATAGCACAGTTACAGATTAAAATTCAAGAAAAAACTTCAATAAACACATATAAAACCACAGAAACTATCTCGATAGTTTGTACGTGGTGAAACAATTAAAATACAATCAAAATATATTAAAAGAATTCAGTACCTAAAGCTAAATCCATCTAATAATTAACCGTTGATAAAAAAAAATAAGATAGTTATTTCACAAAACATGAAAAACATCATTGCATAACCATCTCATATCACAATCAAAGCACGTAATCGGTTAATTGTCAATCATAGATTGTCAATTAATTCATGTATCTCCCTTCTTGGCCTATTCATTATATATTTTTTTACTTCAGTCTTAAATCTTTTATGTATATTTTTGTAAGATGAATTACAGTATAATATCAATGATCAATTGTATGTTTTATGCAAGAATAAACCGGAAAAGCCTGACTAAGTTTGACTTGTAAGGACTAAAAAAAATAAGAAAATTAAGTTATTTATATAATAATAATACATAATAACGACAAAACAAATATGGACAGTTTGTGATTTTCATTTTGTTAACAAAAATTGTCGAAAAATTGTCTTTCTTTATTTATTATCCATTCCTTAAGTTTTTGTTTTAAGGAAAAAAGTGATTGATGTTCTTTATTTCATTCGGTAATGAGTCATACAAATGAGAAATGATATTAGTAAAAAAATTTTGACGTATTGCTTTATGAACTTGATTTTTCAAAGTAGTTATATTTTTATTTCTTGTCTTATAAATATGTGAGTGGAAATTAATACCTTCTTTCTTTTTATATATATTGACAATTTCAAGGTCGGCTCTGAATCGACTCTCATTGCTGGTAGCGCAGATACCAATTTATTTTGTGTGAAATAAATTATTTAAACCTAAAAACTATTATCATGACAATATATAAAATAATATTATAGCAAAATAATTGTCTAATGTCAATTTTTTTGGTTATTTTGAATATGTATAATGTTTATCATAGATTATTTTCAAAAACAATTATTGAAGAGTTTATAAATTTTTCAGAAAGTTTTCATCAACTCCACCCTATCCTAAAATTCCTTAATTTATTTGTGATTCAACAAGTGAATAATATAATATTTCTAGATAATGTATTCAAAACTTTTTTCAATTACTTGAATTTTGATAAAAGATCTCAATTTTTTCATGACATAGTCAATTTGTGAATCCCATATCAAATGTCTATCAATCATTATACCCAAATATATCCAAACAGTCAGTTTCATGATTTTTTTTTTGTCATCAATCTTGAGAGGTCCTAAATTTGGTAATGTATTCCTGTATGAAGTGAATAGAAGGTATTTAGTTTTTCAAAATTTATTGTAAAAAGGTTATCATCAAATCAACTTTTAATTTTGGTTGGTTTCCGGGTTATGCCGTGGTCTTCTTTGTTTGCAGTTGAAAGTTTGTTTCAACTGCAACTGTGGCAGTCATCTACAGTGGCGTGGTCGAAGTACTCTTCTTGATGTATCAACTGGAACTCCCAAATGTTTAACTGCAACTTCGGCAATCATCTTCAGCCGAAGTTGCAGTTGAAACGTTTGGAGATTTTAAACAAAGAAGACCACGGCAAAACCCGGAAACCAACCAAAACATTGATGCCAGCCGTGAAAGACGTAAGACTGTACCCTGAGATACACGATATTTAAATATTCCTAGATTGCTTAATTTTTCATTAATTTCTACATACTGAATTCTGTTGAAGAGATAGCTTTTTAATAGTTTATATATTCCGCAAAAACCAATATTTTCAAATTTATATAATAGTTTTTCTGCTTCGTAAATCTATACCACTCCACTTCAAGACCCAATGGACTTCTACCACAGGTTATATAATTGTAATTGATGACTAACCATATCAAATGCTTTTGCAATATCAAGGAATATACAAATTGTTGGAGTGTCTAGTATACAACTTTCAAATTTTAAATTTTGATCATCCATAATTAGTTTCTAGATCATGAAGAATTCAATTCCTTCATAATAGTTAGTCAATTGATAATATTTATTTCGCAGGTTTGTACCAGACAAAGAGTTTGGAGGAACAGACAGATCAGGAAGTGGGCGGGCTGGGCCGGTACAATTTGAGAAAGAAGAAGATCCTTTCGGATTGGACCAGTTTTTGTCACAAGCTAAGAGGGCCAGTAAACGCAAGGAACCTGAGAAGAGGGATGACAGGGATAAGAGAAAGAGACGGGATTAGGATTATTATTATTTTATAAAAACTGGCTTCTAAGAATGGGGTAGCCATTATACCTTGCTGAAGTTGTTGATGGGTTTGTGAACATTTCTGAAGGAAAGCCTTCATAAGTGAAGAATATATGACAAGTTTGTTTTCTAAATGTTAGGATCATGTTGGACTTTCTTTCTCATATCAGAATTATTCGTTCTCCATTTATTTTATTTCGGATTAACAAGTTGTTTTACTAGTTTTTAAAATCAGACGTCATATGCTTACTTACATGATATCCTAAAATACAAAGTGTCTTTAATATTTATTTCTTAAAGTTGCCCCCATCCTTGAAACATTTATTATCAATGATTGATACAAGTTATCATTTTTTTTAACAAGGTACTAAATAGGGACAAGAGAAGAAAGAGTGAGGAATATATTTTATTGTCCAAGAAAAACACCTTCTTGACAGCTTGTAAATATAATTTGTATAACAAATTGAAAAGTAGACACAAACACACAGCACATAATTTGAACATAAAATATATGAAACTAATTGGGATTTTTTAGATCAATATATAGATATTAACGATATTTTGTGGTGTTTTGAAGGCTACATAATATATGGCATTTTTGACAAACATACCAGTCTACACAAATTTCAGTCACTGGAAATACCCGTACGTATATATATATATATATATATATATATATATATATATATATATATATATAAACAAACAATTCATATCAGCTCTTTGAAGGAATAGAAGTAAATCTGCCAATAATACCACGTTGTTCAAGTTATAGGAAAAAACAGAACTGTGTAACAATGAACTATTTGCAAAATTAATCGATTGGTTCAGAAGTGAAGTCATGTCAAATAGGGAATATATTTTAGACGAAATAAATTCGAATAATAATAAAATATTGGAAAAACTGAATGATAATTCCTCAAAAATTACCTACTAATATTGAAACAAAGAACAAGGAATCGGAACGTAGATGTTCATATTTGAAGCGCCTCCATCGCCGAAATAATATATTTATTTATGGTTTGGAAATTCCCCAGAATCAAGTCACTTTTATTATACCCTCCATAAACTGAACTTCATTCTAAACACTGATATCCAGGTTTCGAATATCAATAATTATTTCTTTCTGATTCGAAATAACAACTGAATTACACCAACAGATCGAGTTTCTGTCATATCTCAGAAAACAATTGGTTCTTCAAAACTGGTCAAAGCTGAAAGGAACTCATATTTATATAGCACTCACGAAAGCGTAGAAGGGCCACACAAAATATTATTTTTATTTCAAAGACTTTTCCGACTTACATCTCGGAATTCCGACTTATAAATCTCGAAAGTCCGCCGACTTAGATCTCGGAATTCCAACTTTACATCTCTGAATTCCTACTTAGAACTCGGAATGTTCCTACTTGGAACTCGGAAATATCTAGGTCGGAATTCCTAGATGTAAGATGTCGAAAGTTGAACTGAGTTTTATCAGACATGTTTATCCACGACGACACATTGCCATGTCTTACACAACTCTTTGTTTTTGAATGGAAAATAATGTCATAAAAAAAGCTTTGTCTTTGGTACTATTGATAGTACATTCAGCATTGCAGCACTGAGCAAATACGCTTAGTAATGGAACTTTAGACTTCTGCCGACATTTCAAGTGGACTTATTTCATCGGAAACTATGAATACTAAAGAATATCACTAAACTCAATTCATTATCCAAAAATCGATTAATAATGAGAAAGCAGTTGATAGGGTCAAGTAGCTCAGTGGTTGAGACCGAAGCGTTCAAGTACCGAACTAGCCGCCGTATGAGCTTGTCGTGTGCTTCTCGTGCTCGTGCATTCAATTCACAGGTGACAAATACTGTGACGTGTAGTGAGCCTAGGAATCTGAACCTTATTGACATCGCCATCCGGTGTTGGTATAGCGCCACAGATTTCGAGTTCTTCTAAGAAGAACCCCGAACAAAGCCCCCCCATGAGCCATAGCTCAGGGGGAGCAAGATCTTCCAGAAAACCCTCTACCGCCGACAACAGGTATGAGGTCCCTTCATGGTACAAAGGAAGGGCGAGGGCGCCTTCCCGATATCTCCAAGTGGGCAACTCTGAAAAAGAAGGGACAACATCTGGAAGTGATTCGGACCGAAGAGGGATGAAACGTAAACAATCCCCGAAGAAATTGCCCAAGAACCCGAAGAACCCCGCACCGAAACCACCTAAGCTACAAGTGCAACAAAACATTGTTGTGAAAAGAGCCGGCTCTTCACAAAGTGAAAGTGACACTATAACAACCCTCCCCAGTGATAGGACACTTTCCCTCCCCAGTTTAAACCCGTGTGTGAATATTCCTGAAATTTCTATCACTTCTATTTCATCTACTTCTTCGTCGGAGGGTAGGTCTCCTCCCGACAAGAAATCCAGGATTGATGTTGCTGGAAACACCCTGATTAGTGAACCCATTAAGGAGGTACCCTGTGAAGGAGAGAAAAATAAAATAACTAACAGCATGTGGAATTTGGAAAGTCAAAATCCAACCCCAGAACAACCTGCGGGAAATCTCCCTTCTAAAATGGAAAGTGTGGTGAACGCACAACTTAAAACTAATCAGACCGCAAACACGGGTATTCCTGAAAATGATAACAAAGTGTTCCTCTGATCTTGAAAACACATTTCGTTCTTGAAAACACATTTCGTATTTGGGACGAAACTAGTGTTGAGGAGAAGCGTCTGGAGTTTATACAGCAGATCACCGACAGCGTTAACGCTCAAAAGTCAAAGAAAGCGAGCACCCCGATTAACATGTCTGAGGACATGGATAGGAACAGCATAAGTCCTGTACATAAGATAGATGCACATCCTACACCTGAAAACATCTCCGGCGACGCATAAATCCAGGACGCTTTATCCGGGACCTCGGCGAAGTCTCCCTCTACTGCGGTGGATCGAGTAGCTGGACTTAAAGGAGGGTTATGACGCTGAGGAAACGGATAAGTCCGAGAAGAGGCGTGACGTGGAGAAGTGTGACGTATCTGATCGGGAGTCTGAAGGGGATCTCTTCCCAGAAGAGGGGGAAACTCAACTCCCCCCCCCCCACAACAACCACAAGCGGAGAAGAAATCTGTCGAATATTCGCCCCACCATTTCTCAATCGAATGCTCGGATGACGACGCACAGTCTACTCCACTCCCACAGCCAGAAACGACGGTGGCGGACTCCCAACCCTTCCCCCACCAAACGCAGTTTGAAGAACTGGTGGAAGATTTTCAGACTTCCCCGCAATACTATGACGAAATTGAGAAGGGAGCATGCGCTCTCCTTTCCCACCTTATTGATAGTTCCAGCTCGGACGAGGATATTCAATCCCTTCCCCACCCGAATATAACCACAGGTGAAGAAGTGCCCCAGTTGGACTTAGCCGAATTTCAACAAAAATCTGACACTGAAAATTCTACAAAGTCCGGTTGTTCACCACCGTTTCCAAAGGACCGAAGAATTCCGTTGAAGAGAACAACCCGGCTAACAAAAATCTGACACTGAAAATTCTACAAAGTCCGGTTGTTCACCACCGTTTCCAAAGGACCGAAGAATTCCGTTGAAGAGAACAACCCGGCTAAGTCGGAGATTCACCACACTTCCCAGAGCACTTCGAAACATCATGAAGAAGGCGAAAAATTGACCAAGTCAGACATTCACCACACCTTCCAGATCCCGATTGCAAAGTGGGAGGACTTGATGAAGAAGGAGATCAACAGGCAATGCTTGCTCACCCTCGACGCCCAAACCTCTAGTCTCCTGTTTGAAGAGCTGAGAAGAAGGCACATCGAAGACCAAGTCAATGCGAGATTGTATAGTACGTGGGAAAGCTGGCTGGTATTCCTTAGAAACCAGGATGCCAAAAATCTAAGTCAGACATTTACCACACTTTCGAACGTGAGTATGTCAGAGACTCGTTCGACGGAGCCCGCCTTTCAACACACTTTCCAGTCCCAAGCAGCAGCACCCTCCTATAATAGCGGAACCGTTAACCGTTAAACAACCACTACCAATTTTCCGAGAAAACATGTCTTGGGTTGATCGGGATGAGGTAAACTCGAATCCGACGAAAACCACAATTCCCGATAATTTGGAAACTGTGGTGAATAAAACGGAAAGTGTAGTGAATGACCAGAGAAATATGGAAAGGGTGGCGAAAGCCTACTTTGCCGATAAGTTGAGCAGGCTATCGGAAAGTGAGGTGAACGCGAAAGTGTGGTGAAAGCCAACGAATTGGAAGGTGTGGTGAACATGCGAAAACAAACAAGTCTAATGGAAAGAGGGGTGAACACAAAAATGGGAAGTACGGTGAAACCGCACTTGGAAAAATCTAGAACTAAACGTATGGAAAGTGTGGTGAACACACCTCGTCCAACGGAAAGTGTGGTGAACAGAAACTCTGGACTTGGAAGAAATTCCTCACTCGATAATAGAAATTGTGGTGAATACAGGCGAATCGGAAAGTATGGTGAACGAGTCCGAAACAGAAAGTGTGGTGAAGACTCAATTGCCATTGGGAAGTGTGGTTAACAGCGGAGATTTTCCAAGTCCGATGGAAACTGTGGTGAACACCAAACTTTCATTGGAAAGTGTGGTGAACCACAAAATCAACCCAAGTCCGATGGAAACTGTGGTATTTTGGAAGGTGTGGTGAATACCGCAAAGAAGTCGGAAAGTGTGGTGAAAGCCACACTTGTCGAAAATCCTGAGAAACTCGTACGGTTTGATATACGAAATGATAATTAACAAGGGCAAGAAAGACAAAGCTGAAGAACAAGCGATAACCACCAAAGAGGCTGAGAAACTGGCGAAAGTCAAAAATCAGGAAGCTAATAAAGAACGAGAGACTCGAGAGAAGGCCAAACTGCTGGGGGCTAGGCCCAAAGAGAAATTAACCGTTGAAAAACTTCCTAGTAGCTCTCACTCGGAGACCAAAACAAATCTCCACGGAAGAAAGTTCTAACCAGGAAAAGGTCTAAAGATGAATTTCCTAAGAACACAATGGAGAACATAGAAAAACGCATGCTGGATCTTAGGGATTTAGTCAACGGCAAAGTGGATAGAAAAATCCAAGAATATCTTGATAGCCAAAACAAAAAACAAAAGATATCAAGAGAAATCAAGGATTTCCCTGATATTATAGTCCAGAAAGCTGTCATACCGCAGCTAAAGGACTATTATACTGACAAGTATAGAACACTAGACAAGGCCGAGATGGATAAACTGGCAGAGCTAAAGAAAATCTTACAAGCCCCGAACAGCACTTCAAGGAAGAAATTAGACTTCCCCCCACTTCCAAAGTCGAAGGATGACGATCAAACCCGTTGCTTTGGCGCATCAAAAACCGCTTCCGACTAATAATGCTGAATAATAACTAGGTTCTATCCTCAAGCGAGAACGATAGCGCTGGGCAGTCCCAAAGGCCGAAAACTCCCAGCAAGAAGGACACGAAAAGGCAGAAAATGCTCCCACCAATAGTGGTACAAGGAAGAATCAACCTTGACCGAAACCTCACCGAACATCTAAAACGTGAGCTGAGAGGCGAATTTAATTTGAAATATACGGGGAAAGAGACGCAGATCTACAACACCAGCGAACAAGATAGGGCCTACATGATTTGTGTCATGAACAAACTTGGGGCGGAGTACCACACATACACCCTGCCCCAAGACAAAACTCATGCATTTGTCATACGCGGCTTGGATGCAGATGTGGACAAAGAGGAGATCATAGAGGACATGAGAGACACTTATGGAATCGAAATTCATAAAATGATGAAAATGAGAACTAGATTCCGTCCCCTATATCTCCTCACCACACCGAAAAATATCACTCTGAAACACTTGCAGAAAAGTGTCAGAGTGATAAACCATCAGAGTAACCTGGGAGATGAGACGCAACGAACCTGCAATCGTGCAATGCCACCGCTGCCAGAGCGCGAGCGGCGAGGTGTCTCAAATGCCAGGAAGTTCACCTTACTCATGAATGCACCAAGCCGCGTGAGGAGCCGGCCTTCTGTGTTAACTGCAATGGGAGTCACCCAGCAAATAGCCCAGACTTCCCTATTTACAAGGCCATAATAGAGTTTTTGCAGGAGAAGGCCGAAAAAGCTACGAAGCCGAAAGCATCAAAGTACGTTGCAGCACCTGCTCCGAAGACGAATGCGTGGGTGCATAGAGGCCAGGGGTCAAGTCTCCCCCCCACAAGAGCTCAGCAAAGTCAACAGCAGCATCATCAACAGCATCATCAACAGCAACAACACTCGCAGGAGGAAGAAGAAGGATCATAAATAACCCAGGATCCCCTTCCATGCCCTATACCCCTCCTACCCAGACGCCAGAACATAGGCACCCCCGTGAGAGGGATGCTGGTATTCAGAGTATCGCGGGATTAGCCGGTAAGATACACACGGTTGGTTCAATGTTGAATATCTCGGAGCTCTGTAGAGCTCTGGATGATTTGATCACCAGGCTCGAACATGCTAAAAGTCCCCTGGAAAAGGCTATGGCTGCCCTAGAGGTCCTGGGAGATACCCAGCGATATCACTTTTGAGCAGGGTCTGAGAGTATGCATGTACAACGCCGGTTCAGTCAATAATAAGCTTCCGCTTATTATTGACTTTATCGACAGGCATAGGATTGACCTTATGCTTATATGCGAGACGTGGCTCAGGCCGGATCATAGATTCAGTCTGAAGGGCTTCTCGACAATTAGAGTTGATCGCCCTCAAGCAGTGAGGGGGGGAGTGGCCATTCTTATCAGGAATGGTATAGCGCATGTGCAGCTTCCGCCCCAACAAAGTTCGATAGAACATGTTGGTATCAAACTTGAGGATGGAACTTGCGTGTTCGCGGTATACAATGCTCCGAATAGAAGGTTGCTGATTTGGAGAATCTGTGTAATACCGGCCACAAGGTGTTGCTGGCCGGGGATTTCAATGCAAGGCGGTCTGACTGGAGCGGTAGTTCACAGCCTAACGCCAACGGCAAAACGTTGTTTGAACATTCCCAGGATAGCGAAGTGCACTCAGACGAGCCAACACATTACCCCTGGAACGGAACCACTCCGACTGTTGTTGACTTGGTGGTAAACAAGAATGTTACTAATATGAGTGAACTCAAGGCCATCCACGAGATGACTTCGGACAACGATCCGGTGTTTCGATTAAGATGTAGGGTAGACGAATGTCCCCCTATGACTAAGTTAGATTATCGAAACGCTAACTGGCCCGAATTCCGAAGGCTTTTGAATTCTAGGACATTGATCAAGTCGAACATCTCAAAAGATGAAATTGAGGAGGTAACTCATGCTCTTATTAGAAACATTCAAGTTACTAGAGAGCGCGCCGTCAAGAAGATAACTGTTAAGAGTAACCGGAATATCGTTCCGCCGTGCGTTAAGGATTTGATTGATCAGAAAAACTCTCTCCGAAAAAAGTGGCAAAGCACACGGAATCCTGTCGTTAAAGACGACATGATCAGGTTAGGAAGAGAGATTTCTCAGTTGATTAATGAAAATAACGATAAGGTATGGAAAGATAAACTGGAGAAACTAGACACTCGCGACAATTCTCTGTGGAGGATGACGAAGCGAATTTCGAAGAAGTTCGCAGTGATTCCAGCCATGGAGAAGGGTGGCGAGTTGCTAGTGACGGACCCTCAGAAGGCTAAACTGTTCGGGGATCATTTTGCTAACGTGCACAAAAGGGCGCCTGACGTTAGCGAGGGACACAGACAAAAAACGAAGATAACGGAAGACTCATAGATTTGCCAAAGTAATGACAAAATATGAGGAGCTGACGGAAGTCATTAAAAGACTTCCGACGAAAAAGGCGCCTGGGTCGGACGGCTTGGACGCCGTAACGCTTAGAAACCTGCCGTGGAAAGTCCTTGTCCAGCTGGTACACCTGACGAATGCTATCATCAAGTGGGGGTATTACCCAGATTGTCTGAAGAAGGCACTGGTGATACCTATTCTGAAACCGGGTAAGGATGGCCGCAAACTCGATAGCTACCGACCCATTTCACTCTTGAGCGTGATCGCTAAAGTGATCGAGAAGATCGTTCTGAGACGGTTGTTTCGAGGGGAAACTCAAAATGATCCCCACTGAGCAATTCGGCTTTAGACAAGGTCATAGTACGACCTCACAAGTAAGAATTGTTCACGGGGTGAAAGAGACAGCCCAACGTGGACTCAACACTGTTATGGTCCTGCTTGATATGAAAAAAGCTTTCGACTCCGTATGGGTAGAGGGTCTTATCTCTAAAATGCTGTTGGCAGGCATGCCCTCATACTTGGTAAAGCTGATGAATTCTTACCTTGTTGGGAGGACTTTTGTGGTGCGTGTAAATAACACTCGCTCCGCGGAGTTGCCGATCGAAGCAGGTGTCCCGCAGGGTTCATGTTTATCCCCGCATCTGTACTCCCTACATACCTATGATCTTCCTCAATTCAAGAGATCGGATATGCGCACGGCTGTGTATGCAGATGACACAGCCCAGTTCACTTGGATAGGAAGATCACACCGTATCTACAGGAGAACAAGATCCAGGTTAATCCGGCCAAGTCGGAAACGATCAACTTCTCGAAAAAGTACACCCACTCAAAGCTTTATCGGAAGTTGAGAATCAATGGCGAGGCTGTTGAGAACGGGAACCATGGGAGATACCTGGGGGTACACCTGGACAAGCGTCTCAATTTCGGGCGTCATATCACCCTGGCTATCCAGAGGATTGAAGCTGCGCTAAAGCGCATCTACCCTCTGATAGCCAGAGGTTCCAAAGTCTCAACTGAGAACAAACTGTTGATATATAAACAACTCATAAGACCAACTATGACGTACGCTTGTCCGGTGTTCTGTAGCCTAAAGCTGACTCCTTTGGCGAGATTGGATAGGATGCAGAACAAAGTACTCCGTATTATCACCGGTAGCAGACGATACCTTCGGTTGGAAGCTCTTAGGGAGCTTGCAGGCGTCGACTCGATCCCGACAGTTATAAATAACTTGTCATACAAGTTCTATAAGTACATGCTCGACAAGAGCCCTCTCACCAGAGACATCACTAAGCTCAGAGTGTATGATAATGAGCCCCGCAAACACGGTGGGCTCATATATCAAGCGCTTGATATCTTTCAAGAACGCAGGGAAGAACCGGTTCCATAGGGAACCAAATCGATAGTATTACTGAAACGTAGAGTACCTCGACCCGGTTTTTTGCTACAGCCTTTTCAGGGATTCAACATTGAAACAACCAGCCTCATAAACTGCATAAAGCAATATCTGCATTGAATTCCACTAAACAACACGCATAAGTTTTGCCAGAGGCGTGTGTCATGCCGAACTACTACCGTGGTGTAATGAAAAGTCCGGCCAGCGTTACCATCAGCGCGGGCGGACTACAGCGCCCTCTCACGCTTGGCAAGGCGCTCTTCTGCCCCTCTGATCGGGAGTAGAAGAGACGCTACTTTTGCGCCCATTCTTCCGGCCTTCCTCCAACCCCCTGGGTTATGAATCTCTGAAGAAATGCATATGTCTTGTCATTTACCATGAAATGTGAATTTGAAAATCTATAATAAAAATCTTTTTAGTTAGTTAGTTAGACCGAAGCGTTCAAAACCATTGACTGCTGGCCCGGCTCAGCAAGCGTAAACTGGTGCTTTACCACTCGCGGGCGCTTTATGGCAAAGACAAAGACATCATTTCATGCAAGACCCAACACGAATCAGAATTATTTCAGTTTAATAGGGAAATACTCTTCCTAACATTTTTTCAACATGTATATATATAAGTCATAAAACTGATTATTGAAAATGCATTTGATGCGGGGTTTACTTACTGATGATCATGATCATGATCAAAAATTCGTTACAGCATCTGCATCGATACGAGAACAAGTTATTCATTTTAAAAGTGGATGCTGTTGCTTCAAATATATCTGGTATATCATTATTCCGGCACAATCGTTTGCAATTTCTTCAGCGATATGATTAATTTGTTTGAAAGAGATTCTTTAATATATACAGCTCTCAGCTACTATAGTTCTATACATTCCCCATATTATGCTACTCTTGATTATTATTGTATACATAATGTATGAAACGTGTAGACCATTCGAATTCAAGGCAGTATCTGTGATTTACGCTATAAAACATGCACAAAATTTTGTATGTATTACGTGCGTAAAATGCCTACTTTACTCCCTTGATACATAAATAACTATAATAATACAAGATGCGTCAAGCACTAGATATTAGACCAACAACAACCAGCGTTACGTAATGTATCTCCGTGGATTTAAAGAAAGCTACGGAAGCGCCACATGAAGTTTTTTTCATCACATCGACATAAAAAGTCGAATTTTCGGCATTGAAAGTCGAAATAAATAAATTTCGACATTATGTCGACATTTCAGCATAAAAGTCGAAATTTCGATTTTAAAGTCTTATTGGTTAAGCGCCATGTTTGAATTCGACCCTCAGGGGTGGGATTCCGTGTAATAGAATTCTGTTGTTGACAGAATAAGTGAGATGACATAGTTGAATCAATTGGAGAGACAGAGACAAAAATACTTACGGGTCACATCTAATATGGCCTCAGCCAATAATGTCAATTAGTTTCAAAACTCGACACCAGAGTACCCGTTATGTTGAATTACTTGAATTCCCAATAGCGCTTTGGCAACGCTGAATGCGTGATTATTTAGGTTTGTTCGAACAACGAGTCCCTGACGGTTTCCTGACTATTTCTGATTTATTTATTGGGCATGCTTCTGACGTGTACTATTTATGTACCGTTTTAGGATTCATATTTTGTTTGAAGGGTTTTCGGATCGCGATAAAAATTGTCAATTGTCAAAATATCACCTAACCCCTCAGCTTGAGCCATTTGTTCAAGAAAAAATCATAATTAGATATTAGATCACGCTGCGACCACAAGACACTACGAGACATGAGGAAAATGGTGCATAAGCCAAAATACCTTACCTTTCTGCCTAAAGGCTGAGAATGGAATAATTGATCAACTGCGCAAACTCCTGATTTCTAATCCCAGTAAAATCCACGAATCATTTTGACGGTTTGAGAAAGGTCCGAAAATAGTCCTAATCCTTGTTCGAACCATATATTTATTAACTACTACTAATTAATACATATATGGTTCGATCAGGGGATAAAATGGTTAGGGATTCGATCTGACACTTGTTCGAACGCTTAAAGTGAGAATGCGCATGCTTTTTATCGAACGAACCACGAACGAACCATTTGTGACACAGAATACAGATGACAGATATCATCTTGTGATCAAGATCAAGTTTGACAAGATTCCTTTTTTTTCGAAGCCCCGAACTTATGTAACAGACGTTGCATAATAGGGGGAGAGCTGGTACATGTCACCGCCTTAGGGAGACTCACCAAGAAACTAAGAGAGAGAGAGAGACAACGACAAGATTCCTTTTTTTTAGTGTTGTTTGTTGTTTGGCTTTGGTTAGGTTATGGTAGTCTGGAATGTCAGGATACTTGGATAGTGGGACTCCTTTGGATTGATATCGATAATATTTTAACATCGAACGTACCGTAGTAACATGTCTCAAGTCAACTGAAAATTTTGAGTGTCTAGTTTGATTTTAGGGTTGTCTGCAAACATTCCCAAAATGCATCGTCGTGGAGGCAAAAGAATCCGCATGGATGAACCTCCTCCTGAGTACGAAAACCCTATGACTCCCCAAGTGGAACATGAAGCTTATGGAAATTATTCTCAGTCAAATATCTATGGAAATGTTTTTGGTGATCAAGGACAGTCTGCAGATGATTTCGAGTCTCCTCCTACACCAGGAATGAGAAGAGTTACAAGAAGCAAAGCGAGAGGGCTGAACAATCCACCGGCCCCAGTTACTGCACCGTCAAGCTCTCCAACAAGCACTGGAACTACTGGTAGGGGTAGAGGTAGAGGTAGGCCTCCAGGCAGAAAAAACACAATTGGAGAAATTCTGCATAGTGACAATGATGAAAGTTCTTTATATCATATCATTAAGAATAGCAAGGTATCGTTGACTCATATAGTTGATGATTGGATAGAGAGCTACAAGGTGAGTTATTTTAAATTATTTAATATTTTCAGAAAAAAACTTGCATTATTTGTAGATTAACCGTGAAGCTGCATTGATTTCATTGATGCAATTTTTCATCAATGCCGCAGGTTGCAAAGGATGTATAACACAAGAGATGCAAACTACTATGGAGCATGCTGCCATCATTCGAAAAATGACTGAAGAATTCGATGAAGAAAGTGGAGAATACCCTCTTATAATGGCAGGACAAACTTGGAAGAAATTTAGACAGAATTTTTGTGATTTTGTTCAAACTTTGGTGAAACAATGCCAGTACACTATCATTTATGATCAATTTTTGATGGATAATGTTATTTCTCTCTTAACAGGACTGTCAGATTCCCAGGTGAGATAAAAGAAATAATTAAATAATTTATTTTTTGGAATATCATCTCCATGAATAGCTTAATTTTTCAATCTGTTCCTGATAACACATTAGAAACTTGATTGAAACATGGATTGGTCAGAACAACAAAATTGTTGGCTCCCTGTCAGTAATCATCTCAATTAATGAATAATCATTTAACTTTAAATTCCGTGGTTGTTTCAAATTAAGTTTCACTATAGTCTAGTTCCTAAATTGTAGATAGTGACTCATCGTACATTTTCAGGTTTTCACGGGATTTGAAAGTGCAGAGAGGATGTAAGAAAGTTGCAAAGTAAAACTTGATTTGAAGCCTATGTACCTGCTTGATTTCTGTTCTATTTTTTTACCTGCTTTATATGAATTATGAACCCTACAGTCTATGTGTCACTATCTACAATTTAGGAACTGTATATAGTAACTGTAAATGTCACAAGTTACTGTTTGTTATATACTGTTTTTGCCGTAAAGTATTATTTCTGAGTGCATTTATTTTGATTTAAAGAGATTCCATCAAGCTTTTCTGATGAGTAGGAAACTATGAAACAGCTGTTGGTAGATGATGGAACTCTCAAAATCAAATCGAAAACACTCTTTTCACTATATATATTTTGGAGGGTTTCTCGGGTTTTGAATTCATACATTAAAATTCTAATTTGTGAAAAAATATGTTTCGTCCCCGTCCGAGCACATTTTCAATTTATTTTTTTTATATTTTAAAATTTAGTCATTTTGTGACAATGTTTTTTTGCTGAAATAAAACGCATAATTTAGTTTCTGATATTGGTAACTCGATAGGTAACATACCTTGGCAGAGATTTTTGGCAAGAATAGGTTTCTGGCCGTCAATGACGTACAATTGGCTACCATGCTTTGAGAAAATTTTTGATGCCTATATGTGGTGTTGGTTGCTTTCCATTTTATTGGTATTCTGAAATTTGTTGGTCTCCTCGGTCTCCCGATTTGACGCCACTCGATTTTTTCTTGTAATGTTACCTGAAGGAAAAGGTGTATCTTCAAAGGCCATTTACAGATGTTGCTCATTTGGAAAGAGTCATTACAGAATGCGTTCAGAGTATTACTCGGGCTATGGTTAGAAGGGTATTGAAAAACTTTTGTGATAGAACAATTACCTGTATAGAGAGAGAAGGCGAATATGTTGAGGCGTTAATGAATTGAGGGAGCTAATAATGTTTGTTAAATTGTTACTACGAAATGAATTATTATGGTATTATTATTATTAATTTAAATGCATCGCTAAAATGTTATAAGACATACATTAACTAATTTAAAGGTTATCAACTGTTCATTAAATTTTTAATAAATCTTGTTTTATAAAATTTTGCTTAATAATTTCTAAACAGAACGAAAAGTTTAATATGTTTGTCATAAATAAAAATGATAAATGTTCGGTATTAATAATTTGAGAAAAACTTGTAAAAAAATAATTTTTTCAATTAGAAGGATGTAATTGCATATTGAAACATAGTTTTCAACTCCGAATAACTTTTCATAATAACAATTTTCGATATTGTGAAATATAAAGTTACTTTACTCTTGAGTAAAATTCATATCTTTTGACATACCTCGTGTAAGACTGATAAAATTTGATATATGATGGTTGCATCTGGGGTTTTAGACCATGCAGAACTTTTTATTAAGAATAACTTTTTTTCGTAAAATCAATAATAAAGAAGTTTTCCATATGTAGCCAACTTAAGCAGACTCACTGTATATCGGACATATATACAGGGTATATCTTGACGAGTTAACGCGATCTATATATAGGAAACTAAAAGTGGGGCGATTCTGAAAATTGGTAGTTTGGGTGAACAACTAATGAAGAATTGAACTAAAATATTTTCGTTGATGTGACGTTTCCGGTTTCACCGGAAGTGACGTCATCTTTGTTATTTTTAATGGCACACCCTGTATTTCACCTCATTTTTCAATTCTACTCATGATTTCGATTCTAACTCATGTATCATACCCTATACCCAAAATGAACCGTTTTTTGAGTTATTTGAATTTTTTTAGAAAAAGTGACAGATGCAGCCTCTGGAACATACGTCATTTTTATGTAAATTAAGATTTTAAAAAATATACAGTGACTGAATCGTGAATACTGAAGGTTGAACGGATCACGCACCATTTTCACATCCACTGAATAATCCACAGGGTGCGCAAAAATGTTGGTCCAATAAGTGAATGAGAAAAATAAAAAATCTCAACTTTTTCAAATGGGAACCCCCTTTTTTCCTTCAAGGTTCAATTCTATTATGTAAATAAGCCCTAGTTACAATACACTTCCCTATACACAAAACTTATAATTTTGGAGATATTCCGCAATAGAAGTTACGTTTTCACCCCTCCAATTTTCTTTGATAAAATTTTATTATTGCCTAATTTTCATTGAATATGCCATGAAAAAAATGATCTCATATTCAAGACAAAAATCATGATTAGAATAAACAACAATTTCAAATTTAGTTTCAATGCTAAACAAGAACGTGTGACACTTTTGTAAACCTCTTTTTTTTTTTTCAATGAATGTTCAAATACGCTGCCTTCAACATTTCTCACTTCTTCGTATGACGTCTCCTACAGCTTGTCTTATCATGTCCGGTCGAATAGAGTTGAAAGCAGTACAAACTCTCTGCTGAAAATCTTCTTTTGTGGTTGGCGTATGAGAATACACCTAGTTTTTTATGTAACCCCAAATGAAAAAATATATTAGGGTGAAATCGGGCGAACGCGGTGGCCATAGTTGAGGACTGTCGGTTCCAACCATTGGTCATAAAAAGTTTCATTCAGATACATCTTCACCATCTGATGATTATGTGGAGGTGCTCCATCATGTTGATACCAAATTTTTTTATGGTCAGCGAGCGTCAGTCGTTCCAAATGATCCGTATCGAGATTTTTCAAAATATCTAAGTATCGTTCACCTGAATATAAAATTACCTGTAGGTCTGTTGTGTATTTTCTACTAGCTATGAATGCTTATTACATAGCTACCAGGATAGAATTTTCCCGAGTGATGTGTTTTATTTATTTATTTATTTTATTTAGTAAAACAATACAATTCCCATACTTTTGAACTAACCAATTTTTGTCATAAAAGTAAACCATCACTATGGCGTTGTCTTTAACAGTGCAGTAAACATTGAAATTCCAATGGTCTTGAAATTGACGTTCCCGAACTGAATGTGGATTTGTATCACTCTAGTAGTGATAATTCCGCTTGTTGAATATCCCATTTTTGGTAAAGCTTCGTCGCTCCATATAATATTTCTCAAAAATTGGTCGTTTTCTTGATTCTTCATAATTATGAACTCCGCAAAGTTCACTCTTCTCTCATAATCGGATAGCTTCGGGCCATGGACTAAAGTATGAGAATACGGATGCCATTTGTGTTTTGCTAATATTCTCTGCATGGACATTTTATTCAATCCCAAATCTCGTGCCGCATCTTTCAAAGATGCTTCTGGAAAAGCTGTGAAGTACGCAAACACTGTAATAGTATTATCTACATTGTGCAACACAGTTTTAGTTTTAAATATTTTCCTTTTGAATGATCCAAAGTTCGTGAGATTGGAGATTAATCTTCTGATAATATCTGGAGATGGTTTCGGTTTTTCTGGATACCTTGTAGCATAAGTATCACATGTTCTTGTTAAAACCTTATCACATTCGCCATAAATCACCAATAAATTAACGAAATCATGATTATTATAACCAAACATATTGTACCTTTTGAAAGCACGAATATGACAATAAACAACTTTATTTCATTTGTTACCAAAGATTGTGTTGAAAGCCTACTAGAAATATCAACATTTCAGGCAAGTATGCAGAATTAGGTACTATAATGGAATATCTCCAAAATTATAAGTTTTGGGTATAGGGAAGTGTATTGTAACTAGTGCTTATTTTCATAATAGAATTGAACCTTGAAAGAAAAAAAGGGGGTTCCCATTTGAAAAAGTTGAGATTTTTTATTTTTCTCATTCACTTATTGGACCCACATTTTTGCGCACCCTGTGGATTATTCAGTGGATGTGAAAATGGTGCGTGATCTGTTCAACCTTCAGTATTCACGATTAACTCACTGCATATTTTTTTAAATCTTAATTTACATAAAAATGACGTATGTTCGAGAGGCTGCATCTGTCACTTTATCTAAAAAAAATCGAATAACTCAAAAACGGTTCATTTTGGGTTGAGGGTATGATACATGAGTTAGAATCGAAATCATGAGTAGAATTGAAAAATGAGGTGAAATACAGGGCGTGCCATTAAAAATAACAAAGATGACGTCACTTCCGGTGAAACCGGAAAAGTCACATCAACGAAAATATTTTAGTTGAATTTTTCATTAGTTCTTCACCCAAACTACCAATTTTCAGAATCGCCCTACATTTAGTTTTCTATATATGGATCGCGTTAACTCGTCAAGATATACCCCGTATATAGACAGCAAGAGCAATAACGAAACAAATTGTCACAAAGCTGGGAATCCCGAAATCGGCGCGGCGATTCTTGCGCGGCAGCCAAATAAATCGCAAGAAATTTTCGTACAGGGACGTATTGAGACATTTTCGGATGTTTAGAATGGTGGAAAACATTTTTAATATAATAAAATTATCAAATATATCGGATATATATCATGTTATAAATATCATGATATATATCCTCCAAACCCTGCTATTTTCCACTGAAAACTTCTATATTCTTTCACTAGTTTCGATTTTCACATGTTATGTTATGATTATGATGTTCAAATCGAAAACTAGTCAACTTATATAAAGCTTTTAGTGGAAAATATACAAAAAAAGTGTTACATTCTATTCATAGTCCTCTCCATTTATTAGTTGAGATCAATGTACTTGTATTGAATGCCAACACTAAGGAACATTTAATACATTACACTAATCTTTTTCATGTCATTGAGTTATTTTAGGTTCGAGCTTTTCGCCATACTGCTACTTTGGGTGCAATGAAACTTATGACAGCTTTGGTAGATGTTGCTCTAACTGTCTCTGTAAATCTAGATAACACTCAGCGCCAGTATGAATCTGAACGTCAAAAAACACGCGAGAAAAGGGCAAGTGATCGCTTGGAAGCATTATTGGGCAAGAGGCAGGAGTTGGAAGAGAACATGGATGAGATAAAAAATATGCTTACCTACATGTTCAAGTCTGTTTTTGTGCACAGGTATCGAGATACTTTGCCTGAAATCAGGGCAATTGCAATGACTGAAATTGGGGTATGGATGCACAAATTCCATGCTAATTTCCTTGATGATTCTTACCTGAAGTATATTGGTTGGACTCTACATGATAAGGTATAGTTCTACTAATATTATTTATTTTTGCTGAAAGACAATTCTGATGACAAAATACAAACAAAACTCTCAATACACAAATGTTTCCAGCAGTCAATTACCACTATAATATTTGGTTCATTCAACATCCACTTGATACATTATAGCTTTTATTCTGTGGTAGAGATTATGAACTTTTATCAGAATCTGAAGTTATCTTGTTCTCAGATGGTCTTTAAAGGACCAGGCAGAAGCCTCATGGAAAAATTGTCTCCAGTTAATTTTTCTGAATTTTTGGTATATTGTAGAATATAACCTCCTGAACAAAACCCAACTCAATCCTATGGCTAGTTTTCGAGATATAAGGTGTCAAAGTTGGAAAGTGGCCATTTCTTCAAAGTAATATTACTCTTAGGAAACTGTCTTGAATGAAAATATTTTGCGTGACAAATATTACTTGCCAATAACACAATAATTTTAAACTGGTTTTTGATAAAAAATATTGATAAATACGGGGTGAGTCAACCATTATTCAAAATCAAATTCTTAATTAACCCTATACAATAAAGATGTGACCAAGCCAAGTAACACACTAAAATGCCCATCATTTGAATATGTTAAAATTGACAAATTCAAAATTGTGTATAGAGTGAGTAAAAAAGTTCTAGTTCAAAATTGTGTATAGGGTGAGTAAAAAAGTTCTAGTTTTTTTGGTGACATTTTGTATATTAATATTTTATATTTTGAGCTATAGGGATACTTGACTACGAATCATTCGACATACTTCTAAGGGTCAGTGGTTGAGACAGTCGCGTTCAAAACCATTGACTGCTGGTCGGCTATGTTCAAATCCTAGCGACTATAGATTTTTATCTGATGGTTCGAGAAAGTGCTAGGAATCGCATGTAAAAGGTAAAACCTCGTTAATCCTTGGCTCACACAAGTTTCGACTTTTTAGGGCTGTCGGACAGCTGGTTAACGGAAAAAAGAAATTTTAACAATTTTATTAACTTCTGGTCCGAAATTGATATACATTATGAGACAAACCTTGACAAAAATTGCAAAAGGGCGATTATTTTAAAATTCACCCTGTAATTGAAAATTTTCATTGGTTGAATTTTCCAATTTTTTGTTATTACCCTTATTTTGAGTACACTATTATAATATCGAACACTTAAGGCTTTGCTTTGATCAGTTTTTGGAATACACAGGGTAATACTTTAAGAGGGACGACCGGCTATGTATCCCTCATTACAAAAGTTATCAAAAAAGTTATATACAATGAAAATTTTATACAGAGAGCTTCAGAAATCAGCATTTTTTGATCACCCTGTATAACATTTGGCTGTGCATATAATTTAAATTTAAATTAGTTGTTATGCCAAAACTGTTATAACAAGCAAAATGACTTGAGTGTTCCTATTCTATCTCTTATTATCTTATGAAGCGGTGCGCTGCTAAATGTCATACAGGGTGATCAGAAAATGCTGATTTTGAAAGCTCACTGCATAATAGTTTCATTGCATACAACTCTTTTGACAACTTTTGTAATAAGGGATACATAGCCGGTCTTAATGTATTACCCTGTGTATTCCAAAAACTGATCATAGCAAAGCCATAAGTGTTTGAAATTAGAATAGTGTACTTAAACTAAGGGTAATAACATAAAACTGGAAAATTTAACAAAGGAAGTTTTTTATTGAAGGATGAATTTTCGGACCAGAAGTATGTTGAATGGTTCGTACTCAAGTATCCCTGAAGCTCAAAATATAAAATAAAAATATCCAGAATGTCACCAAAAAAAATGTCACTATTTGCCCCCCCTGTACAAAATGATGAATTTATCAATTTTGACATAATAAAACGATGAGCATTTTGGTGTGGTCACATCCTTATTGTGTAGGGCCAGTAAGGAATTTCATTTTGAATAATGCTTTACTCACCCTGTATCTAATGATATTTTTATCGAAAATTTGTTGCTTTAGCGGAAATTCAATGAAAATTTTTAAACTGAGGTCACTCTCAGGCAAGTTGGGATGGATATATACATATTTTGATTTATTTCGATTTTGAAGTTTCAAATATTCAATAACATCTAAATGTCAGTGATGTCATGATTTGGTTATAATACTGACGAGAAGAATAATGAAATTTTTTTATCAATAACAAATTTGTATGAAAAGCATTTATAGACTATTGCAATGATAAAAAATATCGGTTAGCAAAAAAAATTCTATCCAAATAACCCTCGAACATTGATAAATATAACAACTTCCTCAAGATAATTAAAACTTGATAGCATGATGAAACTAGTGGTATAACACAGTTTTGTAGAAGTTACGATTTTTTTAATATATAAGAAATTCGGTAAATATAAAAAAAAATGGCAAAAAGTTGCAACAAAACGTTCAAACTTAGCACAAATGTGTAAAATCGAAATAGAAACAACGTCTCCTCTTGAAATTTTTTGAAATTCAAACAAATAAGCCTAGTTTCAGCGATTATTTTGAAAAAATTACTTTTGACAAATAGATATTCACTTTTTTTTATTTTTTTTTTATTTATTTTTTTTATTATTAACGGACAAGCCAATTCTACAATTTTACACAAATAATAATAAAGATACAGAGTATGTACATATGTCTACAAAAGATCCAAACATAAAATAAAAATTGTTTTAATCGCTGTTCTAAAAGAACATAATGATGAATTGAACAGTTCAATGTCGTAGTTGTGAGTATTGAGGGGCTCATTTTGGCCATAATTTGTTCTAGAAAATGGTATCTTAAAAATATCACTACCTACTTCTGTTTCTTCTAGAGTTTGCAGAAAGAGTAATTAGTTCCATAATTTCGGGAGAATCAATGTAGCCATTGATGATTTTATGAAGGAATACTAGATCATTTTCCATTCTTCTATGTGTCAACGCATTCATATTTAAAATATCTAATATTTGTGAGTAGCTATATTCATCCCTATTGAATCCCATACGATATGCACAACTTCTTAAAAACTTATTTTAACAGCCTTCTAAAAGATTAGAATCAACTTTATAATATGGTGACCAAATTATAGAATTATATTCCAGTATAGACCTCACCTGTGCACAATATATTATCTTAATAGCGTTAATAGATAGTTTCTTAGCAGATCGAAGGGAGAAGCCTCATCCCTCTGAAGGACACTGTATAAGTACTGCTTTTTTGTAATATTTACTTATATTATCATTTATTCCCAAAACATGATAGCTTACTAAATAAGCAAAATATGAATTAACCATTGATAAACATTTTTTTTTTCAGGTTGGGGAAGTACGTCTCCGATGTTTACAAGCACTGCAGCCTTTGTATGCAAGTGAAGAGCTAAAAGGAAAATTGGAACTATTCACAAACAAATTCAAAGATCGTATTGTTGCTATGACCCTTGACAAAGAATACGATGTTGCTGTGCAAGCAGTTAGATTGGTCATATCCATCTTGAAGCATCATCATGAAATTCTCACCGATAAAGATTGTGAACATGTTTATGAGTTGGTATGAAACTGAATAATTTTCTGTAGAATTCTGTTTAGAAAAATGTTTTAGATTACATTTATTACAGAAGTAAATTTTAGATTCCTACAATAATTTTCTATTTTAGTTTTATACTGAATAATAATAGTAAAAGAACTTTATTGATATGACATACACCAAAAAGCTATCAACTTTAGTTCTGTATATTTAACACTTCATTTATCTTTGCAATATCTATGGATACAGTACAAAATGATGATTGAATAGAGAATTAATAGATTGGCCAATATCATTCATTCCAAGATTTCTTATTTGGCTTTTAAAAATATGTAATGATATGTTAAGTTACACATACATATCTGGAGTAGATAACTCCAGAACTTAATTCTTTTCTGATTTGAATTTTCCCTCACTTTTTAGGTTTACTCATCTCACCGAGCAGTAGCACAAGCTGCTGGAGAGTTTTTGAATGAACGCTTGTTTCAACCATGTGATGTGGATGCAGGTAAAACCAAAAGAGGAAAACGCAGACTCTCTAACACCCCCTTCATTCGCGATCTGGTGCAGTTCTTCATAGAATCTGAGTTGCATGAGCATGCTGCCTATCTTGTGGACTCTCTCATTGATTCTAATGTAATGATGAAGGACTGGGAATGCATGACAGATTTGTTGCTGGAAGAACCTGGGCCCCATGAGGAACCACTGGACAACAGACAAGAGACTAGCTTGATTGAAATTATGGTTTGTTGTGTGAAGCAGGCGGCGACAGGGGAGGCCCCTGTTGGTAGGGGACCAACAAGAAAGATTTCGTCATTGAGGGAAATGAAACAGGTAAAGCACTTCTATTAGTTTTCTTTTACTAGAATTATCAAGAAAAAATACTGTGGAAGTAGTATTATGGTTAGAAAGGATTTTGGAATTGTTGAAATAAACAATGAATATAATTCGAAAACAATAACATATTTATGATTATGATTTATTCATAATAATATTTTTTAATGGTTGAATTATTTTCCTCATTTTTGTCATAAGTCATAAGTTTGTCTAGGTACATATGAGTGATATAGTTTTATTTTTCGTATTGAAAATTAATAAGGTATTATATCATTAACTCCAAAAAATTGAGGAAAACATGATAAATTTATGGATACATTTTAAAATATAATAAGCTTCATATTCCCAATATACATATTATTGTTTTATATTAAAATGTTACTTACAGATTCCATTTTTTTGCTCAAGAAGTTATGTTTACAGTTTTATAATTCAGGAAAACAAAATTATAAAAATGTTATTTTTTATTTCAAGGCCACTGAAGACAAACAGAAACTCACGGAACATTTTATAGTTACTCTACCACCATTGTTGGATAAATATTCAGCCGATCCAGAAAAGCTGGCTAACCTACTGAGCATTCCTCAGCATTTTGACCTAGATCTTTACACTAGTGGCAGGCAGGAAAGTTCACTGCACGCTCTCTTGTCCAAACTACAGAACATTGTTCAAGTTCATCATGAACCAGAGGTAATAAATATATGTATAAGATACAGTATCAGAAACAATTTATCTGGGGTAGAGACAGAAATCTACACGAGCAACAAGGAATGCAATGATATGATAATACCACATAAACAAGAGAGACGCACTACTGTGCGCCTCTCCTGTTACCCCACCCGACGCATTAACGGAACGCGTGGCAATGCGACACACCGCACACAGCGTACGTCGATATCCCTTCCTCGAGTGAGTCGAAGATAAATTGTAATGGTCTCTCAACATATAGCAAGCTATTCTTTACGCTCTCATGAAACCACCATACCCAAGATGAAAACTTTCCGATACTGTATATAATTTGCTTACCATTCAAAAGTTCTAAATTGATTTACATGCATCACCTAACTTGAAATATTATATGTTTTATAGATGAATTCTGTTAAAGAATCTGTTATTTAGGTGTTGGAAACGTTAGCCAAAACTTTGGAGATTCTTTGCACTGAAGGTCACTCAATTTATACTCGCTGTGATGTTGCGAGATCTACCACAGTTGACAAGATTGTGGACGCTTACAAGGAAGCTATAGACGATTGGAGAAACTTATTATTGGGAGAAGAAACCCCGAATGATGATGAGGTCTTTAATGTAGTTAGTACACTGAAAAAAGTGTCGATGTTTTATGCCTGTCACAATTTGAATAGCTGGAATTTGTGGAATACCCTATTTCAAGATGTCAAAGTAAGTCTTTTTTGTTTAATTACAAAAAACATAGTCTCATAAAAAAATATTTTGATCCCATTCACTTTTAAAACTGTATATGGTTCTCAGAAATGGCTGATTTCATTATATTTAAATTAATTTTTAATATTGTTACTTATATTATGTGAAATTATTTAAATTTTGTTTTTTTTCCCTGTTATAAACTGTATGTTTCTTGGGAATAAATTGAATTGAATTGAATCTTCTGAAAGCCTTGTTTAACAAAATTCATTTCATCTATTGTTCCTTCACTAGGATAGACTAAATATTGGAACATATTGACTGGTTTTAGTTCGAAAATATGAATAGGACATTCATAAAATCTGCTGTGGAATCATCTGCGACTGAAAGACACACTTTAGTAGCTATTTTCCATCGTTCAAGATAACCTCTTGGGAGGTATTCATGTTAAAAAGGGAAACATTCTCCATGAAAATTGAAAAATGAAAAATGTGATTTATTTGTAATATCTAACAGAAAACAACTACGTCCCCGGCACAAGCCACGCTGGACATTGAACTACATCTGATAGATATTGTGAAAAGACGCTAACTGAAAAGAAAAGAAAAAATCTTAAAGTGAAAATTCGCATTTTCATTCAGATAGCTGATTTTTTTTAATTCTCTCTAGTTTTCATTGGAAAAATCATTAAATAAATTAGATAAGGAGAATGTTATTAAAAAATCACTCACAGAAATCGTTCATTTCATTGAAGCAAGGTTCGCTTCTCTCGCATTTAATCCCCAATACATTTTGGTTGACGAAAATCTATTTCGCTTTGCCAAGCTCTTCAGGAGGATTGATATAGAATTGGAATAAAACAGGCTCTTCAGAAGCATACACATCAGGGATGGATATGAGGGAAATATTTCTTCTGCGGTGACAATTTGAAAATTATTTTTTGACATAGACCTGTCATGAGCATTGTATTTTGATTTTAGTTCAAAAATATGAATAGGACATTCATAAAATCTGTTGTGGAATCATCTGCGACTGAAAGACAAACTTTAGTCGCTATTTTCCATAGTTCAAGATAACCTCTGTGATTGATTTTTTAATAACATTCTCCTTATCTAATTTATTTAATGATTTTTCCATTGAAAACTAGAGAGAATTAAAAAAATCAGCTATCTGAATGAAAATGCGAATTTTCACTTTCAGATTTTTTCTTTTCAGTTAGAGTCTTTCCACAATATCTATCAGATGTAGTTCAATGTCCAGCGTGGCTTGTGCCGGGGAAGTAGTTGTTTTCTGTTAGATATTACATATAAATCACATTTTTCAATTTTCATGGAGAATGTTCCCCTTTTCAATATTGACTGGCTTGTACATTAATGTGATAACAAACCTCTATATGCCCGCTATCATATCAATCAATCAATCAGTTTATTCATTCAAAAGACCCATTTGGGTATAGAACATGTCAAGATATAATGTATGAGTACATGTATATAAATATAATAGAAACTACTTACTTAACTACTAAACAACAAGATTAAACACAGCAATAAAATATTTAATTAAAAAGTTACATTAAAAAATTCGTCAATGTCATAAAATACATTTTCTTGCAGAAAACGTTTATAGAGATTCGAAATTTGAAGTGTGTAGGCTGGTTCTTAATGCCAGTGCATAATTGATTGTAAACTCTTACACCTGTTGAGAGTGGTCCATTTGATGTTATTTGAAGATTGTTATGATTTGGATAAAGCAGCTGATTGTTTCTGGTTTGGTAAACATGCATGTCTGAGTGCCTAGGAAGAGTGTTTTTTATTTTATGAATGTAAAGACAGGCCAGAGGAAGAATATTCAATTCGGCAAACAATGGTTTGCAGGAATTCCTGGGTGATACATTTTTTATAGTTCTTAATGCTTTTTTCTGAATAAGAAATAGATGCCATGCAGCTGGAGAGTTTCTCCATAGTAAAATGCCATAAAGTAGAATAGACTGGATTTCAGCAAAGTAGAAATTTGTCAAACTGCTGATGTCAACCACGTTCCGCATACACCGAATTTGATAAATTTTTGTATTTAATTTTTTTATAGTTGCTGTAATATGCTCGTTCCAGCTGAGATCGTCCTCCAGGGTTATTCCCAAGAACTTTGTTGTTGATTTTCTGGTAATATTTAAATCGTTCAGTTTAATTGAGAGTGGATTGTTTACTATTCTTTGTCTAGTGTGAAAGATTAGATACTCAGTTTTTTCTATATTGAGATGTAATTGATTAGCTGAAAACCATAATCCAAGTTTACCAAGAAGATGGTTACAAGCTTGTTCATTCATTTCACTGCATTCCTGAGAGACAAGAAAAGATGAGTCATCAGCATATAGTGTGATATTATACTCAGGTAAAAATTCTACTATGTCAGCAATGAATAAGGAAAATAGTATTGGGGCTAAGACACTACCCTGTGGCACTCCCAGATCCAGTTGCGAGGCATCTGGTGTTTACTGATAGATCCGTCAGCTTCTTTAAAACAAATTTGGACAAACTGACTTCTATCGGAAAGATATGATTCGAACCATTTGGCTGCAGTTCCTCGTATGCCACAAAGCCAAAGTTTTTGTAGCAGTGCCTCATGAGGAATGCAGTCAAAAGCCCTACTCAAGTCACAAAAAATACCAACAGGGGAGTTTTTTCTGTCAATCTCGGACAATACATCATTATAAAAGTCAACTGTTGCAGTTGTTGTGGATTTTCCCTTCCGAAAACCATGCTGCTGGTCTGGAACGAGTCTGTATTTGTTGATGAAAGGAGTTAGTCTGTCTAGCATACAATACTCAATCACCTTTGCAAACGGAGAGAGGCCAGATATTGGTCTGTAATTGCTAATGTTGGTTTTTTCTTTTTTTTTATGCACTGGAGTTAACTTTGCTGATTTAAGGCAGTTTGGAAATATGCCCGATGTAAATGAATGGTTAGATATGGTTAGATCTGATAATGCCCAAAGCAATCTTGAAACGCCTTAAGACAAAAATCAAAAAATCAAAATAGTTTTATTTTCCTGTAGACTACAAAAGTATATTTGTCAAGACAGTCATTTGGATACAGAATGGTGTCAATAAGTATATAAATATAAGTATAAATATGACTAGATATATAAGTATAAAAACACAACAAAATGGAAACATCAATACAATTTTTCACAATACATTTATAATATTTGGTACACTTCCGTTTATTTGGGATATGACATATTCATTAAGCGAATAATAACAATGTTCATTCAGGAAGTATTTCAACTGTTTTTAAAAATGTTTATATTTTTCGCAGATTTTAAATTATTGGGTAGTAAATTGTATATTCTTGGACCTAATACATTTGGTGTTATGGTGTATTCTTGTATTACTATAAGGTATATGGAAATCATTTTTAAATCTGATATTCATGTTATGAATATCAGTTTTACATAAGAAGGAAGACTTATTTATAAAGACATACACACGTAGCTCAAAAAAGAGGAGTCCAGGTAGCGATAACTTTTTCATTTCTTTGAAGATACTTTTACAGGATTCTCTTTTGGATATGCCAGTTGTACTTCTAATTGCTCTTTTTTGTGCTCAAAAAACATTCCCTGCTGATACAAATGATCCCCAAAAACAGATACCATATCTGATGTGCGAGTCTACTTAGGCAAAATAAAGGTGAGGCAAATGCTCTAATTCTAGAGTATTTCTCAAGTTCCGAGTTGGTAACATATTGTGTTGATTTTATTCACCAAAAATTCACAGTGATTTTTTCCAAGTAAGAGATTCATCAAGATAGACACCTAGAAAGGACCCCGTACCGTTCTTATGGGTTTATGGCTCCCGGTGAAATTGGCTGAAACTTTAGTATGTTGTATGGGATTCGATCACCTCATCAAAAGTGTCCATTGCCTCAAACGATCCTATGACTAGCTTTCAAGATATTGGGTGTTGAAGTTGAAAGTGGACAATTTCATTCATTTCCAGGTCACCTAACCAGTCGACAGGTGAAGACCTTGGGGATGTTGTTATTCAAATACAGTGACATCTGATTTGTCCTGCCTATGAATTTTGTTGACTTTGTAGTGTCTCTGGTTTTTTGTTGGGTTGAGACTCCGAGGACATCGTTATTCGAATTCAGTGACCCCTGCTGTGTCCTGTCTGCAAATTTGCAGCACCCACAGATATATCTTGTATGGATACCACGTTTTTCGAACTCATTACACCCCCTGCTCAGTCACGTCTACAAGTTTCGGAAAATTTAACAGCTAAGCTTGGCCTAGCATGTCAGTATGTTACTTACTCAACAACGCCCAATTGACTGAAACCCCTTTATTCAATATACAGGGTATCCCAGAATAAAGGGGACAAACTCCGAGGGTAGAATCCTCACTTCATTTTGAAGCTGAAAGTTCCAATAAACATATACCCTAAAACAGCTTAACTTTTCTTAATGAAATTTGGTATGTCACTTTACAGCATTCAGTTTCATATTTCAAGGCAAATCATGTATTTGTAACTCTTAACAGTACTTCGAATAATTATGAGGCTTGGCAATAATGCATTTCCAGAAAGGTGGAGAAGGCAAATATTCAATTAAAACTGTAATTACTCCAGTTCTCTTGTAGCAGATAGCTGTAACTATGATTGGGTGCGTTAGGAAAGATATAAAGACGAGAAATATTTGGGTTTATATGTACCTTAACTTTTTGTGACACTTAAAAAAACTGGAAAAGTATTATTATAAAATCAAAGATATTTAAGAAGATCTACATGTACAAACTTGATTATTTACAAAATCTTCATCTTTATTTCAATAGCTAATCCAAGTATCCAAAAAAAATGTACTTGATGATATTTATTGTGCACTAAATTTATACAGTATCGGAAAGTTTTCATCTGGGGTATGGTGGTTTTATGAGAGGGTGAAGAATAGCTTGCTATAATGTTGAGAGGGCATTACAATTTCTCGTCTACTCGCTCGAGGAAGGCATATCGACTGAGCTGTTAATTCGTCGGGTGAGTTGACAGGAGAGGCGCGCAGTAGTGCGTCTATCATATCATTGCGTTCATTGCGTTCCTTGTTGCTCGCATAGATTTCTGTCTATACCCCAGATGAAAAGTTTCCGATACTGTATATTATTCGCTTTTACAGTTTATTTTTTATGAAAGTTTCTTCATATCTCTAAAGGAGGAAAACAATTTATTTTTTTTCCTAAATGGACTTGTCTGTAAACAAATGAATTTTACTTTCCAGGACATCGAGAGCACCTTGCCCCAAGAGGCCCTCAAGTACTGTCTCAGTTCTTGTTATTACCATGTTCTCTGGGGTCTTCGAGATCTTGAGGTAGCTGTTGAGGGTGGTGGTCTCATCCATGCTGACTATCAGAACATGCGTGAAACACTTGATGACTTCCTTGAAGCTTCCCAAATGTTAATCCGTTCTTCTCCCTATGTACTCATCAAAGAAGAATCTTATGTTGGTCTATGTGATCTGCTGATTGTCTTCAGCGAGCAGTTACAGGGGTCCACTCAGTCTCTTGCAGAACTAATTTGTAGGCCAGACAGGAATCTGCAAGCGCTACTGAATGAGTTTGTGCAGACGTAAGTTTCATGTCAAGCCATGAAATGCATTCTTTATAATATGTTATCATTGTTTCATGGAACAATATATGTTGAACCTATAGACTAAGGCTGTCAAAACAATATTTTCAAAAATGTATATTCGTTTGTAACTTTCATGGCAATGACCAACAGAAAATAACTATTTTTGTTGCTCCAAAATACATATATGCAGTGCCGGACTGACCCATCTTAGCTAAGTGAGAATTTGAACAATTGGGATTCCAATGAGCTGTGTTCATTTCTTTAGATGGGTTCAGTGTATATAATAATATTTAATTTTTTTTTTGTAAAGTACCTTCGTATTTTACCGAAATTGAAGATTTTTTTAAAGTACCAGGTAATTTATTACTTTGGTAAATTACGTTCAGGGTTCCAATATAAATATAGGGAATTGCGTTTATCATGGTTGAAGATATACATCAGTAGTATGTACTAGCTACAGAAAATGAAGAGAAAATATCCGCCGTGCAAAAAATAACTATAACTTGCAGCCTAATTGCACAATAATAGAAAAATTAGGTCTTCTTTTTTTTGGTTCAAAACAACGAAACAATATAGTATATTGTATACCTAGGCGGTAAAGTGGCATTTTTCAAGCCGTAAGAAGATATAGACAGGCGAGGTGCGGCCTAGCCTGGCCACTTCTTTCGGTCTGAAAAAGCACTTTACTGTCGTGGTTTACACATAATTATTTATCTTACACAATAATTGTTGATAATATTTTTTCTACAAAAAATGTATTTATTGAAAAACTGACAAGTTAACTTTAAACAAACATTAAATATAACAATTTATGATTTAATGAATTTGCAGGCATTTACAACTGCAAACAATTTATTTTTATACTGACGTTTAATGGTGTAAAATTGAAAAATTAATTTTCTCGGCTAGCCGTAGAAAAGGTAACTTTCTCCTCTCCGTTAAGCCGGTAAAATTCAACTTTCTCACAGTTAAGGACAAAAAAAAAATTCTTGAATTCCTTACTAGAGCAAAATAACAAGTGAGAGGTGAGGTTAGGTGAATTTTGAATTATTCACTTTGAACACCGTTACGGTCAAAATACGGTATGATTTTTTTTTTTTTATTTTTTTTATTACTCTGCAATTTACTAACCTGTCATATTCAATCAAGTTTTACTGACTATTTGCCGAATATTTCTTATTAGAGAAGTTTATCGACAGCCTAAAAGAAAGATATTTTCAGCTATGTTTTCGTTCCCGAGCAAGATTCGGAACATGATGAACTCCGTATTGAAGAGTTACACAAGCGCCGTAATTTTCTCGCAGCTTATTGTAAGTTGATAGTCTATAATATAATGCCGACGAAGGCTGGCGCCGACGTCTTCAAGCACTATGTCAAATACTACAACGAATATGGAGATATTATTAAAGCAACACTAAGTAAGGCAAGGGAGATCAATAAGGTTAACTGCGCCCTGACTATGTGTCTCAGTTTGAATATGATGTTCAATGAGGTACAGCAGCAATCTGGTGGTAGGAATACAAGACAGCATGAGGAGTTCTTTGCTTTAAAGGTATGATATTAACTATTTTTAATATAATATATCGTTTTATATTGATGAAACTCTCAGTTGGCAAAAGCATATAGAAATTATCCGAAAAAATATATCACCCATTATCGGTATTCTTTATAAAATTAGAGGGTACTTGAAAAGAAAAATTTTAATGGATATTTACTTTAGTTTCATATATTCTAGATTGCAATATTTAGTTTCTATATGGGGATCTGCCAAAGCTTCTGTATTAAAACCACTTAAAAAACTGCAAAACAAATCAAACAAATGCATTTACAAATTACCTCATTTAGAACCTACTGAAAATTTATATAGACCAAAAAATTTATTGAATTTGGATTCACTTTGTAAATTGGGGGTGTGTTCATTTATTCATCTTAGTAGAATAAAAAAGAAATATACCAGTTTAAATTTTCATGATAACATTGCAAATCATAATTATGGAACAAGGAATGTTCATGAACTGCAGACTAATAGAATCAGGACTGAAATTGGAAAAAAAATATAATGCATGATGGTATACTTATTTATAATAAACTACCAAGCACATTGAGAAATATTAAATGTTCTTCAAAATTTAAGTACAAATTAAAACAATATTATAAGAAATTAATCTGATTTGACAATTTATTATATGTATTTATATACATATTTTTTTGTTTTGTTCAAGATATTTAATTTTGATGTTTCCCTAATATAAGCAGCATATGTTTCTTGGGAATAATAAAGTTATTATTATTATTATTATTACTATTTTCAACACCTCGAGACATGTTTCAGTCACTAATGCCACCTATTCTGGAGAGAAGATTAAACTAAATCTACACACAGAATAATCCTTATAATCCTTAATAATTATTAATTATTTTACATTGGTGCTTTATTTAATAATCATGTAAATTTTGAACTGATTGGATACGCTAATTACATAATATGATATCAGTATATTCATTACTACAACAAAGGTTCCAAACAGTTTCAGTGGTATTATTATTAAGAAAAAAAAATTAGTAAAATCGTGTTTTTTTTTTTCAGGAAAATCACTCATCATATAGATGAACTTAAAAAGCAAAAATGTATCTAAATGCAAAATTTGATCCAAATCGTTTGAGCCGTTTCTGAGTTAGAAAATATAAGTAATTAAATATCCAAGAATTGTTCATTTAAACATAAGATATATTTTTCTTTCAATCAGTTTTACTTATTAACTTTAAAAAACCACAAAGTTAGTTATTTAGTAGCTTGTTACAGTCTTATACATTTTCTTAAGACTCTTTATGAAATTGGTCCTTATAGTGGTGGTATATATAGTGGTGGTGTTCTTTTTAATTAATTATTCAATTCAATTTATTTTAATGATATCATTAGGAATAAAGCTTTGTCTACAGGGTGTTTCTGAATTCGATACCAATATTATAAGGGCGTATTCGCATGTGTCCGCAACCGCTTCATTTCTGAGATATAGGATGTTCGAATTCAACAAAAAATTCAGTTCTTTCTCAATATAAAACCGCTTTGGCTTTTTCTTTCAATTTTGGTACATGCCAAGTACACATAAAAATACATTTTTTCCATGATGAAGGTTTTCTTAATTTTCATCAGTGGCGTCCCTGTAAACATGCCCTGTCATATTTTTCATCAAAATAATTATACGCTACTGTTTTTTGTCAAATAAGTATTATTTTTATGATTGACTTTTTAGTCTAAGAGCCGAAGAGAGGTCGACCTTCACCGTTCTGTCAAACGAATTAAACATACTTCGTATGAAGTTTCATAAATAGACGAATACATCTAAAATGGGTTGCTTCTCAAAATGTGGTCCAGACTATATACACTGAATTTCAAAAATTTGCTCCATATGGAAAACTTTTTTATTATCGATTTGTCAGAAAATTTTATTCTTCATAAAAATGAGTGCATTGCAGAATAATTGCATAAAAGTTGTTCACCCCTGAACACCGTTTGGAAATTTGAAATTTGGACAACTCATATATAAGTATTCTGCAATGCACTAATTTTTATGAGGAGTAATATTTTCTGACAAATCGATTTTCCATGGGGTGCAAATTTTTGAAACTCACTGTATATAGTCTGGATCATATTTTGATAGGCAACCCATGTTAACTGTGTTCGTCTATTTATAAAACTTCATAAGAAGTATGTTTCATCTGTTAAACAGAACGGTGAAGGTCGACCTCTCTTCAGCTCCTATACTATTTATTTTTCCATAAACATGGTCTCTTGACTTTTTTCGTCCGACGGACGGTTTTCGATTAAAAAAATAAAAGTTTGTACCTATGCGATTTTTTGTTAGTTTCAATGAAATGCATTTTATTTTTTAAATCGAAAAGTGTTTGCCGTACGAAAAAAGTCAAGCACCATTTTATGAATAGAGAACAATCATAAATATAATATTAATTTAAAAAAAAAAACACATTTTTGTTAAATTTCAACACCCTGTATCTCAGAAATGAAGTGGTTGCGGACACATGTTTATAGGAAAAAAGGGCTTATTTTGACCCCGGGAATGCGCCCTTAAAATATTTGTACAGAAACACCCTGTATAAGTTTTTTAACTTCTAAAAATAAAGTATATTTTGACTAGCTTTGTAGTTTTGAAATACTCTTGTTTCCATGTTTATAACACCTCTACAGACTTATGTACTCAATTCAGACTGTCCACAATGAATCAATACTCACTAAAATGCCAAGAACAAATTTCGCAGAAAATCCACAAAAAGGACACGCGTAGTCTTATGGAAAATGGCTTTGTTTGTGCCCCCATCGAATGTTTGACAACTGTCAAATTACGTCACTGACAGTGCTCTATTACCTTTGCACTCCATTGAGGTACTCTGTAATTCGGATTTTACTTGATTCAATAGTCCGGATTTAATTATGTGGCACTACTCTTTTCACTCTTTGAAAAAACGAAAAAGAGGTTGAACAAAATTTAGAAAAATGTATCTAAATGTTCCTCTCTATCTATGCATAATACATATTTTGATTATTTTATATTTACTTTTTTTAATAATAGAACGGTTTATTTATTATTTATTTCCTTATTTCAAATTTAAAAAGCCTACTTCAAAATGTCTTGATAATTAGGATTGGCTTGGTTTTAATTGATCCGAATTATCACGACACCACTGTACAGTGTGTCCCGCTTTTCATGAATACACCCTAATATCTCAGTTATTAATAATTCGATTTTCTTGAAATTTTGGTGGTGATTATATGTTAGGTAAATGAAGTATTTTGGCATAGTGAACATTTTCATCGACCATAGGCGTGCGGTGTGGGGGGGTAAAAAAAAATGTTTTTTGGGAAAAGGATATTAGGGCTCATTCTAGATAACTTTTTTTATCAGAATTAGAATCAACATCCCCAAAAACCCCCCAATCCATATTTTCGAAATCTCAAGAGCTGATTTGAGGAGAAAAAATAAATAAATTCACTTTTTTCGTCAATGCACCCGAATATCGTTATTAGCGATTTTCTTGAGATTTTGGTGGTGATTTTATGTTAGAAAAATTAAGTATTTGGCATAGTGATCATATTCATTCACCATTAGCGTGCGAAGTTGGGGAGAGAAAAAAGGCATTTTTTGAGAAATGAATATTAATGCTTATTTAAGACAACTTTTCTTATCAGATTCGGAATCAGCATCCCCAAAAACCCATCAATTCATATTTTCAACATCTCAAGAGCTGATTTGAATAAAAAATTATTCAACTCTTTTTTCAATAAGTCCTTGTAAGCAAAATTCAAACCGTCTTTCAAAATAACCATTTAACACGGTATGTGGAAATTTTGGTTTAAATGCCCTAATCCTGTTGCGTTTCAAACATCTCTATACTTTGTTTTTCGTTGAATTCATTGTCCTCGCAACTGCCCTTACAGTACCAATTGGGTTGTTTCGAAATTCGAAATGTTCGTCGTCCGGATAGTGTCTTTGATTTAAATTGTACCTCCCTGGTCTTGTCTTGAAAACCGCTCTAGTCTTTGCGAACAATCTGTTGATTTTGGCGTGAGAAATTGGTTCTCGATCATGATGCCTTCCATTGAATATTCCAGCAATCTGACGCGTAGATCTTTCATTATTACCAAATAATCGGATAATCTCCACTTCTTCTCCAAGGATATTAGGGGCTCATTTTAGACAATTTTTTTTATCAGATTTGGAATCAGCGACCGCAAAAACCCCTCAATTCATATTTTCAAAATCTCGAGAGCTGATTTGATTAGAAAACAAAATTAAATTCACTTTTTTTCAATAGATTGTATATTTCTAACTTTTTATTTCAAATGCCCTAATCCTATATTAAATTTCAAACACCTTCGTTTCCTTATATTCAGTATCGTTTGCAACTGCCCTTATGCTACAATTTAGGTATTTCCGAAGATACGCGCACTTTGTTACCGTTGGCTTGCCGATTTGAGTTTTCATGCAAATTAATGAAAGAGTACTTTGAAACAAAAGTTTTTGTTTGACATCGGTAATCAGTACGAAATGTCAATAAGTCAAGCAGTGTTACTTAACTGTTAATAAGATGGCACACAACCGAAGAGTAGTTCTTACAATTGGAGAAAAAGTAGAGATTATCCGCTTATTTGGTAATAATGAAAGATCTACGCGTCAAGTTGCTGGAATATTCAATGGATGGCATCATGATCGAGAACCAATTTCTCACGATACCGTTGCCAAAATCAACAGATTGTTCGCAAGGACTGGAGTGGTTTTCAAAATAAGACCAGGGAGTTACAATTTAAATCAAAGACACTATCCAGACGACGAACGTATCTTAGCAGAATTTCGAAACAACCCAAATAGTACTGTAAGGGCAGTTGCGAGGACAATGAATTTAACGAAAAACAAAGTATGGAGATGTTTGAAACGCAACAGGATTAGGGCATTTAAACCAAAATTTCTACATACTCTTTTAAACGGTGATTTTGAACGACGGTTTGAATTTTGCTTATGGTTGCAGGGTAACTATCTTAACGACAGACTTTTTCTGAAGAACATGATGTTTACTGACGAGGCAACGTTTACAACAAACGGTGTGGTGTCTAGTCAAAATTGTAGGTTTTGGGCAGCTGAAAATCCGAATTAGGTTATTCATTGTAAAAACCAATACAGTGAAAAAGTTAACGTGTGGTGTGGCATATTCAACGAACGGATTGTTGGCCCTTATTTCCTGGATAACCTGACCGGACAAAATTTTCTAAATTTTTTACAAAATGGTCTCTATGATTTTCTCATGGAATTGCCATTAGCACAAAGACAAAACTTAATCTTTCAATTAGATGAGGCCCCCGCGCAAAATTCTGGTATAGTTCGGAACTTTTTAAATGCAATTTTCCCTATGAAGTGGATAGGTAGAAATTCTCCTTTGGAACCATGGCCCCCTAGATCGCCAGATATTACCCCTTGTGACTTTTTTTCTGTGGGGGCATTTGAAGAATAAAGTGTATGCTACTCGGCCGCGTAATAGAGAGGAACTTTGCTTTGCAATTAGGCAAGCGTGTCAGGAAATAACTCCCCAAACTTTAAGAAAAGAATGTACGTTTGAGAAGAATTGTTGAAAAGTGTATTGTTTCAGAAGGTAGTTATGTTGAAAACACAAGAATCTAAAATAAAGTAATTCGTAATTTTGTTACCACTGTTACAAATAAAGAACTTATTAAAAAAAAGACTTAAACTTTTTTTTTTGTTCAAATCAGCTCTTGAGATGTTGAAAATATGAATTGAAGGGTTTTTGGGGATGCTGATTCCGAATCTGATAAGAAAAGTTGTCTTAAATAAGCATTAATATTCATTTCTCAAAAAATGCCTTTTTTCTCTCCCCAACTTCGCACGCCAATGGTGAATGAATATGATCACTATGCCAAATGCTTCATTTTTCTAACATAAAATCACCACCAAAATCTCAAGAAAATCGCTAATAACAGATATTCGGGTGCATTGACGAAAAAAGTGAATTTATTTTTTTTTTCTCCTCAATTCAGCTCTTGAGATTTCGAAAATATGGATTGGGGGGTTTTTGGGGATGCTGATTCTAATTCTGATAAAAAAAGTTATCTAAAATGAGCCCTAATATCCTTTTCCCAAAAAACAGCTTTTTTTTACTCCCCCAAACCGCACGCCAATGGTCGATGAAAATGTTCACTATGCCAAAATACTTCATTTACCTAACATATAATCACCACCAAAGTTTCAAGAAAATCGCATTATTAATAACTGAGATATTAGGGTGTATTCATGAAAAGCGGGAAACAATGTATATATATATTTTTTATTTATTAACAAATAATTGACCAAAAATCAGAATAAGTTCTGGTGATATGGCCTGAAGTACATTCTTAGTGTTAGTATTCTACAAAATAAAGATAAAACCTAAGAATAAATAATAAAAGTAATAGTTTATAAAAGTAAAGTAGAAACTTTTCTATAAATACAGTTTTCTTCCTGTGATTCATCCAATTATTTTTTTTATTTGATAAATGCACTGTTGAATAAGCTTGTGGCTAAATATCATCATATTATAATACTCACCCTTTTAAATGTACCCAAATGCATAGCCTGTGTGAAAAATAATATTCAATTGAACAATCATTATCCGCAGGAGTTGGCAAAGAGATTCGCTTTATCTTTCGGCCTGGACGCCGTTAAGAATCGGGAGGCGATAACTGCCTTGCACAGAGCTGGCATTATATTTGCAGTGACATGCACAGAAAACGCCACAGAAGATCCAACCGGCCCGCCTCCGAATTTGCCATTTCTCGAAATACTCACAGAGTTCACCAACAAGCTGCTCAAGCAAGACAAGAGGGTAGTTATGGGATTCTTGGATAAAAGAATTGGAACAGGTAATGAAACAATAATTGTTATTATAACAGTATGATGATAAGAGAATTTACTAAATCTATATTTGGACTCGCTCTGTCGGGCTCATGGTGTTACCAAGTGGTGTTTAGCATATGCCAAGCATACCAAACAATATTTCATTTAATAAAATTCCGACGGAAACCGGTTGGCATACGTGTTGCGTGGGTCCTAAGAGTCGTCACCATAATAATAATAATAATAAAGTTTATTCAAAATTCTAAAAAATATGTATAACAATTTGTAAAAAAGTGAATAAACGATTCAATTATACTCACGAAGTTAAAAACTTGTTGCGAGAAATTAACATATAAGAATTATATACACATCATTAATTCACATATTATATACATATGTTTGTTAAATTTTCGAAATGGAATAAAATGATAATAAAAGGCAAATTGACTGAGTTAATTGAAGTGAAAGATATCATGGGGGAGCGCTATTTTTGAAAGTTTATTGATTATTATATTCATAACTGCCAAAACCATAGAGAGCATACATTAGCGGACTCTCGGCCTATGAGTATTTCTTTGGTTTTCAATTTTTTATTGTATAAATTAAAAAATTAAAATTGTGGTGGTCTTATATAAAATACCTAGAAAATATACTATCACTACACAAAAATCACTTATACAATTTTTTATATTTATATATATATATTTTAAACCCAACATCAGACAGGAAATCAGGGGAATAAACTACATGTTAGGAACTTGAACAAAAAACAAGTCAGTTTCAATTCTCCTGTTTTCAAGAGTAGTTATTTTTAAAAAAGAACATAGGGCTGAATAATCATAGTCATAGTTTTTTTTATCCATTTATCAAATCCCAAAAAAACTGTACAACGGGAAGTACAATCTTATCCAGGGACACCTCTGTTCATCACATATTTAATAACACTATAACAGTTGATGATTGAAAGTATTTCGTATACATGTATACATGACTGCACCAGCAGTTTCGTCCTAAAAGATACACATTTATACATATTTCTAGAGATAGTACAATCTTATCCAGGTACACCTCTGTTCATCACTTATTTAATAACAGTATAACAGTTGGTAATTGAAAGTATTTCATATATACATAACTGCACTAGCAGTTTCGTCCTAAAAGATACACATTTAATAGACATTTATACATATTTCTATAGATAATTATACACAAGGAAAATAAAATAAAATATATGAAGAATGTACACAATCATGATCAGCATTGTTCATCAAGTACAGAACATCTATATAATAATAATTTGTTGTGGGTAGAATTGCTTTAAAATTGACTTGAACCTGTTATCCTTTATGACTAGTTTTATTTCTTTAGGAATATTAGTATACTTTTGGACACCTTTGTATAAAATTGAATTAAGCCCTTGGTTTGTGAAGACTCTTGGAAGAATGATATCTGTATTTTTCCTCGTGGAATATTCATGTATTTGGTTTGCCTGTACCAGTTCAGTAATGGAATGTCTAGTTCCATTGACTATTTGGTGTATGAACACATGAATTCCTAGTTTGTATGGAGAGGATCTTAAAAATTTATGTTGAACAGTTTCCAGCATATTAATATAAGTCTGATAGTAAGGGTTCCATACCACAACGCATATTCCATGTTTGAATGGAATAAAGCACAAAGAATCTTAAGAGGGGGTTAACCCTATCAGTAGCTATTGGCTCGCCATCTCGCCATCTCGCCATCTCGCCATCCCACCATCTCGCCATCTCACCATCCCACCATCTCGCCATCCCACCATATGAATTCAAAAGGTCGGATATAGGCATCTGTCCGAGTACCTTTTCAAATTTTTTAAAAATGACCTTGAAAAAATTGCAGAAATTGACCAGATTCACTATTTTTTTTTTTTTTCGAAAAAGTACTCTGAGAGATGCCTGCCCTATACATTTATCTTTTTGTCAAAAAAAAAACGCAAGAATTCATCCAAAATCGCACCGTCAAAGTGATTTTTTCCGAACCCCTGCATACTCGATATTGGAACACTTTTCTGCACCGATTCGAGCGCCCTCACATAAATATGTACTTTTAATGGATACTATGGATGTTTGAATGGATTGTTGTTTCATTCATAAATTTGAAATAATACTGAAGCTATTCACGAAATTTTAGCATAGGAGATGAAACCAATAGAAGTTGTTAATGGGATTATTGAAGTTTAGAATATGTCGAATGAATAAATACTGAAATTGACGAATATTGGTTGTATTTACACACGACCATTTATTCGTCAATTCTTTTGTTAGTTTATCAGATATACCAACTAATATGAAAATGGTAAATACTTTAATATCATTATAAACCGTGAAGACGTAGGTGACACATCAATCTTTATTTTTTCTAACTGACAGCTCATCAAGTATCATGAATACTGAGTACTAAAATATACAAGGACACAACAATCTCCCCCACATAATTAGAAATTACATGCATCATCAATCATAATAACAATTTTCAAAAATCACAAAATAATATAATACATTCATGTCATGACATAATCAGCAAAACGTGTAGGCAGACGTAATTGACGCTGAGGTCTTTCTGGAGCTGTATCTGGAATAGGACTCGCATTTTCTTGGGTTGGTCCAACAGTAGATTTGGACATAACTTGTGACGTAGGCATTACTGGTATTCTTGGAACGTCGAATGATTCAGTAGTAGGTCCAAAAGTGTTATACCCAAATGAGTCTCATGTAGTTTGTCAAGGATTCTGGAACGTAGGGAAATTGGAATGACAACCCTATCTTTTCGAAAAATTATTCCGTCAACTAATGTGATTTCGGTATCTTTTGCAAATGAAAACAGACTATCGAGAATCTGATTCAAGTTTGGATCTTTTTCAGTTTCAGATTATACTTGAAGTGATCTCACTGTTTGAAATTTGAAACACAACTTGATCGCAGTATTGATTCACTTCGTCACCAATTAGTTCATCTGATGAACCATTTAGTTGCTAAACTGGAGCTCCAGACAAACAATCTACGTTTTGATTATCCTGTCTTTTATTGATTTTGACAGAATAATGGAATCCAGACAGAAAAGAAGCATATCGAACAAGGCACGATGAAGTCATTTGTGGTAGCGCCTTGTAAGGGTGCGGTATCCTTGATAATGGTTCGTTATCAGTGATTAAAAGAAAATGAGTACCAAATAAGTACATGTAGAAATGGGTGACACCAAAAATAATTGCAAGAGCCTCTCTGTCCAACTGACTATAATTTTTCTCTGAATCTGTGAGCGAACATTTCATTGTATGGAGTACTACTACTAAAACATAATTTCGTACAGACTAAATAAAATATAGCACTGGGGAAAAAAACTAAAATTATCCCTGGTGGAATTTTGACAAGCTGATAAATAAATAGCTAGGTAGGAAATGAGAGCGGTGGACGTTATAAAGGAGATTTATACAAATAAAATACTATATTTTGAAAGAAAATCCTAAGAGATCATACAGAGATAAAATAAGAGAAAATTTTGATTGGCAGCTTCTCATTTATTAGTCAGTCTCTAGTTTGACATAGGTATAAATGGAAAAATAATTGAATTAATAAATATTTTGCTGAATACACAATGTTGTGTTTTAATATTTCAGGCATGCCAAGCAGTAGGGGAGAAGATTGGCAACCTCTGTTACTCTACCGGAATTCGCTTCTCCATGGGGAAACTGACCAACTGCCAACAACCAGTAAAAGGGCCTATGGAAGAAAAAGGCCTAAGTCACCTGATTCTGATCAGGACCAGAATGATGAATTATCAGATCAGGAGTTCCCTGGTAACTTGTATGGCTGAAATATAAAGAGAGTAATTTATTATTATGGCATGTGGTTGTAATTAGATCAAGTGTCTTAGTTATATCTGGTGAATTATTAGTAATTCGACATTGAATGGACAGATATAATTAGTTGAAGCCCTATGAATTATTAAGTTTTTAATAATTTTGTTTCATTTAGTTAGGGTTCTGCAGTGCTTAAGTGGATATGTATTTTTAATAAAGAACTTTTAAATAGAGGAATTAATCTTCATTTATATTATGTGATATGACATTTTGTTAGAATAAAATCGTATATAGTATATTCACATTTCAAATACATACGATCTAAACAATGATCAATTCATGCTTGCAGCTCCACCTCGTGATCGCCGATTCTCGCAACGCTATTGGTCTTTACAACATTATCTCACACGTCACAAAATGAAATATTTTCGCAGAGTTGTATTCAGATTGGTTGCTATTCTTCATACTCTCATAAAACCACCATACCCAAGATAAAAACTTTCCGATACTGTATACATTTTCAAATTCATTTCACAAGGTTAACAAGCATAATACGACAATGTTCAAGTGTGGCAATCACTTGCTTTTGTTGACATCGTCCGTATTTGATATGTAAATACACTATAGTATGATATTGCAAAGCTCAAAATGACAAAGAACAATATTCATTACCAGTGAGTGGAAGTCATGAAATTCTAATTAATTGCTGAAGGCTTTTTGAAAAGTTATATTCTTGGTAAAAATCAGCATTCCAACCACTTTATTATTTTGTCCATAAATAGTATATAGTGAAGAGTTTCGAAATTGAGATGATAAGTTGTTATTGTGTTCTGCCCTTCACTTGGCAGCACCCTGACGAAGAACCCTCAAAATTCTTCAGAAGACATGTGTGAGCTAAGGAATGAATGTCTTACTTTTGCGCACAGCTCTACCACAGCTTTTAAGCTGTGGCTCTACTCTCTAGTAATCCTTACCCGTACATTTTACGCTTTTACTCGTACTCATACTGTGCTGGACTGGCGATGATATTGTGGAATAATCGTATTCATATTTCGTAATATTCGTATTGATGGTAGCTTGAGGTATGTTATTGTTTGGCGTATCGCCAGTATGAATTCGATTCCGATGTTCCGAATTTCCGATGTAAAATTCTAATAATAGTAAAATGTTAAATGAGTATGAAATATATCTATAATCCTCCTGAAGAGCTTGGCAAAGCGAAATAGATTTTTGTCGACCAAAATGTATTGGGGATTAAATGCGAGAGAAGCGAACCTTGCTTCAATGAAATGAACGATTTCTGTGAGTGATATTTTTTTTTTTTTTTTTTTTTTTTTTTTTTTTTTTTTTTTTTTTTTTTAATAACATTCTCCTTTTCTAATTTATTAAATGATTCGTTCAAGGAAAACTAGAAAGAATTAAAAAAGTCAGCTATCTGAATGAAAATGCAAATTTTCACTTTCAGATTTTTTCTTTCCTTTTCAATTAGTCTTTTCACAACATCTATCAGATGTAGTTCAATGTCCAGCGTGGCTTGTGCCGGGGAAGTAGTTGTTTTCTGTTAGATATCACAAATAAGTCACATTTTTCATTTTTCAATTTTCATGGAGAATGTTCCCCCTTTTCAACATGAATACCTCCCAAGAGGTTATCTTGAACGATGGAAAATGTCTTTCAGTCGCAGATGATTCCACAAAAGATTTTATGAATTTCCTATTCATATTTTCGAACTAAAATCAAAATATCTATAATGGTTAGAACATTCACGAAACTATAGCTACGAAGCTTGATGGTAATTGCTTTTGTGTGAAACATCGAAAAACAAATTGTACTAGAAAACGGAATTCTCGTTTATTTCAACATAATACTAAATATAAAAATAAAAACCAATACTCTCAACAAATATATATACACTTCTCTTCAACAAAAAAATTCTCAACAAGACAGGTAAATAGAAATAAAATTATTTTAGAATCGCAAGTGGTAAGTCCAAGTCCAACAGTTACGTCATGTACTCAATACTGGAACTGATCTTTGGAACAGGTATTAGTGCAGATCGGGATCGGTTTGTAACTGATCCATGATTAACACTCGATACGAAAGCTGTCACGATTCGTAGGCTAGAACGATGTATGTTCTCGATTCGAAACGAAATCGGAATTATGAAATTTCTTCGAACAGAGATAAAATTGAATTATATCTAGCATATAGACCATTGATATCGTCTCAAGTTGCAATATATTTTGAATATATATTGTACCTGACATATGTCAAACTTGATCTTATTAAGTGTTCATAATTCCACAGCTGGAACAGTCCCGTGACTCCCGTGCTAGGTTACCGGGCCATCGGGACGTTTCCCTGTGGTGTGCGACCCGAAATTTTTCCTGCTGTTCCTCTATCCTTCCCCTGCCCTCTGGCCATGGCCCCGTCCACAGCCCTAAGAAGGAGTCCAGCACGAGCCTGCCAATAGAATCGCCAGCCATGAACAGAGCAATAAAATGGAATTCCTAAACATTCTAAACAGCGAAGCAATAAGCAATGAAATCATGAATATCTTGGCCAATTCGGGATTACTACGACCTGCAAATAAATAAACACGCAACAGCATCAGAGGGGATCAGTGAATCGGAGAATTATTAAATATAAATTAGCATTAGCAGTTCGAGATAAATTTGTAGAAATCTTATCAAATAAATTTGTTAGACGGTGTTAAAGTGTATATTTGTACTACAATTGATGTCAGAAGTAAAACAGTGCTCGTGGACAGTTTTGTATTTCTAGAAAATAAATTAATCGTGTTTTATTTTCGCGAAATATAGCCTGACAAACATTTTGTAAAGTGGGCAGTGGTGGGCTTAACGGGAGTATAAACTGGTAAATACTGATATATTCAAGGTCGTGGAACTTAAAAAATTAATTGGAGGAGAGAGAGGAAGAATTTGAGATGAGACATTCTAGAAAATCCATAGATTCTGGAAGACAAACTCCTCGAAAATACAGATGGTTCAAAAAGAACTCTGGTGTGACGAATCGACTGGAAGGACGAATGGTGACCGTCGAGACAGATGGAGAAAACCAAAGATGAAATCGAAGTGGAAATGTAAAAATTGAAGGAGTCTGTAATGAAATCAGATGCGGAGTCGAGAAAAAAATCAACAAAATGAAAGAAACAATCAGTAATTGAAAAACCAAATCGACACTAACTACTCATACCATAGAAACTGTTAATGAAAATTCAATGATGGAATTGAGTTTGAACTTGGACGATGTTCAAAGAGGCTTAAAAATATCAGGGTCAGTTCTGAAACAGGAAAGCTCTCCATGAAACCGCCTCAGTTCGATGGAAAAACGCCATGGGTAAATTACCGCCGACAGTTTGAAGCTGCAGCAAAGTGGAATGGATGGAATGCAGGAGAAACAGCCCAAGAACAGGAGGACTTCGAACATCTGAATAAACATCTAGAATTAAGGTATGGACAGACCCATCTAGAATACTCATGGCTCAAAAATCACTGCCAGAAATCGAGCGAATCCTTACAGCAGTTTGAAGCAGACATTGCACTCTTTGATTCACCTTACATTTCCAGCCACGCCGCAAAAGGTAATGGAGCGACCAGCGATTCAGGCATTCTTGGATGGACCAAGAAACCAGACAAGAATTGACCCTAACTCGTCCAACACATCTCGTAGATGCACTGACACGCACTTTGGAATTTGAGGCAACAAAACAATTTTGCAAGAGCCAAAGTAAGGTCCGGATGGCAAAAGAAGATCTATAGGAGCCTGCTACCCTCGATGAAGGAAGTGTTGCCGAGAATAGACTGGTGAGATGCCGGAACTGTAGGAAACTTGGACACGTACGTAGCCATTGCTCAACTCTCAAAAAGTCGACACCAACAAAGTTTGTTGAGAAGGGGCAATCGGTAATCGTTGACCTATAATCAGCAAGACACGGTTAACAACGCTGTCCTCTAATGACAGAACAAAAAAGAGGAGCCTTCGCAGACGGTCTCATAAAGAACAAGACTTGCACCATGCTGATGGATACAGAGATGCGACTAGGACTATTCTTGGGACTACATTTTCCAAAACACCAGTCAGAATTAAACCGTCGATTGAGCTGATTTTGGGCATCACTGAACTGGAACATCGGGCGTTGGTAACTGATATGAAGGACGACGCAATCGTTGGAACGGATATCATGAATTCAAAAGGGCTCGAGCTGAATTTCAAAGATGGCTTCCTCGATACCGGACAAGGTAAAACAAAGTCATCGTGGTCCGGGGAATGCCGAAACTCGTTCAGGAAGCTCTTATCAACGCCTGTGTTCTCATCTATTCTCTACCTATTGAAAAAATCATTTTGGATACAACGTGGGACTTGCCGTCCTGTTTCAGATCCAAGAAGGACAGAAGGTTATTGGCAAGTTATTGGTTACTTCAGCAAGACCCTCAGTAAACTGGAGCGCAATTACTGTGTTACCAGGCGAGAGCTGTTGTCTGTTGTCAAGGGAGTGGAGCTCTTCTACAAATACGTGTACGGAGCAGATCAAGCGGGGGAGTAGCCATATGAACGCAGATGCCCTGTCGAGGAGGCCATGCCCAGACGATGCTGACATTGTCGACGAGCAGAAGAGAAAAAAGCAGAACGAAGGCAGTAGACGATAAGTTGAATGACAATACGATCCAGAAAGACCAAGAGAAAGATACAGATCTTGGTTTGGTTATCGGCTGGAAGACAAGTGATCAACCATTTAGCCTTCTTTAAAATGTAAAAAATTGCAATTTACGGGTTTTGAGGAAGGCAGAATTGTTGAAAACTGTGAAAAATTACTTTTTTATGCGTTTTTGAGAAATCAGACCAAGGAAGCTGCCAATTTGGAGGTTATGATACTGCCAATATGCTCGCCAGCCAAAATATCCGGGCTGTCGCTAGACGCTAGTATTCAGAGCAGCTATCATTCGCTCACGTTTAAATCTGAAAAATTGGCAACAATAATTGATTTCAGTGTTATATATCAATCATACATAAATAAAATTCACTAAATATCTTGCTGTAATATTCGCGAGTTTTTTGTTTCTAACATCGTTAGAAAAACGAGGATTTTTTTAAAAAAGTTCCGTTACGAATTAAAAAAAAGCGTGGGACTGAGATGGAGGATTCAGGATGTGTATACGGTGCTGGTGAGAAGGAGGCATATATAGAGTGTTTTATTCGCGATAGAAATTAAGGTGTCTAGAAAATGCCAGTCAAAATGCAAAAACAGACCCGTTTCTCCGAAATTACTTGAGACCGCCAAAAATTTCATTTGGATTTTTTGTTCAGGAAACTAAAATACGTTATTAAAAAAAAAATTCAATAGCTTGGAGCGCCCGGCGGTAAACGGAATTTTACCAAATTTGGTAGTTTCTGAATATTTTATATTTTTCCTGTTGAAAACTAATGCATTTTCGATATGTCTGATGGTTTTTCGTTTTGACGAAAACATAAGAGAAGATTTATCAATATTCATAGTCAGCTTATGATTATTCAACCAAAGAGAAGTTATTTTTAAATCCGCTTGAATTTTTTCAATTATTTCATTGTCAATATAAATTAATGTTGTGTCATCTGTAAATAATTTGAGCTCTCCATACAAATGATATTGGATATTGAGGTAAAGTATATGAGAAACAATACAGATCCAAGAATTAAAACTTGTAGTACATCATATGTTATATTTCCTGTCAAACTTTTTTCATTCTGCATACAAATGTAGTTTTTTTTTTCATATAAATAATTCTTGAATCATTGAGGTACAGGACCTCTAATTTACATAATAAAATGACGTATCTACCGTATCAAATGCGTTTGATAGGTCAAGTGATACTAAACAAGTTCTCATCTAGGTTTAGTTGAAATCCAGTATGGCAGACTCGGTGTCGCTGGATCTTCGGAAACTGTAGTGAAGTATGTGTCTTATACTGTGCTGTGAGCTGTGACTGTACTGTCCATTATCATAGAAATTATAATATGTATACTTACTCTAGAATGCCAATCCCCTCTTCGTGGGACAGGGACACTGAAAACGAAAAGTGTTGTAAAATTCCAAATGTTTTCATTGTTTTTATCAATGCCGATGCCCATCAGTCTCCTAGCTCTGCAGCGTTGCCAAATTTCAGAAAATTACTGTGAAGCCTACCCAAATTCCCGTTGAATTGTTGGGATCGTGCAACAGTGTTAACAATTTTCAATTGCCGCAGAGGAAGGCAGGTAGTTTGCCAGAGCCGGTTTGGGTTAGTTTGGTGGTTTGGGCGATTTGTGTTCATTGTGAAATTAACTATTAACGTTATTGTGTTTATTTAGATGTGCTTTTCTTATTACTGTTGTTTACTTCAATTATTCATCGGTAGTGTGTATGTTAATGGTTTTCGGGTTTTTCTTTAGTGAAATTTTAATTTTGACAATGTTGACGTGCTTGGTTCTATGGTGTGGAAATAAAAGAAATATTCCTAGGATCCATTATTTTTAATAAGTACCTACTTGAATATGCATTGTTGATGGCAAAAATCTAATGAATAACATAAATAATAATAATAATAATAAGGCATGACATTTGGATGAGAGCATTGGGAAGAGATCCTACCGTGCAGCATCTAACTGAAAAAAATATGTCATTTGCAGCAAACATTTTTCTTCAAACGATGTATATATGAAGGGTAGTCGAATGTTATTGAAACGAAATGCAGTTCCAAGTGTTCTGAAATTATGCAAACCAATACACTACTTAACAATTTCCAATACTACTTAACAATAATCAGTTTCACAACATAGGTATGCCCACCAAAACTTTTCGTGTCTCATAGACTGCCCTGACACCAACGTATTATCAAATCGATTTTACTCAATATCATGAATCATTTAAAAATCTCACTGAAACCCACCCTGGTATGAATGAAACTGGTTCTGATCATGCGCACTAAATAATGCATCGAACTTTTTCGAACACTTTCGTCCCATTGAATTGGCATTCTAGAGTAAGTATATATATTATAATTTCTATGTCCATTATACGAAAAATGTATTTCATTCACTTAGCGGGCGGTAAAGTACACTTTACCGCCCGGTTCAGCGTGCGTAAAGTGGCACTTAACCGCCCATGGGCGCATTATGGTCCGCGGGCCGTAAAGTAGACAAAATTTATCATTTCATGCAAGATCTAACACGAATTAGAATTATTTCAGTTCATTTTAGAGAAATACTCTTCATAACACCTCTTCATAATCGACATTTTTTCAACATTTAGTTAGCCTGAATATTGAAATTTAGTTGGTTTAGTTACGGATGTTGCGTTACGGCACCTGCATCGAAACGAGAACACGTATTCGTTTTAGCAGTGGATGGTTGGTTCAAATATAACTATCTGGTATATCATTCCGGCACAATCGTTGGCAATTTCTTCAGCGATGATTAATTTATTTGAAAGAGATTCTTCAATATAACTCTCAGCTACTATAGTTTCACATTCCCCATACGCCCATACTATGTTACTCTCAATAATTATTGTATACACATAATGTATGAAACCTGTAGACCATTGTAATTCAAGTCAGTATTTGTGATTCTCGCTATTAAACCACTAGTGCACAAAATTTTGTATGTACCACGTGCGTAAACGCCTATTTTACGCCCTTATATTGATACATAAATAACTATTATCAAGGTAATCCGTGAAACCCGTTACTCTAGGGGTTTAATTCGGGTTTCGTATAAAACGATAGATAGATATTACGTCACTTCAAAGCAGTTTCCAGTTTGAACAAACTATGGGCAAGTTTTTAAATTCATCGATGAATCCATCGATGAGCATTGCATCCTTATTTAACTAATGGAAAATGACAGTGACAGCACGAATGCGCATTATCCATTGATGAATTTAAAAACTCGCCCTATTTGACTGAGCAGTGTGAGCTATGAGCTTAATATGAAATCGGTTGAATATTCGTATTGTCTAGACAATCTTTTCCGAAAGTCATCCAAAATAAAAAGAAGAGGAATAACCTTACCCCCTTAACCTAACATCGTAGAAAAGAAACCTTAGTAACCTAACCTATAAAATTAAAGTGTTTTGTTGTTTACGAGGACGTGCTTATGTTTGATTTCAAAAAACTACAAGAAAATGCAGAATCTTAATAAAGGCCAGTTACAAATTAGGCTCATAACCAGACAAAACGAGTAAGTGTAAATTAGTGATTATTTTTGAACTCATATCATCTCAAAAATTTTCAGATATGCTGTACCTGATGTTCCTCTGTCGGTGCCCCAAGATATAGATTCCAAATCTCTCAATGACTTATTGAACCAGTTATTGAGAGAATGTAATTCAGAATTTCTGAAACCCAGAGACTTTGATTTTTTAGCAGTTGGGGAGCTTTTGAGGGTTCCGCTTATTGAACACTTGCAAGAGCGCATTATATCAACTGAAGTAACAGTTGAAATAGAATATATCGAAAGAACTCCTGCTCCAGAGCCCGAGGATTCACTTTTACATGATGATTGGGTGTGTGGTGTAGCAACTGCAAATAAATGGTATAAAATCATAGTGTTGTGGTACGATCCCTATTCAAAATGTTATTTTCTAGGATTCTCACTGCATGTTATGATTATTCAGTGAACATATGGACAACCCACGGTAAAATTGTAACTACTTCAAAACAACACAAAAATGTGGTCAAAGCTGTATCATGGATCGATAAAACTGACCCCTCCAAAGGTTTTGTTAGTGTGTCACATGATTTGACTGGAATAATTTGGTCCTTTGAACCAGGTATATATATAATGAGTTCAGAACTCTGCTAAGATTAGATAGATGGGTGGATTTATTTTATCACAATTTGTAAAAATACATTTATGACTGGTCAAAATATGTGTTAAAAATAGGGTAAAATATCTTAACAATATGCATGAGATTTCATGAAGTTGTATATGAAGAGTTCATGAATTCTGAACATTTTCTTAAAAGTTATTCTCTTATCCTAATTGTGAAGGCATTGTAGGTTAATGTATAATGCCATTAAGTTTTACAATCATCTTCCATAAGATTTTAAAGATAAACAAAGTTTGAAAAGATTGTTAGGATGGGTGAGGAAATATTTGTGTAACCTGGAGCCCTACTCCATTAGTGGTTATCTCCTTCAAACTCAATCTTTTAATAATAAAATAAGAGTGTTTACAAGTATATTAATGAATATTTTAGTCTGGAAGCTAAAGTAGTCAAAAGTACTGAAGATGCGAAAGTAGCTAAAAGTACTGAAGAATCCCCAATGAATTGTGATGATAGTGTAGAACCAACAAAGACTGATAACAAAACGAAAAAGGGTGATTGTTTAACAGAAGTAATTGACAAGAAAGATTATACTAAAGAAAATAATTATAAAATGGAAGAAGACACACCACCTTGAAAGGAAGAGAAAGTTGACAAGAAAGCGGAAGTGGCTGAAATGGAGATAAGCAGTTCAACTGAAGAAGCAAAAGATAAAAGAGACGAAAAATCAGTCTGTGATAAACCAGTAGAAAATAAATCTGAAGAAAAATGATGAGGAAAAAAATGGATGAATGCAAAAAAGAAGAAAAGGAAGAAACTAGGATAGAACCAAAGACAGAAAAAGTGGCAGAGGAAAAAAAGCAAATGACAAACAGGAGGAAAACAAAACTGAAAAGAAACCAGAAGAAAAACCAGTAGAGAAGAATGCTGAAGAAAAATCAGAGAAGAAGACGAGAAAGCAGCAAAAAGCTAAAGTAGATACAGAAACAAAGCAGGAAGAAGCTAAAGTAGATAAGGAAGCAAAAGTAGAGAAAGAAACAAAAGAGGAGGCAAAAATGTATATTTACACTGGCTAAACCCATACACTCATTGTTTAAAATGTCGTTAAAAACCACACAATTTCCTGAATTTTGAAAGCATAGCTATCTTAAACCTATATTTAAAAATGAATGTCATAATACCATAAAAAACTACAGGGCAATATGCAATCAGTCCGAACTTCCAAAAATGTTGGATAACTTAATAACAAAAAAACTTTCGTGGGACTGCAGATGCATTATCTCTAATTAACAACATGGTTTTAGCCAGGGTAAATCTACATCTACTAATTTAATTTTATACCAAAATTACATTATTAATGCTTTAGAGACTAAGAAGCAGGTAGATGCCATTTATACAGATTTAGCGATAGCATTCGATCTTCTATAATATGTTCTTATCAATTATTTTCAAAAAATGCAAAGTGGCAACATACCTCTTTAATTATTTCAATAACTAATTGTTAGAACTGACATTTTTTATTTATTGTACATTGAACCCAGGATAAACACATACGCTTTGTTGCCAAAATATCTATTTCATCATTTTCATCATATTTTGCCTTAGAAAGAACTTATGTGAAGATGTTCCGGAATGGTATGGAAGTTGAAATTTTAGAACAAAATTTCTTTTTTATTGGCCTTAAAGTGTGCAAAATCTTATGACCGAGAGCAGTTGGCCCAGAAAAGCATACCCTCCTTTCCTCCTCTCTTTGAATCCTTTTTCAGACTTCCAAAATCATAATTATTTTTTGAGATATTTGCAAAAAACCAAACCCCTTTTTTTATTTCTTACTAATATTTTCAAAAATTTTCAAAAATTATCAAATTCTTATATATGTCATATTTGTTAATGGCCTTCAAAATTATACTTTTGCTCTGTCCTCTCATTATTGTATTGGCATTTTTCAGGATATTTTGATATTTTGGCAATGTTCACTGAAAGAACACCCGATTACTCTAAAGCGAGACAAAAACTCTGATTGTATGTGTAGATTCACCCCACAGAATCATTCCCTATATTTAATGAGTATGAAATAATGAATGCTATGATGTTATCAATACTTGGGCTGACTACTTTTTTAACTGACGCAGTAGGTGAAGTTGAGTCATTTAAATATTCTTCCAACTGTAATATACCTTTGATAACAGCAGTTCTCCCACTCTCATATTTTTTATTTCGCTTTGCTGGGTAAATGATTGTGTATTTCCTTACCCCCGAAAATTATAGAATATACTGCTACGTTCTCGAGTGTCGTAGTTTTTTCAGAGGGTTAGTTTGCTTTTCTTTCATATATTTTAAACCTAATAACTCGTTAAGAAGTATTTATAACTAAATATGCATTGAATTGAAAAAATATATAAAAAATTAAGATAGGGCCATTTAATGATTTAACACTAACCATTTTTGGATAAAAAATTATGTTAGGTATTTATTTTTAAAGATAGATTTTCATATCACTGGGCTCACTTTTGCTTCACTTTTGGGGCTATTACTAACTTCATATCAGAAATTTATTAACATTCAAAATAATTTGTATTTCTACCAATTTATAATTCCCGATATTCTTCAGGTAATATATGTATTCAGCCATTATTTGAATCATATAGTTCTTCAGTTAATTGTTAAAAAAAATCACATGAGCCTTCACCCATTTCTGAAAGTAACCTAGTTGAATAACTGACAAACATTAAAAAATAGATAGCATTTTATTTGCGCAAAAATGTTTAAAAGCAACAGCGAAGCTCAAGAGTTTAATTTTTTTAAGAGATTCAAATGTATCCAAAAGTTGAATTTTACAGTTTACGGAGGAGAGAAAGCAACCTTTTTCACGGCTAGCAAAGAAAATAAATTTTACATTTTTAAGCTAGGTGGCTACGCCATTAAACGTCAGTATAAAAATAAATTGTAAGCAGTTGTCAATGTCTGCAAATGGATTAAATCATAACTTGTCATATTTGATGTTTGTTTGTAGTTAATTTGTCAGTTTTTCAATAAATATAATTTTTGTATAAAAAATATTACTAACTACAAACCACGACAGTAAAGTGCTTTTTCATGCCGAAATAAATGGCCAGGCTCGGCATGCCACTTTACCGCCTAGGTATATAATATGCTATTTTCTACTCTCCTGGAATATTCTGTGAATTTCAGGTACTGACAATGTCACGCCAAGAGCGTTTCTCAGAGGACATGAAAGAGGTGTAGACAGCCTAGGCATCAGCCCCAATTCCTCACGTATAGCTACAGGAGGTTGGGATACCCATCTCAAACTGTGGTCCTCCTCCTTAGAGGGGGAAGATGAACCAGCAAGCAAGAGGAGTCGAGGCAGCCATGTGGGTATCACAAAGACACCACTGCACACTCTCAAGGGTCACAAAGAGACAATTTCCTCAGTGAATTGGGTGGATAATCATGTGGTGTGTACTGCATCTATGGATCACACAATCAAGTTCTGGGATGCAGAAGTAAGAACTACTTGATCTGCATAATTCATTTATTGATAAGGAATTGCAAAAAATTGATCAGTTTTACATGAACAGTTCTATTGTGTTATTTATTAGGTTTGATTTTACTAATTATCTGGTTTGGGATTGTGAGAATTGAGTGTGACTAGCGTCGACTTCCCAAAACAGTCTTCATCTACCAACTTAGTATTATAGTATTGTGAATGGATACCATCTGTATATATATGTACCTATATAGGTGAAGAATTGCTTCTGACATCTACAGTCAAATAGCGGAAACTTAATTTGGATTGAACCCTAGACCAAAGACAAATGATCATCTGCTACATCGACAGGCCGACAACTGTTTTGTTCTCTCACCTATATCTGTATCACTTTTATATGTATATATATATAATATATATAGAATAGAATAGAATAGAATAGAATAGAATTTTATTTAACCACGTTATGCATTGGTATACATTTGTAGCAAGTCAATACAGGTGGGTACACTAATGATAATAATAATTAACAATTGGTGTATAAATATTGGTAAAAACAAATGGTAATAGTTATAATACATAATAATAATTACAGTGACATGAAGTCGTATCACCCTAAGGGTATATATAACTATAACAAAAAAGTTCTAAGTGGAGTACAGCACAGATAAATTAAAAGTAGTTGCAAATAATTCATGAGAAACTATCAAGTTGTATATGAAGAGATCATGAATTCTTGCACTGAATAAAAACACTTTCTCACATGATATTCTCTTATACTAGTTTTGAAGGCATTATAGCTTAGTTGAGTAACATCTTGAGGTAAAATATTATATAAATTAATGTCCAGAGTGTTGCGAGTAGACATTTGAAGTCTCAATCTTGGTTGCCTAAGCTGTTCTGCATTTCTAGTCGAATATTTATGGTAGTCTGAATGAGTGTAGTACGAACCTTTTGTTTTGTGTATCTGGGTCAGAGTGTAAAATATCAGAATGCAAGGTAGTGGCATAATTCTGAATCTTTTGAATAAGGGCTGGCAATGTTCATCGAAAGGAACACCAGCCAGTATTCTAATAGCTTTCTTCTGCATGTGAAACACTATAACTGCATGTGTGGATTTACATATATATGTATATATATATAGAAAAGGGTAGTCTTGTTTGCTGACTAGTTAGGAAATGAGTTTTTAATATTTGGGATATGCAGCAGGCCAATAAGAGTACTAATGCACTTGTTCCAAGCTTTCAATAACTTTTTATTATCATCTTCAGGGAAGCTACAATGTGGAAAGACATTCATGAGATTTCAACAATGAAAAACAAGGAATAAACTTACAGTGCTGTGAGGTTATGTGGCGTATATGTTAGAAATAATCATGATATATGGACAGAACTGGGAGTAAAACTTCATTTAAACAACAAGAGTTCACTTAGATGCAAACACATTACTGATGATACATATTAAAATGGATTTAAAAATTGTTAAAAATATAAAAAGCACGTGTTGTCCTTCAGTAATGTGTTTGTATCTAAGTGAACTCTTGTTGTTTAAATGAAGTTTTACTCCCAGTTCTGTCCATATATCATGATTATTTCTAACATATACGCCACATAACCTCACAGCACTGTAAGTTTATTCCTTGTTTTTCATTGTTGAAATCTCATGAATGTCTTTCCACATTGTAGCTTCCCTGAAGATGATAATAAAAAGTTATTGAAAGCTTGGAGCTTGAAGTGCATTAGAGTACTCTTATTGGCCTGCTGCATATCCCAAATATTAAAAACTCATATATATATATATGTATATATATATATATATATATATAGATCAGGAAGAAATTTAACGCATCATAGCGTGTGCCATGCCATACGATATGCTAGACAGAAGGCAGTCACAAGCACATAATATTTTGACGGGTGGCGAGACTGAGACTCGAGTAAACAGAATCACTCGACTAACAGCGATTGACTCTGGGATGCAGTGGTTCAGATGAGTGGCTGAAACTCTCCAATGCATAACGTCACACATTTGGTGCTGATTGACTGCATTCTGTCTCCTGCATTGAATAGCATGGAAAACGCTATGCTATCTGTATAGCAATGCACCATTTTTTAGTAATATAAACACAACCGAGAAATCAATGTTTGTTATGCCAAAGGAAGAAAGAGAAATCAATAAAGAAGGAAATTTCAAAAAGAGATCATGCAGTGGTGATGATGATGTCCCTATAAAGTCTATGAAGTCTTCAATAGGAGTTAAAAGCAAATCTTGATTGAACTATATTTAGTGGAAAAAGAAGTTCTTTATTGCACTCATCTGTCATTCAACTTCAACGTTCTGTCATCATGACAAAACATAAGTGTTCAAACCCACTACATATTTAGCAGATATTCTGAGAGATTGAAAATACATTTAAAACAGTTACACATTTTATATTATTTTGTATTAGTGTTAGCAGCCAGAGCTAAACAAACAATGCCTTCCCAAGAAAAACTCCATAATCAAAACTGATCCGCTTTGTTCTAAACCGCCTACCTGCATAGAGCAAACTGTCTGTTCTATGACCACACCTCGTGATAACATATGCCCTCACGGCTACTGTGATTTTGATTTTTATAATGCAACTGTGGCTATAGAAACGTCAGTCAAAAATTATTTCTGACAATTACAGAATTAAAAGTTTTGAAATGAGTATTATTAATGGAAAATAGATGATAGTGATCTGTTCAATGCAAATCGATAGAAATAATTAATTATTTGAGATGCCCTTTTTATTTTCCAACACCTAGTGTCGTACCTTAATAAATCATTTTTTGCTTTTTGCATGAACGTATAAAAAATGTTGTATGCAACTCGTGCAAAAATTGTTTATTGCACTCAACACTTACTTTTTGCACTTGTTGCATAAATAACTATTATGTACAGAATGCCAGTATCACTCGTAAACAAGCTTTTACTATAAATGTTTTAATTTCAGCTTTGCGGCATCAAGAACGAAATCGTCGGCCAGAAAGCTTACCTCAGTTCCTCGTGGTCACCGCTTTCTAATACTCTTCTTGCCACCTCTGCAGATCGACATATACGCCTCTACGATCCACGATCCTTAGAAGGTACTCTATGCAAAACAACTTTCACCTCTCACATGTTATGGGTTAGTTCGGTCATGTGGTCTAACTATGATCAGCACTTGTTCTTATCAGGAGGTTATGATTCTTCAGTGAAACTATGGGATACAAGAAGTCCCAGAGCCCCACTCTATAATCTAGAAGGACATCAAGGACAGGTTTTAGCAGTGGATTGGTCAAATAGGAAGTATTTGATTTCAGGGGGTAGTGATAATACTGTTCATATTTTTAAAAATAAGCATATTTAATAAAGACATACAAATACATTTTTGTGTATTGAAATAATTTTATTCTTATCTGCATTAGTTTTACAATGTATCAATTGATACTTCTGGACTATACAGAACATGATTTTTGTTTTCAGTCTTCACCTCCAACTTGCAAATGATGAGTTCCTGAAACAAATTAAAGGCATGTTATTCATTTGACAATATATCTCCTTGCTTAACAACCAATCAGTGGATTTCAAATTTTGAAATTCAGCCAATAGAATCGGAACTACAGTGAAAATATAGCTTGTCGCTGGATTTTCACGGTGATAAACCTGCTTAGTTTTTGTTTTACTATCTGTCAAGTGAAAATAATGATTTAAATTATAAACGTCAAATTTATGTGTTTTGACTAGTTATCTTTATTTTTCAATATGAGCGATCGTTGGGGACAAATGTCCATTGGTATCATAGATGAGGCCGTGGAAAAGAGTATTCAGTTGAATACAGCTAGAAGTAAAGCATCAATTACCAGGTGACAAGATTTTTCTTTATTTCAAATCGATATATTGTCCTAAATATAATTCGTGGTATGATTAAAAACCTATAATTTTTTGGAATATCAATTCATTATCAATTCATTGTCAATCCCAATGCAAGAAAATACAACTCGTCCTGCGGACTCGTTGTATTTTCAGCTTTGGGATTGCAATTCATTAATATTCCAAAAAATTATCGGTAATAATCATACCACTTATTATATTACCCCTGATAATATTTTGACTTTGAGGAATGTGTCGCCACTACACCAAAACACTTTATTATTATGCTTAACATAAGCTAACAAATTTAGTATCATCAGAAGGAATAAAGATTTGGATAGACATACGTCAAGTATAGTCTTAAAGGGTTTTGGTGTAGTGAAGACTTCCCCAAATTATTGAAGAAACCAAAAGTTTAAATAAATAAAGAGCTCGATAAACAAAGCTAAAAACAAAATAACAATGTATGTTTTTTGGCAGAGAATTATTGTTTGGATGAAGGTAAATAATTGTAAAATACAGAGAGCATTTAAAATTCCCTCACCTATTTTATAATAATAATAATAAATCGGCTTTATTAACTTATAAATATACATTATTGAATATACGCGATTAATTTTGGCGGAGTCTAGCTCAGAGCTACTCAAACTCAACCAAATCAGATCGCGGAAAAGATATATTACATAACAGTTTGTTATAGCAATACCTAGATCTGTAGAAGATATAATTTACAATAACAAATATAAAATTACATGATTGGTGCTGGGTTGATCCACCAGTGGCGTAGGTGATTACTAAGATTTCACTGTTCATTGAACAAAAATTGCTTGAATTTGTATTTAAATTTATTTATATTCAGAAGCTTGAATTCTTCTGGTAGAAGATTGTAAAGATGTATTGAATTATATATGAATGATCTTCGAAACATGGATGAGCGATGATGCGGCATAGTTAATTTGTTAATTTTTCTAATGTTTCTGGAATGTATATTACTGCATGGAATTAGCTTGTTTTTTAGAGAAGACGAGTATGATTAATTTATAAGATTGAAAGTAAAATTGCCTAGGTGATGCTTTCTTCGATTAGACATATTTAACCATTTGGTTTCCACGAATTTCTGAGAAATGTGATCATATTTTCTAATGCCATGAATCAAACGACAGCATGAGTTTTGCACTTTCTGTATTCGATTTACATCAGACATAAGTAAGCATGGGCCATATATAAAATCACAATAATTAAAGTGACTCAAAACTAGTGAATCACACAACATTTTCTTTAATTTAATGCTCATGATATGGCGGTTACAATACAGAAATTTCAATGATGCATAAGCTTTTTTTATCAGATTTTTAATATGTCCCGAGAATCTGAGGTCTGAGTCAAGTTGAATACCTAAATTTCTTGTCGAGTCCACAAGGCTCAATATATGACTGTCAATGTTAACATGCAAATTATCAATGATAGTTTTCCGTTTACTTTGGGTACCAAAACACATAAGTGTCGTTTTATCAGAGTTGAGTTTCAGATCATGTTGTTTCGCTAGATTTTTTATGTGATCAAGGTCTTGGTTAATAAGAACTTGCACATTGTAAAAATTATCAACATCAAAGTGTGTATATAGTTGTGTATCATCGGCATAAGCTTGAACTTTACAATATTTAACAGATGTTAGTATATCGGCGGTATAGATGATGAATATAAGCGGTCCAAGTATAGATCCTTGAGGGACCCCTGAGAATATATCCAAGGATGAGGAGTATCGGTTATTGATACACACTTGTTGCGACCGACCTAACAGATACGACCAAATAAGAAAATTTGAATTATTATCGAAACCATAGTAGCGCAATTTAGCACAGATCAATTCGTGGTTAATCATGTCAAACGCTTTTGAGAAATCCAGTAACACAAGCAAGCTAACCATCCCTTTATCCAATGATTCAATAATATCAGTAGTTACCGTTGCTAATGCTGTGCCGGTGTTGTATCCTTTTCTAAAACCACACTGAGTATCTGGTATCAATTTATTTAATGTGAAGTACTCGAATATTTGATTGTATATTATTCTCTCAAATATTTTGGACATGGTTGGTAAAATACTAATGATTCTGAGATCAGAAAAGCATAGAGGGTCTGATTTTTTAGGAATAGGCTTACCGAGGGCTACCTTCCATTGAGACGGAAAGTAGGATATTTCTATGCTGCAGTTAATTATATGTGTAATATACACATCGATAACTGGAGAGCAGTATTTAATCATACTAGAAGAGATCTGATCAACACCCATAGCCTGAGTTTTAATAGATTGCAAGATATTACGAACATTCTCCACTGTAGTGAGATGAAATGAAAATGTGTTATTCGGGTCGAATTTATTTCTACTAAAAAATTCGATCTTCTCATCACAGTTATTAGAAACATTCTGTACAAACTTGGCGAAGAAATGATTAATATCATTGGGATCAGATAAATTTTCTGGTATGGTATGTTTATCATTAGATCGAATATTGAGATTACTTAGTGTTTTCCATGTTTTACGAGAGTCGTTTTCGGCGCAAACAGACCTAAGGTAAGCTCTTTTCTCAGTTCTCACCATCGAAACTGCGTAATTTCGTAGGTCTTTATATCTCAACCAATCCGCCTCTACTTTTGAGTTCTTAAATTTCTGCAACGCCTTATCTCTTTCTCTCATTATTAATTTTAGGTTAGGTGTGAGCCAAGGAGTTGCCGGTTTGGTAACTCTTGCTTGTCTAATAGGAGCATGTTTATCGAAATTCGTTATGACTATATTGTTAAAAATTTTTAGTTTTTTGTCAATATCGTTTTCCATGATCATGCCATGCCAAGGTGAAGCTTGAAGGTCATATAAAAATTGGTCGATATTGAAATTGTCAAAGCACCTATACGAAACCGTTATGGGTTTCATCTTAGGTCGATTCAAATTATATTCTAAATGAACTAACATATGATCAGAAATGCCATTAGAGGGTAGAGTACCCGATTTTGTTATGAATTCGCTTTTAGTAACCAAAATTGGATCAATGAGTTTGTTAGATGTAGCAGTGATTCTAGTAGGTTCATTGAGAATTTGTTCTAATACATAAGATCCAAGACAATTGGAAAAAGCTTTATTTTGTATACCAAGGAAATCATAATTGAGATCACCCATGCAAATGACATCATCATAAAGGGAACACACGTTTGAGAAAATACTATCAAAATCAGTTATCAAGCTATTGATATTATTGTGTGGCGGTCTATAAAATACACCAATAGCTATTTTATTAGTTTTAATTCTGACCTCTAGAAACAAATGCTCAAGAACAGGATTCACCAATATATGAAATGTGATCCTCTTAACGTAGTACGTTGTCCTCACATAAATACACACACCTCCTCCTCTTCCTCCTCTATCTAAGCGAAATAAATTATACCCTGGCACACTAACAGTATTGGAGTCAGTTGCATCAGTCAACCATGTTTCAGAAGCCATCATGATATCAAAGTTATTTTCAGTGATAAGAGCAGAAAATTCATTGAAACCTGTAAAAACTGACCTAAGATTCAAGTGCGCAATTTTCATTGTGAATAATAATTCTTATGAGTCACAGATAGTATTGGTTAAATGTACAAGACATATCACCCACGTGACAACGATGCAGTCGTGATAATATAGCGATTAAGTAGTGATATAAAATATTAGAGTGATTACGAAATATATTAAAACAAGTTCAAAGATGTCAATGGTAACCAAGGTGAAACAAACCAGCAGATAATAAGTAAAGTTATTTAAAGTGAGTTTTTTGGTGTGAAAAATATACAATCGGCAGATCTAAGATGCAGAATGTGGCGTAACCCCCTGACAAAGATTACAAAAAGAAATATATATCTAAATTATTTTTACATATTTTGTTTTCCTGCATTGGAGATAAAAAGTAAAAAGTAATGAAAGAAACCAAATGAAAATATAAGTACCTATTCATTATAACATGAAATTTTCATCGCTGTAAATGGATAACATAACATCACCAGGTATACAATACTATTTATTGAGAAAGTAAATGATTAAATGAATCAAAGAACAAACATATTTCAAAAATATTTGACTTGAGTATAATACAAAAGAGAAAATCCTGTAAAAACAGAATAGCAGGTGAAAGTTCAAAAATAGGGAGAAAGTTCATAAAAACTTCGATGAACACTAATTTAATCAGTATTCATCAAACCATCAAGATCGGTTTCATACATTATAATTTTTTTTATACCACCAGAAGCAACACAGGTAAGACCGTTGAAAGTCCACGTAGCGTTTTTGAAGTGTGTTCTAGCCTGGAAAATCCTCATATTCTCGGCCGTCAACATCTCAGCAATAACAATCGACGAACCTTTAAGTTTTTTCTTGTTAGAAAAAACAAGGTCTCGCATCCAGCGTTAAACAAATTGAATAGCAACTGGTCTAGTTTTTGCAGCCTTTTTACCCATTCGAAATATATGACTGATATGAGTTTTATTGATATCGATTTCTAATTTGGTTTTGAAAAGTTTCAACACATCTTCGAAAAGGTAATTATTTTCTTCTTTGAAGCCATGTAAAACCAAGAACTGATTATTACGTAACATCAATGTTATTAAGTTCGCGAGATATACTGTTCATCTCAGTTTTCATAGTTTCAATATCACTTTTGAATCTACTAAATGTCTCATCAACAGATTTCTCAAATAATTTCAGTTTATCTAACAATAAATCATTATTGATAATGGATGGGCTGATACTACTTGCGTTTACATTGGGTTGGATATTTTCACGTAGCTCCTTGAGACCATTATGAAACTGTTCTGATAACTTATCAACACGGGCACTCAATTCCTTCACTGTCATATAATAATATAAACTGAAATATAAAAAAACGATCCTAATAATTATATCAACCACAAAACTAATAGATAAACATACTCCGATACCAGTTTCCTTGCAGATTAGGAGTTTCAATATAAAATATGAGTAATTTTATCCTAGCAATTATAAGTAATTTTATTTTTATATGTGCATACAAATGTATAATTTTGTAAATTATGTATGTAACCTGAAATTATGTTTATATCATGTAATGTATCTATACTGATAGATGAATAAAGTAAAAAAAATGCTATACACCCCAGAAATTTTTCCATGTACTCTTTCTAATAGTTCAATGTGAGTTTGATAATATGGTGACCACACTGGTGAAGCATATTGCATAAGTGAATAAACTAATGATAGGTTTAATGTTCTGAAAGCCATTTAGTGTTTCTAGAAATGAAACCCAATAACTCAAAAGACTTACTTCAACTGCGCATTCTCCTTCAGTGAATTATAATATAGTTCAACCATTAGTTGCAGTAATTTCAAGTTGAATAACCGATATCTAACATTGCCGATGAAGTTAGGATTTGAACCCACTTCGTGTGCAATTTTGGAAAGTGCAGTGGATAAGTTCAAATGGAAATGTTAAGTGCAGGTATCTTAGGGATACTCAACAATTTCGAGCAAAAAAATCTTAGATTTCAAGGTGTTTCTTGGAGAAAGGCTCACTGATTTTTTTTTTGAAATGCCATGTTGGACTCGCAATAAAAGCAATTTTGCTTAATACTCTCAATGAGAAATGTTATGTGCTGTTACGAAACTTATGTGTACCCTCTAGGAAATGGAAGACAAGAGTTATAACGAGTTAGCGAGACTTCTTACTACCGATATCTCTTCATCTGCCCGACATATTCTTCATGTTTCTTTATTAAAAAGATGCTTCAATGAAACATTAGTAAGTTATCTATATTTCATTTTCGTACCCAAGTTAAAAAACACTACAAATAATATCACACTACCGTCGACAATATTGTATTTCAAATAAAAATATCAATTCGAATTTAATTGAAAATTGTGTTTTTTCAGTTTGCCTTCTATGAAAGGCCAAATATAGTTATTTGACTTTTTTCACTAGTGTTTCATCTATATCATTGCAATAAGGATTATTGGGGCTTCCTGCAACATAAAACGAGTTCAATCAACAAACATTCCCATTTTGTTTTTTAAATACACAGTTGAATATTTCTACTTATAATTTCTAGTTATTTTCTTACCCTGCAAAAGGTGTTGATGTTGGAGTCGCAGCTTGTTGTGCCAAGTTTCCAAAGCCAACTGTGTTTTGAGTGGCTAAGTTTCCGAAACCAGGACTCCCTGTCGCAGCAGATCCAAAGGCAGCTGAAATAGAACAAAGAATGAAACTTTTGTGGGTAGTTAGATTAGATTAGGGGCTTTCGTATTACGAGCGATCTTTTCAGATCTATTTTGTGTGCCCTCAAGATCATTTAGAGTTCTTTATCTAGCCCTGTCTTTGTTACAAGACTCCAAAGGCTAGTTTTTAAAACTCCCATGAATCTGGGAGCTCTTGGTTTTTGGTAGTTAAAGTGACAATGTTTATGTCCCACTATCAAAATATTGTGCAATTTACTCCCGGGAAATGTAGAAAATTAATTATTGAACACAGTAGTAATTCATGGAATGAAGGCTTTCACGGCTGGAAGTATGGTTATCGGGATTTGAGGCCGTCGCTTAATAGACGCAGCTTGGCTAATAACTTTATTCTGCTTGATTTGTTTTTGTTTTACCTGCGTTGATCGGGTTACCTGACCGTATGTTATGTTACTATTTTCTACATGCCTGATTTCTGTGGTCAATGGTGTTTTTTATTCGAATAACACCACCGCCATACAACCACATCCACATACTACAATCGAGCAGGTAAGGCAGTCACGGCACAGTAATCAGGCAGGTAGAAAATACCACGGCCTCAAACTATACTTCTTGATTGTAGCAGTAATTCATTTATTGGTTAACAGTATATTATGTAATAAGTTTTATAAACGTCTTTTTAGTAACGAGTATATAAAACACGTGCGGTATTGAAGTGTTTAATAAACGAGTGTCTAGAGCAGTTTATAAACGCGTTACGTACGTTATATTTTCTACGAACTCATTAAAACAACATAATTGTATATTTGCAACTTGACAGACATTTTTACTACTAAAATCAAATATTTATCTCAAAAAAGGTCTTTAGGTCTGAAAGCATTACATTTAATTGTTTTTTAAAGAAAAAATTATACTTTTTAACAAATTTATTTTAAATTCTTGACTAAAGACAAGTACAAGGGGCCCGTATATGTGTAGCTGGTTGCTTATGCTTGAAAACTTAGAAACCGCTAAATGTTATTTTAGTTATGTGAGTAGAAAAATAATTTAAATGTTTCCCAATCACTTAACCAGAAAAAGGCATTCATTTAACCATACATTTGAAATATTACATATTGAATAAATTTAAAATTTATCAGAATTTATTCATAAACTTTATTTCGTGTTAATTTATTTTGTTATTTTGATATTTCCGTTAACCAGCTGCACTCCTACGATCAATCCTCAGAAGTGTTCGGGAGACTTTACCTTTAACATGTAATGCCATTTACATAGGCCCTAATTTTGTAGAATGATGGTGAGAATTGTAAATATTCACCAATTTTTGTTTGTTTTTTCACTGACTTAGATTAATTGTATTTATTTTCGGTAATATTAATATTACCATTAGAAAATCTTTTAAAAGTTTGTAATTATTCAAAACAAAAAAGAAGGCATATTCGTCAAACAGTATTTGAAAATATTCCAGAAATGTTGTTTGGCTTTCAATGAGAAGGTTCTAACGAGTTATCCTTAGAAAAATATTAACCTATAGTTTAATGAGAATTCTATAGTCACGAAATTTCAGTGATTTTTTATTCGATTTGATATAACTTGGAATTCAATTCTTTTCCACATTTATTTTGTACTAGTTTCTGTTTTTTAATTTGAATGTAACCCCCCCCCCCTTTCGAATATGTCTGCAATTTGGGAGAAATTACCTTTTATGATCGCACAAACTTCATGTCCTCTACAGGATCCTGCAACTGCGCTCTGGTGGTCGATAACTCCTAAACGGTGCAACTCAAAAATCTTTTTCGAATCCAAGCATATTTCCTTCTTTGAAAAATATTCCGAAGTATACAAGGTGACCCAAAAAAGTGCACCAATCCAAAGTTGTTTTTTGTATTGGCAAGCCCTATATTTTATTACATGTGTTATGTGTTGGGGGAGATTTCACGATTGAAAATTCTGAAACTGATGCCCCAAATGAAACAAAACTAGACAGAAGATAAAAATGGACTAGGAGTAATTTCGAGAGTGAAGTCGAAGTGCCTTTCAAATTTCTTAGCTGATCGGATGATCCCGAAGGGCTGAAGTTTGGCCGTCCGACAACTTTGGAGTCTAGGACAAAAGTCCTTGACACCCACGGAACCTCTTTTCGTTGATTGAGATCGCAGTTTGCACCAACAAATTCGAATCCTTTTTTTTTACGTCGACGATTTGACGGTTGTAACGGAAATTTTGTAGTTTAACGAAAATTGTTCGGAAAAACCATAAAGCTCGTACTCAACTAATATTTGTCAAGTACACACAGAGAGGTACGTTTCACTTGTTCTCCGCTAGGTGGTAAAATTGAAAAAGGCTTGATCGTGATAAAAAAGATGCATGATATGTATTGAAATGATGTTTCAGAATTCTCTGAACTGATCCTTCTCTCATACCCGTAGTTTCTCTTATTTCTCTTTTACTAGCAGTTGTATTTTCTGTGACGGTTAATAGTACATTCAATTGATTTTCCACTTTCACCATTTGTCAAAGAGGCTGGGTACGGTTTGGTTTCAGACAATCCACTTTTTCAGTTTCCAAAAATGTATTCAGTGAATACTGTTTCCATCAGAATGTCTTCTATCAAGATATTCAACCACATGCAGTCTGCTAGCTAGAAGATCCGAAAGTTTCACATATAGGTCGGGAAATTATTCCAGTAATAACTCCTGAAGTATTCACATAGATACCAAAGTGTGATACATCATTAGAAAGGAAATTTTGTGGCCTTTCCACTAATGAAATTAAATGTGTGGGTGTCTATTCGAAAAACCCAAGATATTTTCCAATTTGAGTTTTGATCCATCCGATACACAAAAAGTAATGAAATTGCAACTGTGTATCATTCGTAGAAATTTTTAAGTTGCACTCTTTAGGAGTTATCGACCACCGGAGCGCAGTTGCAGGACCCTGTATATTATTTTGATAATAAGTATTAGAATTGTATGGCATATTCTATATCGCATTCGCATATGTAATTCATTATTATTATATAAAATCCTAAAGTAATACCTGTTGGGGTATTGGATCCAAATACTTTGGGCGGACTTCCAAAAGCAGGTGCTGCCCCAAAGGCAGGTGCTCCCCCAAAACTAGGACTAGCTCCAAAAGCTGGTTGTGGAGACCCTCCAAATGTTGATGCACCGCCGAAAGTAGAAGACGATCCGAATCCACTTTGGCCAACTCCTGTTGCGCCAGTGCTGAAAGGACCGGCCTGCGGACTACCAAAGGAAGTACTGCCGAAGGTGTTTTGTCCAAATGCAGGCTGCTGACCAAAAGCTGGTAGTGAACCAAACGTTGATGTACCGAAACCAGATTGGGTGTTACTCGTATTTGTACCAAATATTGAACTAGATGTCGATGGGGGACTCCCGAAAATGCTTGTTGCACTGCCAAATGGGTTTGCTGGTGCTGTTTCCCGTTGTGCAAAGTTACTTCCACTTCCGAAAATGCTGCTGCTAGTTGTAGCTGCATTACCAACATTCAAATTTCCAAAACCAAACGCACCTGTCCCAGTTGTAGCGGTACTCACGGCAGGAGCGAAACTGAACGTTGACGAAGCAGCAGACGATCCGAATACATTGGAAGAAGAGCTAATGGATGCAAAACCAGTTCCGCCTGAACCAAAAATGCTACTAGCTGTTGTAGTAGTTCCGAAAGCTGTTGTAGTAGTTCCGAAAGCTGGTGTAGCTGCAGAGCCGAATGGTGCTTGACCAAAACCTTGAGCTGTAGTTGGAGGGGTCGAACCAAAAATGGTGGGACTTCCAAAAGTTGTACCGAAAGTACTGGACGTGGTTTTTGGAGTAGCAAAAATAGAACCAGACTGGCCAAATGTGGAACCAAATGAAGACTGTGTAGTTGTTGTAATACCAAATACTGGAGATGCATTCGTTGTAGTGGAAGCAAAAATTGAAGGTTGTGTTGTCGTGGCCGATGTTACTGATCCAAAAATTGATGGTTGGGTACTAGCTGTACTTACTGTACCGAATATTGAGGTTTGTGTAGTGGATCCACCACCAAAGATCGAACCCTGTTGGCTGGTGATGATACTACTTGTAGTTACAGTGCTATTACTAAAAACTGCAGTAGTCGATGGTGTTCCAAATATTTGTGATTGAGTTAGATTTCCACCAAAAGCAGATGCCTGTGTAGTTAAGGGCACACTTGTTCCAAATATCGATGTTGTATTGGAACTTGTCTTGGCTATAGTACTATTACCTCCAAAAATGGAAGTTGAAGTGGGCGCCGGTGTGGTACTACCGCCGAAAATAGATGTACTAGATACAGGAGCAACAGTTGAAACGCCGAATACCGGAGTAGTTGCACTGTTTGAACTAGAACCAAATATCGAAGTACCACTTGTACTAGGAGTAGCTGCAGAACCGAAAACATCTGAAGTAGTGGTTATATTACCGAATCCAAAAACAGAAACTGTAGGTGTCGAATTCTGAGCATTCACCGCAGGAGTTGCAGCAGCAAAAATACTTGGAGTAATGGTAGAGCTAGTTTCTAAGATCGGAGTAGTACTATCAGTAGTTGTAATTATATTACTTGAAATAGATATAGAAGCTGACACCTTTGTATCAGATACAGATGAAGTTAGGGCAACACTGGATGAAGGTGAAGAAGAAACTGTACTTGAGTTAAACGGTGTGCCTATAGGTTCAGATTTGTTAGCAAATACTGATTTGGTTTCTGATGGAATGGTAACAGAGCCCGAAATAAGGGTTGAAGGTGAATTACCGAAAAACGAAGTTGAACTCATAACTGTAGTTGTAGGACCAACAGTTGTGACCGAACTTGTCTCACTCAAAAAAGAAACAGAACTAGCAGTAGGAAGGGAAGAACCAAATATAGATTGTTTTGTGATCGAAGGGGCAACAGCGAATGGCAAGAACGCAGAAGTGGTTGTTGCAATACTCAATGTATTCTGTATCACTGGAGTACTTACCAATAATGGTTGGGTAACAATTGTAGAAAAGGGAGTTGACGATGGAGTACTTCCAAATACAAGAGATTTAGTACTAGAAATACTTCCACCTGATGGTGTTTTGGTAGTGCTCTCAGAAGAAGCCATACTAGCCATAGACCCAAACGAAAAAGTGCTGCTTGATGTACTGCCAAACAAAGGAGCACTTTTGGTTTGAGAAAGAGTTTCGGATGTTGAAGTTTTTTTGGAAACTCCCGTAGTGACATCTGTGCTGGTTTTGGTAGTGCCGCCAAAACTGAAATTTGAGCTTGTATTACTTGAAGTACTAGATGCTACAGTGGGTTTTACGTTGATTGGTGTAATAGTTATACTACTTCCAAAATTAAATTGGGGTGCTTTGAACGAGGGTAGAGACTCAGTGACATTGATGGGATTTGTCTTTGGTATTGTGCCGGTAGGTGTTGAAGCAAAAGAAAAAGTAGGAGTGGTGATACTACCAAGGTTAGATTTTTCGGAGATTTGAGTGAAACTCTGAAGTTTCGTGCTATGAGTAGTGGGAACAAAAGCCGAAGGTGCACTGGGAGGCAGAGTAGGTTGAATAATACTCTGTGAAAAATTACTGAGATCACTTTTTGGTGTGAAAAAGGAGGTCTCGTTGTTTGTTGCCATGGTAGAAGAGACACTTGTTTTTAAGTTTTTGAATGTAAAAGTTCTTTGGGACTCTGTGTGCGCAGGGGTATTTGGTGGGGCACTTGTAGGATTTATGTCTGGTCTATTCTCTTTTGCTAAAGTCGGGTGGGAAAATTCCAAATTTCTCGCAACAGGAACTTTTTGTACAGGAGACATTCGAGCACCCAGTATGGAATAAATTTCTCTGCTTTTACTTCCAGGCGAGAAAGGCAAAGTGGAGTTCATTTGTGGTTTCACAACTGTCACATGTACAACTTCATGAGATTTAAGAAAACCGCGGAGCTTGTTTCTTTTATTAATTGTAAAATGTTTTTCTTTTGTCAATGTTTTTTCATGGAGAGCGCGGTGAGGATCTTCTGGTTCAATCTGAAGGTGTTTCAAATCGTTTTCCATTTTTCTTGTGCTATCTTCCAGAGACAGGAAAAGTGATGGTCCAGTTGATGAAAGTTTTTTTTGTTTGATGCGACTGGATATATCTTTCAATATGTAAATCTGCAAAAAAAATTAAATATTAAAGTGGATCTGAAGAATTATGAATTGTATATTAATGAATCGATTTTATGCAGTTGTTGATCAGAAACCCCAACATTTTGATCACAATATAAGATCGTTTTGTATCGCTGGACGTTCGACGGTAAAATAACATCGCGTTTTTTGGTTAGTTTTTATGCAGACGTTTCCGATAACGTTTTCTATATTTCCGTTGTGTTTGATCACAGGACAGTGGAGACTGTACGTCAACGGAAATAACTTGCTCAAGAAATGGATCCAATAAATTATTTACTATTTGCATAAAAAAGTATAAGAAAAAGAAAGAACAATAAAGAAAACTAATACAGCAATATTATTACCCTGAAAAAAAATAATTGTAGAGAATTGAAGTTAAAACAGAATTAGACTTGGTGCAACCTGATTAGTTCGTAATTCAATAATTTTTCAAGTTGCAGGGATTCTTTTCTTAAAAAATTTAACGAAGTTTTTTTGGAACTACTTTGTTGAAAATGTCAATGAAGTGAATGTTCAAAGTGGGTTTTGTTGCTTTGTAAACAATAATACAGCCTATTTTCAAGTCTCATTAAAATATTTGAGCTGTTCGTGAATAACACTGGTTCAGGGAGCCAAATATGAAAATTATCTCCAGATGTTCAAGTATACCGTAAACCATCATGAAAACTCTTGTATTCTGAGGAAATACAGATAATAATTCAGAAATTAATGACAAATCAATTCTATTTTTTATTACAATGTCAAACTGATTTCAAGCTCACAATAGGAAGTGATCAATACTTAACATAATAACAGCACGACATTCTCCCCTAGGTCATTTATCAAGAACAAAATCAGAAAATCTTGATTGTAGTCTTGAGTGGGTAACACTCTGGTAAAAGTATTATCTCGATGACTGCTATATGAGGAATCAGAATTTGTATTCTGAAGACTATTCTGCACATCGTGATCTGGTAAACTTCGAGAGTTATTGGCACTATCCAAAGAAATGTTATCTTGGATTTCTCCTGTGCTTTACGTTCTACAGGACTTTCTGCACTCACTATGTCATTTTTGACAAGAGTCATTTGAATATTTGAATATCATCCAAATCATATAGCTCTTTCGTTTCATTATTTTCTTCAACATCCTATTCCCTCTTCAAATTTAATAAAAAAATCGCTGGTATATAATGCCGTTTTAATATATAATCATCTTCCAACATCAATTAAAACCTTTGACTCATTATCTTTATTTAGAAAATCACTCACGCTGCTCCTTATTGAGAGAGCCTTTTATGATGTAAGCGAATTCCTCAATGTAAAATTATAGGCTACTTAACATTGATATTAATAATTTAGTATACCATTGACCTAGGTCCTCCAGCCCAAATTTATAAATATGCATATATTATTATGTTTGTAATTGTTGACAAGTCTTGTGACTGCATCTTATCAACAAGTCACTCATCTTATAATATTAATATATAATATGTGTTTTAATTATTTAACAAACTTTGATTGTATTTAATCTATTGACAAGTCACATATTCATTATATTTTTCTTTTATCTTTCTTACCTTTATGTTATATAAATTATTGTAGGAATCCATTTTGTAAAACTTTGTCCATGAGATGACAATAAAGGATATTTTGATTGATTGATTGATTGAACATCATTTCCGAATTCATCAACAAACTTTTTGAAAAATGAGGCATTTCAAGTTATACTTTTGGACGCTTTGACGTAGAAACATGAATAAAAAACCGATTCGAGGGTTTCACTAATACTACTTTTTGAAATGAAAAATATGGAGATTACTCAATAGGGGGCGCGGGGAGGCTCATCGACTCAAAATTTTTAAATGGCATGGGGGTCAAGTGGCACATCGTTGAAAAGAAAATTCAATTCTCTTTACAACCATCAATTTTTTTTTAATTTCGTTAATATTTTTTTTGCAAATATCGAAATATCCAATATAAATGCGAATCTGTATACTACTCATACCTCGATAAATTTGAACGGTTTGATGTGGACCAATGAAACCAAAAATTTTTGAAGGGTATTACCGATACTACTTTTTGAGATAAGAAACATTGCAATTACTCGACAGATGGCACTGGGGGCACATTAACTTAAAAATTTCGAAAGGCATAAACATCGAAATTGGGAAAAAAATTATGGACAAAATTCAAAAGTATTTAAATGGTTGTAAAGAGAATTCAATTTTGAGTCGATGGCCCCCCCCCCCCCGCGCCCCCTATTGAACAACCACCATATTTTTCATTTCAAAAAGTAGTATTGGTGAAACCCTCCAAACGGTTTTTTATTCATGTTTCTACGTCGAACCGTTCAAAAGTTAACAGGGGGGGGACTATTAAAAGCCGCACTGTATATTTCTGAAATTTTCGATCTGTGGATTTCTATGATAAAATAAGGTAGAGGATCAAATGGCAGGGTGAACTTGTTCAAAGTTTTCTGCTTATAAAGAACTTTATCACCTACTACGAATTGAGATTTCTTAACACCACTTTTCTCATCTGCATACATCTTTGACTTCAATTTGTTTTTTGCATCTAATTTTCTAGCTTCCAAATCGATAGTCATTTCTGTTTCGATTTCTTCATGGAAACTTGGTATAGTTGTATTAATTTGTCTCCTGAACAATAAGTCATAAGGGGATTTTTCAGTCATGAATGCTTGGTAGCTCTATAATTCAACAAGAATTCTAGTTCTACGTATATGTTTAATTTGCTCAATACTGCACACTACACAGTTTTTTTAATGGTCCAGACAGTCCTTTCAACCAGACCGTTCGTTTCTGGCCATAGTGGAATTATGCGATGGATGGTGATTGAACTTATAACAGTTTGCAAAATTGGCAAACTCCTTACCCTGAAAAGGTGGTCCATTATCAGTTTTGAGTTTGAGAGGGATTTCAAAAATTGAGAATAATGATGATAATTTTCTTATCACAGTTGTTGAATCCAGTCTTGACATTTCGTAACATACAGGAAAACGGGAATACTCATCAACAACAATCATCATGTATTTCCCACTGGGAAATGGTCCAGCAATATCCATTGCGAGATTTGTCCACGGTTTTGAAGGCAGATCAGAACTGGTTTTCTAGAAAACGATGGTGTAGTCGCTTGGCATAAATGGCAATTTTCGACTTCTTCTTCAACTAACTTATCTAGCTGAGGAAACCAAACTTTACTGTATAGAAGTTGTTTTGTTTTCACCACACCACGGTGCCCACAATGAGCTAATTTGATGACGTTCTTCCTGAGAGTCCTTGAAATGAAAATTTTTGTTTTTCTTTGAATAATGCCATTACTAGATGTTAACTCCAGACGAATTGGCTTGAAAACTTTGTGGTTCTGGGATGTCGAACATTTTTCAACAAAAGAATGGATTGCTTTCATCAACATAAGGGATTCTTCATCAATGGTCATTGCTTGTTTGATCTCTTCTAAGAAATAGCTTTGGGAATCGAAAATTTATGATAAAATTCACGTATTCTTTCGGAAATTCAACATAACTGCCCTAGTCGTAGTAAAGGATGTCTTGACATATAGTCTGATGGATTTTCTGAACCTATTTGATGCTTTACAATAAAATCATATGTAGAGTTCTCAACAGAAGTCTCTCGATTTTAGCAGAGGGAATAATCCAAGGGTTTTGTAGAATACTGACCAATGGCTGTAGAACAAAAATAGTTCTGAATAAATAGATATGGAAATGTTCCTTCGTCCAAGCAACAGCTACCATCTGTTTTTCTATTTGGCTATACCTTTCTTGTAGAAGCAAAGCCGTTTTTCTTGCATTTACGGTAATGTTCATAGTATTCAAAAATATCTCAAATCGATCTATCCACTTCTGCCACTTTGGTCCCAAGTTTGCTGGATCTGACTGTGTATCGAAAGGTGGAAATGATAAATTGAAATTTTCCATTTCTAAACAGCTCAGGTTTCGTTTATCGTTGCCGAATACTCGTCGCCAATGTTGTGTTCTGAGGAAATACGGATAATAATTCAGAAATTGATGAAACCAGTATTATTTTTTATTACAATCTTAAACTGACTTTCTATTTCAAACTCACAATACCAAGTGGTCAATACTTAACATAATACAACATGATAACAACTACAGCTGAATAACAGTACAGATCGTACAAATGATGAACACTAATGACATTTAAATGTATCAAATGTAATATTAGCTGTCTTGGAGCCATTGCACCAAAAATATCAATTTTAGTGAATTTGTTAATTAGGAGGGTTTTTCTTCGAATGGCAAAAGTAGGGTATGTTTGTTTTTAAAATTGTTAGATATCAATTTGGTTATTACTGATACACCCTGTACAATTATTATTTATACCATTGGATAGCATTTTTTATAGACAAGTAAGGTTTTACGATTTGAACTTTTTTTGTTGGGGTGAGTGGGGCCTAGAGGGTTGGTGAGGGTGAGTTCTCTTCATGTCATTTTACTTCCCCCTCCTTATCCTAGAAACGTTTTGAGCATTTTTTGATAACATCTTTCGTTTGTGATATATAGCCCATTGTAAGTTTTTAAATTGCCACACTGTATATTATACCTACTATATTTCTATTAGATAGAAAAAGTTAATAATACTAAATACTGGATGTATTTATTATTCAACTATTCGGCAGCCAATCTTTGAGTTTAAAAAATCTCATATTAGATTTTGGTAACAAATAAACAGAACCATCAAGGTTCACTTTCTGAAGATAAAAAAAAATAAAGTAGCAAAGTAACACCTACTTGTCTTTGTAGAACTGCATTCTGCCTAACCATAGATTGAAAAATGGCCTCCATAGTGGGCATCTGCACTCTGTGAGTTTTTTTTGCATAATCCTGAAAAAAAAAACACTGACATGCTTTCAACTTTGTTTTAATCACACATTTATTAGATATATCTATACTAAATACCTGAAATTTTTCCCATTGTTCGTCCAGAGCTTTATTGACCTGTGAAAGCTGCGACTCCAGATAGTAAATCAACCTTTTCATGTCAGATTGCCTTTTTTCCGTAGCAGAATTAAGAGGTTGAGATTTCAAAAGGAGAGTCATGGTCTCATCTTTTGAAACATTATATCGTGATAAGGCTTCTTCATACCAAGCCCAAGATAAAATAAGATTTTGTTTTAGGTTATGTACCTTAAACAACAAACTCCATTTGAATACCTTGTTAGTAATTACAAGCACAATAGATAAAATCATACCTCAGCATTTTCACCTAAGCTAATATCCACAATCTCCTTGATGAATTCGTCCAATGCCTCCATCTGCTTCAACATCTCCAGTTTTTCCTGGTCACTTCCAATATCAATTTTAATCCTTCTACCTTGATGTAACAATGCTTTCAATTCAGAGTCCAAAGCTAAACACTCGTCTTTTACCATTTTTGCTAAGAGAGCATCAGTTTCTTCCTTCACCCTCTCATCAACAATCGCCTTGGGATCAGAAACTTGTTTCAATGGAGGATTAACTGGTTTTGCTAAAACCTTTGATTCAGCCCTAGGTATTTGTGGTGTTGAAGTGAATGGTGTACTATGAGTTGATGAGGAGATGGAAGTGGGGATATTATGAGGTAATTCAGCAACAATAACTTTGCTCTGAGATAACGAAGGTGTGAAGCTAGGAGTGTTCACTGCAGCGAAAATTGAAGAATATTTGTTGCTTGTGGTTACAGGAGTTGAATCCTTGGGAGTAGGAGTTATGACAGTATCACCTACTAAAAAACTGTTAGGCTGAGACGTTTTGACAACAGGCAAAACAGCTTGTCCACCAAACACTGCTTGAGTATCTGTTTTGGGAGCGAAAAATGAAGCACCAGGGTTTGCTAATGAAAACGGCAGCTCGGTAGTACTTGGCTTCGATGAGGTAGAGAGAGGGGCAGATGTTTGTGGATGTAGTGCAGGATTGTTAAATAGTTGGGTAGATTTAACATTCTCGGTTTTAAATGGGCTTGCCTGTGCCTGTGGTATTGTAAAGGTTTGAGATTCAGAGATAGTATTTTGCGGAGTTCCAAATGAAGTTTTACTCTGCTGTTGAGTAACGAGTGTAGCTGAAAATGAAATGATAGGTATCTTCTCAGATCAATAAAAAAAAAACCAGATAGGCCTGATGCTATGTAAATACCACATTCAGTGAAGCGAAGACAACTGTGTTTATAAACATTCACCTCCTACCTCTGTTGTTTTGAAACCGACTCTCTCAATCAATCAATGCGAATCATTTATATTTTATATTTAGATTTATTATTCTAAAAATTCCAGAGAAATATTTATTACCAAAAAGATGAAAAAAAATCTTCTATGCAGAAGATTTATATTGTTTTCAACTAATAAAATAGTGGGCAACCTGAAAATTTCAACCGGTTACCATAATTTTTTCACTCTTGGCAACACCGCATTGACAGCGAACTCACTGCCGAAATAACGCCGTTTTTGCAACACAAACTTACATTCCATTGAATATTGAAGTGAAATAGGTATTAATGAATAATTTATACAAACTGAAGAGAAGTTGGAAATATGGTGTGATCAAATGAAATATCTGATCAAATATTGACCACCAAACTATACATGTTTAACAGCTCATAAATCAACTTTAGACATATATTTCTGGGAATGTAAGCTTCCACAACTATATGTAGTATTCACCTTCTTATTTCAATTACAGTCTTCATGCAGCCAAGTAACAATGAACAAGTAGGAGTTGGTAAAATTTTATTTTTTTATTTAAATTGTACAAGATTTCTCTCTTGTGTGCAACTAGTACGCAGATGACCACTGATTAGTCAACATGATGACAAAAGATAAAACTAAAAAAAAAATCAGTTTATTGCCTAACAGGAGAAATCCCAATTACAAGACAAAGTATATACAGTGTGACCCATTTAAGATGGAAGCATAAAACTTACAAACTTACATTTTTCAACCGATTAGATTGATTTTTGTTTCGTGAGGTAGACATCCAAGAAGTCTACTAGGACACCAAATTTCATGAATAAATCTCCGTTTCCAGGGCCATCTAATTTTATTTTTCAAGGTCAAAAATCTAGAAAAATTACTAGCGATTTTTCCAGAAAAAATCTGACCACACCACTGGATTCGCGACATTTTCAAATGGTTCATATGTCAATTACGTTGAAACGCGTCAATGAATAAAAAAGTTATAAGGGAATGAAATTTGAAAAATATGCCGTTTAATTAACCCACCAATTCAATTTCAGAACTTTAATGTATTGGTGATTTGGTGTATAGATTTGTTCTATATGGTTGCAGGTAAAAGCTTCAAGACTCTTTTCTGCTACTCTGGCGTGGAACGTGGAAATCAAGTTTGTACAGAATATCAGGACAGTCTATCAAACTGTGTATAATTCTAAAAATGAAGATACAGGAATAATCTATTCTCCTATCTTCTAAAGCTAGGAAAGAGAACCTATGGAGAAGTATTTTGTTGCAGCAACCTTGCTGGGGGTAAACACCATCTAATTTGAAGATCATGTATTTCATAAATTTTCTTTGGCACGATTCGACTGCTTGAATTTGCACGTTATATATTGGAGCCCATATTAGAGATCCATATTCCAGCCTTGATCTTACAAATGAGTTGAAGAGTTCAGTGAAGCAATCAATATTTTGAAAATCATTGCAGGTGCGAAATATCAATCCTAGCATTCTTTTGGCTTGTAGAGTGATTTTATTTATATGTACGGAGAAGTTCAGCTTAGGGTAAAACCAGATACCCAAATCTTTGATTTCTGAACATTGAGGATGTGATCGTTTATTTGGTAAGGATAAAGAGTAATATTTGATTTTAGACTGAAGGTCATGTATTTACATTTCTGTATGTTCAGAAGTAGCTTATTAACTTTGCACCAAGTGTAAAGGGAATCAATGTCCTACTGAAGTACTAGGCAGTCATCCAATGAAGAAATGGGTCGGAATAACTTCAGGTCGTCTGCGAATAACGTTATATAGCTTGACAATTCATCGTATATATCATTTATTAATATAGAAAAAAGAAGTGGGGCTAATACACTTCCCTGGGGTGCACCGCTAGATGCTGTGAAGGTGAATGATTTGTGACCTCGATGTTCAACATATAATTTTCTGTCTGTGAGATAGGAATCAAAAAATGACAAGAGTGGTTCGTCTAGACCGAAAACATCCAGCTTGTTCAGTAATATTTTATGATTAATTTTGTCAAACGCCTTTAAGAAGTCCGTATAAATAGTTTCGACTTGTGTACCGTTTTCGAAACTGTTGTATATTGTTTGAGTGAAACACATCAAATTTGTTATTGTCGATCTTTTCTCTATGTCAGTTTCCGAAAATGATCTGACTGATACTATTGGGTTATTTGTTATTATTATATTATTACGTTGTATGGAAGTCTGGTCGATTGTCACAAAAACACTCTCAAAGAAGTTTGCAAAGGCAATGACTATTTCGTGTGGGTTATTAAATTCCACACCGTTTAGAACCCCTGGAATTCTAGAGGAACCTTTTTTGCTGTGAATATAAGACCAAAAATTCGATGGGTCAGATTTAATTGTGTTTTCTGCTTTTATTTTGAATTCCTTATAAGCTTTGGATACTTGTGATTTTATTGACTTTCGAAGTGATCTGTATTGATTATTATCGTTTTCTGATTTTGTAGTTTTAAATTTTTTCAAGATTTTATTTTTGAGTCTTATGTCACGTATTATGTTTTTGTTGTACCAAGGTGGGTATTTATTTATGTAATTTTTTTTCATCGGAACACATTGATTTAAAATTGGGTTGATCATTTCATAGAATGTTTCCACTGCAGAGTTGACATCAGAGAGATTATTGAGCGGTAACCAGTAAATTAGCTTTACGAAAGTTATAGTGAGAAAAGTTCTCATTGTAGGTGAAATTTGTGGATAGCTTTGTAATTTTTACAGAAAATTACAAGGCAGGATGATACATAACCTCCGTTAAGAAGGGTAGGTCGTCGGAGCAATTGATATTTGACAGAATTAAGTCTAGAGTACAGCCTGACCTGTTGGGAACTGTGTTGTGCTATTTCAATTCAAAAAAGCTGACAAGGTTTCTAAGAGCCAAGAGAGTAGCGATGAGTTGTCTTCTTCGTTTACAAAGCTAAGTTCGTTAAAATCACTAAAAATTATCAAATTACTTCCATATAGGTTTCCAAGAGACTCTAGCGTCTCGAAAAAATTAATTTCATGTTGAGTACTTACAACGGGTGGAATATATACTACAATTATAAAATAAGTATTATGTTTAAACGTTACTTTGCAGCCAACTACTTCTATAGAGTAAAACAACTGTCGGTATGCGGAGAGGTCAATTTTGGTTGCAATACAATCTGATCTGATTCCGAGTAATACTCCCCCGCCTCGAGACACTCCGTTTGCTTCGAGATTACGGTCGGATCTGAACACTAGGTAATTGTCACTGAATAGTTCGGAGTTATTAATGTTGTTTTGAATCCAGGTTTCACTAATTCCTACAATGTGATAGTCTGCAATAGATGAGGCTTTGTAGAATTCGTGGGTTTTTGTATTTAGTCCTCGTACATTCTGGTAGTAGCAGTATAGATGGGAGTGGGTCTCCTTGTTAGACAATTTTATTGGTTTTTTACAATTTTGGGTTCCCTACTGATGTACTTAATTCGTAGATTGGCCTCCCCATTGGCGATACGGTTTAAAAATTCTTGTTTGATTTTTTTGTAATGCTTCACTTGATTTCGTGTTTTATCACTCGTAATTGTGAGATTCCTGAATTTTTCCATATTTTTCAAAGCTTTTGATTTAGAAATGATTGAATAGGCATCACTTGGAGAAGATAAGAGTTTTATGGTTCTTCTGCTTGAGGTTACGTCAGGACGTCCTAATCTGAAGGCTTTCATGTCATTGATATTGAGTGTGATTTCCGGATTTACAGTATTGATTATTTCGTGGACGGATGTTTTATCGGCTGTTTAATCATTGGTATTTTCAGGAAGACCAAATAATATTATATTTTTTTGCGTGATTCTCGATTTCGTGACTTCAGCTATTATTTCATTTAGTTCAATAGGATCATTTCCACCTATCGCAGGTTTAGGGACTGTCCTATTTGCTTCTTTCAATTGGTTTATTTCAGATTTAAGAGTGTCCAGAGATTTCATATTTGTTGGTATCATCAGTAGGCCGCTGCAGCAGTCCTTGCACAAAAATCTAAGAATCCGTTTCCTTAGTTGCATGCACTTCAGTTCGGATGCGCTTAGCTCCGTACAAGCCACTTGGTTATAAATAGGCCTTTTGCAAGAGTCGCATTCATAATAGTTGTCTTCAATAATATCTATAATATCTAAATTGCATTTGCAACAATTCATTGCCATAATGGATTGTTTGGGAACTTGTGGTCTGCCCTGTATAAGTAAATCTATTGTTGGGTCGAAAAAGAAGGCTAATTGGCAAGTGTTTGTTTTTTATTGGCCTGCTTTGTTGAGTTTTGTTGCGCGTCTGGATAAAAAAAACAGCACTTTGATTTTTACTCTGCTGCACTTATGTTCAAATTCACGAGGATGAGTTATATGCACCAACTATCCTGATTTATCACCGTGTCGGCGAGGATTTTCTGGTTTCACTAGTAAAAGTTTCAACTCAAAAAACGCGAATATAACTATATTTACGACTGTATTATCGGGAGATTCGTAAAGCTCGTGACCGAAATGTGTTTTTGACAATAGACAAAATTCGTGACTGCTATGCTTATAAGACGTTTGGTTTATTTTGTGTGAAACGCGGATATTTACAAATGAAAAGTAGAAATAAATTATGCTTTTCTGCATAAATATAAAATATGTTCGACTTCTGACTATTGCTCATGTCTACTTAATATTTTTTCCTTAAATCCTTAATTTGGTATGCATTAATACTTATTTTTTCTTACTTGTAAATTGATACTTTTTATTTAATAATCATTACTGGAAGCTGAATAGAAAAATGATCAAATTAGTTTGTACCAAAAAGTTACTTCATTTAAAAAATTATTTTATATTATACCTGTATCATAATCCGTGTTGATTGCACAAAAATGGTACGAAATTATCAAAATTATAACACTTTGTGCTAGAAAGCTTGTTGCTGTGTAACAATGCTAAGTTCCCAATTTTATCGTACGAAATGTTGAATAAAGCTTCATGTCAAAAATACTTGTCATCAGATATCCATTAACTACTTGGTTAGATGCAATAAAATATAAGGAACATTATCTTGATCTAAAATTAAATTGAAGCATTGTTTCTGAAGTCACGTTGGCATAATAAAAAATAGCTTTTTTCTACATTCATTCCAAAAGGAAAACTTTATTGAACTATATTTAGTGGAAAAAGAAGTTCTTTGTTGCACTAATGCAATAAAGTTTTTATTCCACTCATCTGTCATTCTACTTCAACGTGCTGTCATCATGACAAACTTAAATGTTCAAACTCACTACATATTTAGCAGATATTCTGTGAGATTGGCAATACGTTTTAAATAGTTACATATTCTATATTATTTTGTATTGATGTTAGCAGCCAGAGTTAAACAAACAATGCCTTCTCGAGAATAACTCCATAGAGCAAACTGTCTGTACTATGACCACACCTAGTGATAACATACTCACTTACGGCTACTATGATTTTGATTTTTATAATGCAACTGTGGTTATAGAAACGTCTGTCAAAAATTAATTCTGACAAATACAGAATAATTGAAAGTTTTAAAATGTGTATTGTTAATAGATTATATTGATCTGTTTCAATGCAAATCGATAGTAATGATTAATTATTCAAGTTGAGCTTTTAATTTTCCCAAACCTAGTCCGGCATCTTAATAAATCATTCTTTGCTTTTTGCATAAACGTAGAAAAAAATTTTTATGCAACGTGCAAAATTGTTTATTGCTCGCCAAGTTACTTTTTGCACTTGTTGCATAAATAACTGTTTGAACACTTGGATCGTTTAACGGCACTCCGCTTTAAACTCGTGCGTTATAAAGGCTCACTTGTACACTTGTGTCATAATATGCTATTTTACTTGTGGAGAAAGATTTTACAATGTATCGTCAACTTATTATACAGTATTGTGTATTTTTCTAGAAAAAAATAAGCTGAAAATTCCATATTGAAAACTTTTTAATAAAATATTTCTCAGAAATTATTTGTCAAGATAATTGGCGTTTATTTTATAGGAATAAACTGTCACAAAATGTAGAATTGATCATAGTCACAGAAAAAATAGGAGAATTGAATCTAAAAGATCTGAAATCAGTATTTTCAGTGAGGCAGAGAAGGCAACAAATTTTGTCTAAAAATCACGCTCTCTAAAATAATAGCTGTTAGAAAAGGTTTCTTGAATAATATTTATTCAGGTCTTTTTAGTAAATCGCGATCTGCACAACATAAACAGACACCAAATTTCAATATACTTGAACAAACCATACGTCAATAAACATGTTAGCTTTCTTATATTATTCCTGGGATCATAAATCACAAAACTCGTCCGCCAACTTGAATCCCGAAATTTTGATAACAAATGGAATAGATGAAAATTTCGCATTTCTCCCAAGATCGACTTAACCAATATACTTTCCTTATTTCTCCATGAAAATAAAGATAAAAGTGGTTTTAATCCCCTTAAAAAATGACGGCATTGTGCCGGAGGTGTTTTGTTTTGGTTCAACTGTCAGAAACCCAACACATAACAATCCCCGCGAGAGTTATCTTCGGTTCACAACAATATTCGTATAGTCGGCATCAGGCCTATCTAGGGGTTTTATATAGATAGATATAATGATTATTCAGAGTACATTTATGAAGTTGAAAGCTAACAAAACTATGTCAATTTCAATAGACGCGCGTTTCGCCTGCGAAGGTAGCATCATCAGGAGCTGTAAGCTTTCTAAATTCAAATAAAGGTTGCTAAGAAATCTGCTAATACGACTCTGCTCAGGTACGATTTTGCACCCTAATTTGGGACGATTAAAGTCAAAGTCAAAATATACTTAATCAGAAGTAATAAAAATGTATAGACAAGGCTGTATTAACTTGCTTGAATTGAATTAATAATTATAAACTATACTCCCTCCCACCTATACATAAGCCCAGTTGAGAGGAAACACCACCCACTATATGCACTCTGGGGCGACTTGACAATATAAGTGGCTCACTTGCTATTTTAACTTCAGAAAAAACCCACATTACCACCAAAGAGTTCTTGATGAATGAGGGGATGCAATAATATAATCATAAAAAATAAATACATGAACATCAATCATTACACCAAGGACCCTTTCATTAAGGCAAGCACAATTCTCTGGGCTCAACCTTTTCTATTATTATGATAAATAAATAATATTTTGTTATTTCAACAAATATACAAGATTGACTTATGACACTGTATGCAGATAACACTTTGATGGTTACCAATTTGTTATCTATATTTTGTATTGTATAAGACCTATCCTATATCTTTTTGTAAGTTCAAAAGAATTAATAAAGACCTTACCAAAATATCAACAAACTGTGTTGACAAAATGGAAAACTGGTGTGACATGACAATGGGATAATTTTGAATATAACATCAACTAACTTTGTATTATTTTCTCCTATAACATATAAATCTGGCATTAGCCTGCTACAAATAATAATGAATTACTTAAGCAAAACAGTTCAATCAGATTTCTGAGTTTATATGGGTGGCCGGTAGCTTGGCAGTCTAAGACGCAGGCCGTTCAGAGCTTCAGTATAGCGGTAGTCGGTTCGAGCCCCATGTATCTACGAGGAATTTTTTCTCAAGTACTCAATATCGGAATCGATAGGTGACCACAGTCCTTGTTGAAAGCAAGTGTATTGTGTGTAGTCTAGATGCCAATCTCGTCTAATGCTAGCTTGGAGTGCACGCCGCCCACCCGAGGTGGTGCTGTAGGTTTTTCCGGGTTTTCCTGCAGCTGCAAAGTGAATATGCCACCAAAAATCAGTAAGTCGCCCCGGAGCGCCACGGCAAAAAAATTCGCAATTTCTCAACTGAAGAAAGGGATAAATACTGAAGCTACAATGGCATTACTATAAATTCTTTATAGCTGCAAGTGTGAAAATATACACTCCCATGATGCGCATTAGTCGTTCGACAGACAATCCAGTAATAAGGCACTCAATATCACATGATTGCACATGAAGTGGAAATTTCATATTTGCAGCTATGTTTGCCAAACTGTACATTAATATTTTAAGTACATTAAAAAAAATGTAGACTGTAATACATCCTTTCTAATAAGAAACGTTTCGCATCTTTCCTGGACTCTGATGTTACTCTATAGTTGCCACTTGTGGGATGTTGATTCGTGCAGTGTGACCACCTTGTGACTTGATTGAAACCACAAATATTTGGTTGGCTTCTATTGGTGGCCTGTTTGTTGTTTCTCTTGCAACCAATTGTTGCACATCCTTGCACTTGGCAACACTATACTGATGAGGGATATCTTACTGAAAGCTATGTTCAATTAACTTTTTTTTTAAATGGACCCTTTGACTCAATCGGTAACTTTTTTTAAACGTACAGGGTGAACTACAACCAATTATAGAAAATTATACAGTGTGCTCTCTCCTCCAATAGAAGTGGAAAACTAAGTGAAATTTGAACCAAATAAATAACCTTTTGACAAGTAGTAAAGCGCCGCTCCTGGATGTCAAGATTTGTAAAGCCAGAATTCCTCTGATTATTTATCAAATATCACATTTAAGTGAAAAAAATATATGTATCACAACTATTACCTTTTTCTTGTAAAGAACCCTTATCCTCTTCTATAACAAACTGTGCCAACCCACTTGTATCTTGTACATTATCAACCTGACAACAAATACTAGGTACACCCTGTTTTAGATTCACAATATCAAAGATGCACAGGACTCCATGGTGTGAAAGAATCAGCAGATAGGGACAGGGAGGTATGGTGTCCTCACCCCAGGGGACGGGTTTGGAAGGACTAATGTCCAAAGCTAATCCAACAGGTAGAGTATCTTGCTTATCGGAACTCAAGGGGAGTTCTGCTCTTGCTGAATCGGAAATTATCCACTGGGTCCAGATATCAGCCACGGAACCAAGAACTCCGACTTCTGTACTATTCGATGAAGCTACCATCAGAAGATTCCTATGAAATAAAAAGCTATCTAATACCTTGAACTGAAACAAACTATCTTCATGATAAAAAATATTGTCAGTTTGTAGAAATGGGTCTATGTATAAGCCACAGCATTCAATTCTCCTCCCAAGTTATTTTTTGATCATTAGGACGCCTAGATTTACTAAGACTTTCTCATATTTAAGATATATTCAATTATAATGTAGGATCAGCTGGCATTAGACTTTTGTCTTACCTTGTAATTAGCTTATTACAAACTGAATTTCTTTGTCTGTTGGAATTTGGTTTTGGTTTTGGTACTCGCTCTATGAAGGCTCATTCTTCAGTGCTAAAAATTGTTCTTGATATAATTTCCAAATTTGTTTTTCATTTTGACCGCCATCCTTCTTTTTCATCTAACCTTCAGTGAATATTTCATTTTTTCTGATGAATTGAAAAAGGAAAACTACAACCGTCCCCAGCATTCTTTTGTTTATCTATCCATGCCATATTACAGAACATCACTAATGAGTTTAACGGTTGGTATTTGTGTGATGGATCTTTTGGTGGTGAAGCTCACATATTTCTCGTAACAGCTAGAACTTTACCAACGTGCCACCATGGCCCACCTTGTAGGCTTTGCCGAAACGGAATATTCTAGCACTGTTCAAATTGACAATGTTTCCAACAGTGATGAATATGAAACTTGTAACATGTCTTACGTCAGTGAGAAGGCGAGAAAGCAGCGGCAGGTTCTTGGTTTGTTTTTAACAAATTTTTCTACATTTATCCACATTTCTTATTATACTTTATTAAATTGTGTACCATTTGAATATTTTGTATATATTATTATGGTTATACTTAATCATGTGTTTATTAGATTTATTATCTTAAATAAAGCTGTATTATGAATAAAACTTCACTCACCAATGTTGCTGCATTATCATATAGAACTGCGGTACCCTACCATTCCCACTGTAACAAACGTCATCGTAGTTCGTATAACTCGTCTCACCGGTTTTTGAGGAATCAACAACGACCAATTTTGCTTGTCCGTCTGGTTCTGCAGGTCGATATACTCCAATAAACTGATAGTTGGAAACCCACTGCAATGAGATGAGAGAATGTGGGCCTTCCAAAGGAGGCTTGTTAATTATTTTGACAGCTTTGAGGTCAGGTTTGTACTGGGTGATTTTACCATTTCTGGAGCCAACAGCGATCTGTTTTCCTTTGGGGCTCCAGCAAAAACTTGTTGTTTCTGCAGCAGTAGGTAGTTCGTTGATGTCGACTGAATTACCTAACAAAATATTTGATAATGCTGTATTACTCACTACAACTATTATATAAAAAAAAAACAGCCCAGAAAAAGGTTGTGAGGAACAAATTGAAAGAAATGATAAAACTAATAATAGACATGTCACTCATATAACTACACATTAAAATCAGGTGAAGAGAAGGGAGAAACATAAGTATACCTGTGCAGGATATTGAAATAAAATTAAGAAGAAAAATTAGTTTTCAAGCTCCAGCATTAGGAGAGCTAAGAAAAATTTTTAAATTCCGTTTAAACTTGTTTAAGGAATTTGAGGATTTGATTTCTAGGGGCAGCTGATTGAATCTCTTCAGGCCTTTGAAAAATACGGATGTGTATGACTCTTTGCCGCCAGTGGAATGTGGAAATCATTTCGTGATCTTGTATTGTGGGTATTTTTAACGATATTTCTTAAATAACTTGGAGCAGTACCTGATTTTACTTTGAATATGAATATTAGTGTATTATACTCAAAGAAGTCATCTATTGACAACCACTGTATTTCCTTTAACATGTGCCCAATGGATGTTCTCTTTGAGCATGTGAGTATGATTCTCATAGCTCGATTTTGAAGTTTCCTAAATCTGGACATTTTATTTTGATTGAGTAGGTAAAGTATTGTCGAACAGTAGGTAAAATGAGGTAATATTAGGGTGTTGCACAAAATAGTTTTGGCCCATCTTGTCAGAAAAGTAGAACATCTACAGGGTGTTTTGCGAGAGTCAGTTAAATATTACTGTAAGTGACCAGTCAATTGAAATGGTACAGAAATTTAAATATTTAGAAGTAATTATAGATAGACAGCTCAAATTTAAAGAACATGCAATCAATTTAATTAAAATCATTTCATACAAAATCAACTACTTATATACAGGGTGACCCAGGGATCAACTAATTTTTTGCAAATACCTACATTGAAACTTGTGCATTGAATTACACAGAAATTATTCAAGGAACATTAATTACTTCCTATAACTAATTTCTTTAGTAGAACTGACGTTCAGAATTCTTTTATTGTTGAAAAAGGTGTTTTTATTCGACATTTTTATGTTTTTTTTTTTTTTCAATTCTCCCTTCTATTTCTCTCTTCTATGTAAGTTCTGAAGGAAAAAATTGTAATTTGATTGTAATGGACGAAATAAAGTAAAGAGCTTATGGAAGTTGGGAAGAATAGTGAAGGTTTTTCCCGGCTCCGATGGAAGAATAAGAGTAGAAGAGGTGAAAACAAAAACTGGAATTTTGAAATGTCCCGTTTACAAATTGGGAAAGGTCGCTGACTGTGAGGCTCCTCTAGAGGGGGAAAATGTTAATTCGTCAAGTCAGTGTGGTAAATTTGGTTTTTGTTATGTTCATTTTCTTGTCATATTCTGATAATTAATATCAGACAAGAAAGTTACGAAATCAAGTCAGTTTCAAGTTAGTCATACTTTCTGTTCATAAGTTCATTTATATCGACAAAAGTAGTCAATCATATTTTACAGCAATTGTTTAAATAAGCAACGGATATTTTGGTATTCTACTGGTTGATTTTTCATTTTTGCGGAAGGCATTGTGGATTTTGCTTTTGAAAAGTATAAAATTATTTAAGTTATTTTTGAAATTTTTGTAACTGTGTGCTGCCAAAGCCAAATGAATCACGGGGTGTTTCGTCGATGAGACATTTCATTAATTTTAAAGTTTGTTGTTTGCTAAGGAGTTAATTTCTATTTTTGTATTTATGGAAAGTTTTGAAATTTACTTAGTTAGCAATTTTAAAAAAAAAAGTTATTATTCTCACCAAAAGATAAGATGATAAGATATTTTTTCACCTTCAAAATACAATAAGGATATATATGAGACAGGCACTGCAAGTAGCATATTCGATTTGTTTAGGTAAAAAAAATATATAAATGAATAATAAATAAAATACATGTACAATTTTGAATTATAAAGTCAGGCGTAACATTTTTTTTTATTTATTTATTTTTATTTATTTATTCATACGGGATAAACCCCATTATAAGGTAAAATTACAATGAATATAAACTAAAATCGATAAAAATTTATTGCTTAATACTAAAAGAAATACAGAATGCTATAACAGTAAACAACTGTGTGGAGCAAATAATACAAACTGTATTAGAATGTAACATTTCGAAACGGGTTACAACATTACATAAACTATCACCAACTTATATTATTCAATGACTTTTTAAAATGATCAAAAGAGACTCCAAAAATACTGATATCTTTGTCATTCAATAACTTTAGGGTTCTTTCCAAGGGTGAATGCTTGCCATAATTTGTAAGATGGAATGGTATATGAAATAAGTTGCTGTGTCTGAGATTTCTGTAATTCAAGTAATTCAGGACAAGTCATCAGTCCATTTAGCAGCTTGAATACATAGCAGAGATCTGCGTGATTTCTTCTGGTTTGTAATGATTCTAGACCCATTTCTTGCAACAAAATAGAATAGTCATGGTTGTGTACTCGAATTCCCAATTTAAAAGCACAAAATCTTAAAAATTTATTTTGCACTCTTTCTAAAGTTATACTGTGAACCTGATAAAAAGGAGACCAAATGATACATGCATAATCTAACTGAGATACTACTAGAGATAAGTATACCCTCTTTAGTGCTTCCATGGAAAAACCTGAACAATTACGTAGAATGAGACCTAGTGTTTTGGACGATTTCACACTCGTTTTGTTTATGTGGTCAACAAATCTGAGTTGTTCATCAAAAATGACCCCCAAATCTTTTATATTAGATGTATATTCTAACTGTTGATTATTTATGCTATAAGAGGACTCAAATTTCCTACCAACTCTCGAGAAAGTGATAAAATGACATTTTTTCACATTAAGAAACAAATTGTTACTAACACACCATTCATACAGTTTATTAAGATCAGCTTGTAGAAGAGTTTGGTCGTTTGATGACTTTATTGGTTTGAATAGCTTCAGGTCGTCTGCAAACATTAAAAATTCACAGTTATTAAAACAGCTTCCAATATCATTCACAAAAATGTTGAATAACAGTGGTGAACAGTGTGACCCTTGTGGCACCCCAGATTGTTACTTTTATATCACTCGATTTGCATCCCCCAATTTTAACCTGTTGGGTACGACCAGTCAAAAAACTTCCAAACCAATTTACCAAGTGTTCTGAAAAACCGAAATTCCCAATCTTCTTCAATAAAATATGGTGATTCACTCTATCAAATGCCTTGGAGAAGTCCGTATAAATGGCATCCATCTGACCTCTACTCTCCAAGGTATTCAATATTTTTTACTCATAGATTAGAAGATTGGAAACAGTTGATTTATTTTGAGAAAATCCATGTTGGTTATTAATCAAACTTTCTCTGCAAGAAAAATTGAGTTGATCTAAAATTAAACTGTCAAGTAATTTTGGAATAGATGACTGGCAACATACACTTCGATAATTTTGTATATTTTCTTGGTCGCCTGATTTGAAGATTGGAACTATGAAGCTGTGTTTCCAACAATTTGGATAGACAGCCTGGTCTAAGGAACTCTTGAAAAGTAGGAACAGAGGATGAGTTAGGGAGTAAATGCAATTTTTCAGAAAGAAATTTGGAATTCCGTCAGGACCTGAACTAAGTTTGGGTGGAATTTTCGAAATTTTCTGAAATATCATTGTAGCTGATATACTGGGATTGAGAATAAAAGAGTTAATATTTACACATGGATGATCGGCATACTCCCCAGGGGGATTATCATACACTGTAGAGAAGTATTCAGCAAAACACTCTGCGATTTGATTATTATTACATGCTATGGAATTTTCATAGTGCATTGTAGACGGCAAACTATCGAACGATTTCTTGCCTTTTATGAACTGCCAAAAATATTTTGGGTTTGTATTGAGCGTAGCATTGATGCCCTGAATGTAGTTATCATAACAAATTTTTGAATGACTCTTACAAGCACTTCTTAACTCGGAGAAGACTTGATAATCTTGATCACTCTTGCTGAGCATAAAATTTTTATGGGCCAACTTTTTCTGCTGGACCAAGTATCTTAGATCTGCATTAAACCATTTGGGGTAAGAGGACGTTTTGAACCTTTTCACCGGTACAAACAATGCTATTGCCATATTCAAAATGTGATGAAATTCAGTGGTGGCATCATTTAGGTTGACTAAGTCGAGAATCTCATTCCATTTTATGACATTCAAATAGTTATTGAGACCTTGGTAATCTGCATTTCTGAAGTCATAGTAAAATTCAGTGTAATCTTAATTATGAGTTGTTCTCTCATGATTTAATATATTGAAGGTGTAGCTTATATGGTGCATACTATTTGAAAAAAGAGGATCTGTTGTAGTGACTATTTCTAAATTATGTACATTTGTGAAAATTAAGTCTAAGCGTTTGGGATAATGTTTCTTTGATAAAAATTTAGAAATCCATAACATTGTGCTAGAAGCAACGCTTTAGATCCTTGTGGGCAATTTACCAGAACTCCAGTATCTTCATTACCCCACTCAGCTTCCGGTACGTTAAAATCACCAAAAATATAGGACTTACAATATTTGTATTTCTGGATCACTTCCTCGACAACCTGACAATGTTGTCGATAAATCACCTCCTCTGATTGTGGTGGAATATAAACTCCTCCAACGATAAAATTTTCCTTTCCTCTTGAGCAGTGTAAAAACAGCTGCTCGACTGACCTTATTGATAACTTCACCTTACTTGCCTTTATCGAGTTTTTCATTAAGATTAGTATCCCACCTCCTCTGGTTTTAGAGCTTGATTCTCAGCTACGATCACACCTGAAGACATTGTAAGAGGTAACTTTCAATTCAGAGTCCAAAATATCCTGTGAAAGCCAGCTTTCAACTAGAATTATGATATCGTAACTAGAACATGCCACTGATTTTATTGTATTTTGTTACGAATGCCTCCAACGTTTTGGCAATAAACCTGTAATGGGGTATTTTCTAGTTTTTTTTCTCCTCTATTGTCGGAATACCTCTTCTATATCTGATGATCAAATTTTCCTCTCCATTTACCTGCCTTCGGGACAACTCTTCCTTGATCTTTTTGAACATGTCCTGTTGCAATTTTGTTTGATCCGCACTAATTCTAATAGACGTATTCACCAGTTTATTTTTGGATTTCAATATTTGCTTAGCCATTTGGCTATTAGTGAATATCACTTTAATAGGTCGATGTTTTTGACCTCCTGATCGACCTACCCGAAGCACTTTCTCAATACTATCAACAGCAACTCTCATTTCCAATTTTTCCATTACTTTACCGACCTCCTTCTTGTCTTCTTCTATTCTTTCACTTATTTCACCGGATGATGACTCTTTGACATTGTAGATCATGATGTTGCTTGACCTAATTTGACGTTCATTTATTTCTTCAAACATAGTTTCAAATTGTAAATTTACTGATCCTTGATTTTTTAGCGACTCCACCTCAGTTTTAAGTTCCTTTATTTGGATGTCTTTATCTGCTATAATGGCCTCTAATGATGTCTTCAACTGATTAACTTCCGATTGCAGATCTTTCATCATTGTTTTCAGTACCGGTATTTGTAATAGACCATTTTCACAGTCATCACAAAAAAACTTTAGCTTTCTGTCACCAGCAAGTTGCAGACATCGCACCTCGGTAGTAGTAATATTTGCACATGCAAGATGATGCAGTCTTTTGCAGCCATGGCACCTGAATGAATTTTTATCCTCGAATGCATCTTTCTTACATTTTAGACACTTACTCATGATAGTGAAAACAATTTGTAGTCCCCCTGTATTTCGATTTTCTGATATCCTGATAACTGAGAGCATATCTTGATGTGTATACAATTTGATCTGAAAACACAGTTTTATGTATCTAAGTGTAGTCACATCCAGGTATGTGTGAATATGTCATTGCATTGATGTCATACATAGAATGTTTGGGAAGAAGGGATATCAACTGAGCTGTTAATTCGTCGGGCGAGGCGCACAGTAGTGCGTCTCTTTTATTTTTGTGGTATTATCATATCATTGCGTTCCTTATTGCTTGCGTAGACTTGTCTATACCCCAGATGAAAAGTTTCCGATACTGTATGCATGGTAGTGTTAACATTTTCAGGTCAATAAAAATTGGCTTAGCATGTGTCCGTGGTCCCACGTTTGCCATGGTAAGATGATTAAAAGTTGTTGTACACTTCCAATTGGGACTTGTATCAAAATCTTTTCAGATAGCTATTAATATTTTTTTACCAGCCAAATGAGACCAACTTGAGAGTTAAATACCTTCTTATCTTATCCATCACATATGCACGACCCTAATTTTATCATCATGCATCAAATATAAAGCAATTTTGGTAACTTCAAATAATTCAACATTATTTTATGTCTGAAAAACATGTTCCTGTGGACAATTAGGATAAATGGACATTAGTAATTTTATTTAAATGAGACACCCTGTATATTATTTAATTTAAAGAGACTACTGGCAAATACCATTAACTTTCACCAAGCATGTCCTATACCTATCTCCTTCGGTTTCGGTTTATTGAATATTAATTATTTTTTATTTTCTTCTACCAATTTGATCAACATTCAAACAGTATGAAAATATTTTCCGAAAAATAAATGATTCGAGCATATAAACTTCTGAAATTTGGCAGAAAGAGATACGCTGCCACAAAACTAAAAATACAGTTAGAAAGAGGATATCGAGATGTGCATAAAACCTCTTTTAGCTTTCTTTGGACTCCCGTCAATATGACTGAAAAAAATAAAAATAAAGAATTTTCTCAGACTATGAACATTTTACTTTATTTTAGTTTTGTGGCAGCGCGTCTCTCTCTGGGATTTTCATAGTCTGAGAAAATTCTCTATTTTAATTTTTTTCAGACATGTTGACGGGAGTCCAAAATAATCCAAAAGAGGTTTTATGCACATCTCGATCTCCTCTTTCCAAAGGAATTAGTTTTGCGGCAGCGCGTCTTTTTCTGGGATTTCATAGTCTGAAAGAATTCTTTATTTTTATTTCTTTCAGTCATATTGACGGGAGTCCAAATTAATCTGAGAGAGGTTTCTTGCACATCTTGATCTCCTCTTCCTAACAGTATTTTTATTTTTGCGTCAGCGCGTCTCTTTCTGAGATTTTCGTAGTCTGAGAAAATTCTTAATTTCTATTTTTTTTTTTCAGTCATATTGACGGGAGTCCAAAGGAATCAGAAAGTGGTTTAATGCAATTCTCGATCTCCTCTTTCTAAAGGTATTTTTAGATTTGCGGCAGCGCGTCTCCTTCTGAGATTTTCATAGTCTGAGAACATTCTTTATTTTAATTTTTTTCAGTCATATTGACGGGAGTCCAAAGGAATCTGAAAGATATCTTATGTACATCTCAATCTCCTTTTTCTAACAGTATTTTTAGTTTTGCGGCAGCGCGTCTCTTTCTGGAATTTTCATGGTCTGAGAAAATTCTTATTTTTTTTCAGCCATTTTGACGAGAGTCCAAAGAAATCTGAAAGAGGTTTACTGCACATCTCGATCTCCTCTTTCTAACGGTATTTTTATTTTTGCGGCAGCGCATCTATTTCTGGGATTTTCATAGTCTTAGAAAATTCTTTATTTTAATTGTTTTCAGTCATATTGACGGGAGTTCAAAGGAATCTGAAAGATGTCTTATTATGTACATCTCGATCTCCTTTTTCTAACAGTATTTTTAGTTTGACGGCAGCGCGTATCTTTCTGGAATTTTCATGGTCTGAAAAAATTCTTATTTTTTTTTCAGCCATTTTGACTGGGAGTCCAAAGAAATCTGAAAGAGGTTTTTTGCACATCTCGATCTCCTCTTTATAGTCTGGAAAGATTCTTGTTGTAGCAGCGCGTCTCTTTCTAAAATTTTTGTTGTCTGGAAAAATACTTTAATTTGTTTTGTCTTGTTGACAGGAGTCTAAAGAAATCTGGAAATTGTTGCTTTCTAGAGTTTTCATAATATTTGAGGGCGTCCAGATATACTTTTCTAAACACCATAGGTTTGGAATGGAATATTTTCTTTACCCTCTTCAAATAATTCATGATTAACATCTATAACAGATTTTTACAGTGTCATCCTGATATATTCCGGCAATATGTATTTTGCTTTCAGTCAGGAAGTGTGGCTGAACATTTTTTATTGAAAACATATTTTTTCACTAGATCTGGCAACATTACCAGTAAATAACGCTGCATCACATACTCGATGGTCTAAACGTCAGAAACCGTGGCTGGAAAAGTGTGGCAAACTTCACATAAATACACTGGGAATCTATTTATGGAGAGACTATATATAAACATTTTCTTAAGAGTTCCAGCTGTTTTTCATACTATGAACTTTTTATTACTTGTATATACAAAATTACAACTATAATTATTACCTTTGATTTCATATACTCCAAGTGTACCATCGCTCTTGCAAGCCGTAAATACTGCTGGCAGAGCAGGGTTCCAGTTTACTTCCATCACAGTTACACCTGGGGTTGATGATAACCTCAATTCCTTTAGAACGGTGACAGTTTGTTTGTAAAAAGACAGCACATCATAAAAAATTACAGTCGGACAAGTGTCTTTCTCTACTACAATTGCTAGTAGTGTACTGTCACAATTTACACAAATGTGTTTTGGTGGAGAAGGCAAGCTCAAGTTCCTTCTGGGATAATTATTGACGTCTTTATCTTTGCAGGAATAGTTTTCAAGGCATTTTGATTGTATAGCTGAAAAATTGATGGTACATATTTAAAACCACTTTACCAGGTCAGAAAGCTTGGTACCTTGTAATGTTTTTGAATTTGATCCAACAAAAAGTAATCCATATCGGCTTGCACAAGAAATCAAACTATGGGGACGAGGGAAATTATTCACGTCTTTGTTATCGAAAACTTTCAATCGACAACGTAATTTGAACAGAATGTCCTAAAAGGGTACAAAATTACATTGTTTCGCTTAATCAAGCTTCAAAACTTACTTGAACATCAACTGGATCTGGACAACTCTTCAACATTTTTATGCGATAAGATTATGAGGAAATATTTAAAATTGTCTTATTGAATGCACATGATAAATATAAAATTAAAAAGTAAATATTTCGATAACTGATGTTTGAATTTAAAGCATTAAAACAGTTTTTGTAACCTAAAAAGTAAAATATACTCTTCTTCTCTTCTAAGTTCCAAGTCTTCTTCTCGACTTTGACAAGCATGGGAGCTATGCAACGCAAATGTAAGTGTGTACTGTTTACCTCAGAGAAAAAAAAGACATATTGATGCACTGCCTATACCTACACCAATAGCTGTTTTGAAGTGAACCGAGTGAACATGAACTCTCCGTATATTTACAGTCTATGAGGTGACGGGTGGTAAAACTTTATGGACTTTTCTAAGGTATTTGTTTGTGTTAGCCATGAGATACTACTGCATAAACTACAATTTTACGGTTTCCGAAATCTCACATTAAACTGGTTCCGCACATTTATTTGTCAGAAAGGAGTCAAGTTGTAAAAATAAAAGACACCTACTCTAACAGTGGTAAAGTCGCAATGGGCGTTCCACAAGGGTCCGTTCTTGGTCCTATTCTATTTTTATTGTATTTAAATGACCTAGCCACCATTCGCATCCAAGGAAAATTCACTTTTTTTGCAGATGATACCACCATTCTATGGCACAGCAAAGACATAAGTAACCTGAAGAAATCAATTACTCTCGATCTACAAAAAATTAAGCAATGGTGTGACTCCAATCTACTCTGCTTCAATTTAAAAAAAAACAAACCTAGTCACCTTCAAGTTTGATTTTGATAATTTGTACTTAGATAATCAGATAATAACAAACAAGACACAAACTAAGTTTCTAGGCCTAACTATAGACAACAAGCTGAAATTTGATGAGCATGTAACGACCTTGAGCAAAAAGTTAGCCTCTAGCTGCTTCGCGATGAAAATTGTTTCGAGGGAATTAAGTTTAGCCTCGGCTAGGATGGTCTACTTTTCCCTAGTCGAGTCACACTTGAGGTATGGCATTGCCTTCTGGGGATTATGCAGTGATCAGTTATTTCGATCTGTTTTTGTACTACAAAAAAGAGCCATTCGATACCTGTGTAAAGCTGAGTATGGCTGTCACTGTAAACCACTTTTTATTAGCCAGCAAATCCTCTTGTTTATTTATTTTGGAGACTGTATGCCTGGTCCACACAAAATATGGGTCAACACCTACTGAATTTAAAAAAATATATAAAACAAGGAATGAAGACTGTGTCCCCTTACCCTTACCTAAATTTAGCCTGACAATGAACTCTATCATGTATGAAAGTAAAAAAATCTACAATCATCTGCCATCTAGTTATAGAAACATCACACATTGCAGAAAGCTTATTTATAACCTGCAGGAATATTATGATGATATAGTTCCTATGTAAATTAATTTGACAATGTAACTTGACAATGTGATTGGACACTGTAACGTTTTACTTACTCGTTTCTAGTTCTATACGAATATAGCTGTTATACTTAGTATTTACTAAATTTTGATGTGCTTGTGTATTTATTTACAAAATTATTCAGTTAATTATAATCACCTTCTCATTTCTAATTAGGATATAAGTTTTAAAATATTTTTAATTATTTGTCTAAGTGTTTTTTATTCTTATTTATACACCTTGAGACTTTACCCACTCATATGTTCATATTGTACTTTTTAACGCTTTGTCAATAAGAATCATTTTCTTCAGATAATAAAGTATACTTTGATTGATTGATTGATTGATTGACAGTTTGTTTACATTTGGATTTTGGACTATAAAGGACCATAATACAAAACAAACGAAGCATGACAACTTGATCTGAATAAAATGAGCGGGCATACACGAAACTACCCGAATGAATACGAATTTAACGTGTATAAGGCTCTCGCTTGTAAACAAACAAAGTTATGTTAACTTCAACACAAGGATGGATCTCTATGGTCTTTTAATACTCTGAGGTGTTTACTGTTGACTCACTTCATGTTCCGATTTTCCTGATTACTGCCCAGTAAATGTGTCTCTCTCCCCATAGTTTGTATGGGAAGGAAGTAATGTTAAGGAAAATCGCAACTCGAGGTCACTGTTGATTGGTTCAAGTATCTTTCCAATAAAACTGGATACTGAAGAGCTCTTTGGTGTGAATGTGAAAATCGAGAGTTACCGAACGCGACTAATGAGAAGTAAACTGACAAATTTTCCGAACATTCCCGATTGATCAGTTTCGCCTCTTATTTTTTTTTTTGTTTCGGTTTTTAATTGTTTAATAATTCATAAATTCATGGAATAAAACTGGTGGATAAAATTCATTGTGACATTTGATATTTTCATAAAATTTTACTGGTGTTTGGAAAATGATGACCCGGCTAGTCGTATTTACTACGGAAACTGCCTCACTGAAAATAATAAAATTTCCAAATTAAATATTTTCGACAATTTTTCCCAGGACTGTCCAGACGCCTTCGAGTTAGGAGTATCCCTTTCCACACCCGCAACAACCCTATACCAAAATAATCCCTTGCAAAACAGTACGGAACCTTCCTCACTGAATCCAACGACTGTACAGACTTCCCCATATACCTACCAATTATCAAGAAATTATTTTGATATAGCATTTATAAAGACATGATATGTTATATTACTGGTCATATTTCATAGCGAAATATACACGTAAAGCTAAGGAAGATCGTCACCGAGGAAAAGCCAGTCAATTGGGGCTCAGAATACTTTCTCACTCAAGAAGTTGCCAAAACAATATGCAATGAATTCTTTTGATATCACACCTATTCAGACTTGAAATTTAACGTACCAAAATAATCCCTTGCAAAACAGTACGGAACCTTCCTCACTGAATCCAACGACTGTACAGACTTCCCCATATACCTGCCAATTATCAAGAAATTATTTTGATATAGCATTTATAAAGACATGATATGTTATATTACTGGTCATATTTCATAGCGAAATATATACACGTAAAGCTAAGGAAGATCGTCACCGAGGAAAAGCCAGTCAATTGGGGCGCAGAATACTTCTCACTCAAGAAGTTGCCAAAACAATATGCAATGAATTCTTTTGATATCACACCTATTCAGACATGAAATTTAACGTACCTGCTTATATTTCCTAGTGACAGTCGAATGAGAAATTGGTAAAAAACAATTTTTTCAAAAATTTCTTTATTATTATGAAAGTTTGGAACCTTCCGCACTGAAAAAATAAAATGAAAGTACATAGCACTGTATACATGTATTCCTGGGGTTTTCTCTGGTTTTCTACATCACACTTTGTTTTCTGTCCTTACAGGGTAAGCTCCAAAAGTGGGTTGAATGTCTAACGCCAATTATGGATGCAAAATACTGTCTCTACGAGTGGATATTTCTTGTTTTGTATAAGATGCTGAAAATATCGATTAACTTTGAATATATATATATATACACAGTGACCGCCAAAAAGTATGTACCATATGGGAAAAAAGTTTATTATTAGAGTATTAGAAAAAAGATTCTTGGCCCTTGGGAAAAGTTTGTGCATGTCCGATAACCTAAAAATCGATTCTGACACATGTCACGTGATCGCTGGTATGGCGGCAAATTGAAAAAAATTACTATGAGAACACAAAAAGTGGGGTAAAATGGCAAGATATCAAAAAAAGTGATTTGAAAAAGTTGCTTTGAATTAAATTTTATACACATATACGAAGTTTGAAAAGATAATGAGAGAAAATTGAAAGTAGATTTTTTTTTATATTTTCCTAGCTGTATAAAAATATCAAATTTATTATCATATGAATAGTTTGACCATACTGAAACATTTGTATTTCAATGATAATGACAAAACTTTCTCATTTTCTCTACACCAGTGAACACTAAATTAAAAAAATTGGATTTTGTTAAAACCCTCTGGCTGTTACATTGGTTCGTATCTAACAGTCACATCAGAATTCCACGACCATTGTGATGACATGACACTCCAGAAACATGATGTTTTTCACATTTTAATCAAGTTTCGATGATAATCGTGCCAGAGCGTTTCACTTCGCATGCAATGTTGAAAACTCAAGCCTCTTTAATTTGACGCACTATTTTTAAGATTATGTGCGAAGTGAAACGTTCGTGCACGATTATCATCAAAAATTGATTATAATCTGAAAAACACGATATTTTTGGATTTCCCTATCATCGCAATAATAGTGGAATTGTGATATATCTATTAGATACGAACCAATGTAACAGCAAGGGTTCTGACAAAATTCAATTTTTTCAATTTAGTGCTCTCTGGTGTGGAGAAAATGAGAAAGTTTTGTTATTATCATCGGAATACGAATATTCCAGTATGGTCAAGCAATTCATAAGAAAATAATTTGATATTTTTCTACAGCTAGAAAACTATTTTAAAAAAATTGCTGTTTTCAATATTCCCACATAAGTTTCTCAAACTTTGTATATGTGTATAAAATTGAATTCTAAGCAACTTTTTCAAATAACTTTTTTCGATATCTTGCCATTTTATCCGACTTTTTGACTATTTATGGCAATTTTTTTCAATTTGACGCCATACCAGCGATCACGTGACATGTGTCAAAATCGATTTTTAGGTTATCGGACATGCACAAACTTTTCCCAAGAATCTCTTTTTCAATACTCTGATAATAAACTTTTTTCCCATATGGTACATACTTTTTGGCGGTCACTGTATATCAATTATTGTGTACATAAACGCGGTTTCTCTGAAACCCGTTTATTGACTTCTTTCCCAAGTGTGGAATTTTGGTTGATTTTCTAAAAGCATATTCTGTAGATGAAGCCAACATAAAGTTCTGAAAACAATAACGGTTCTACACAGTGAGCAAAAAATGGTGTTGAATTATAGGAGATAAAACGGAGTGCATTCATTGTTATGTCCGAATTTGATATTTCCAGAGAATGAAAATCAAGTTTCGTGTACTCGAATTATTCAAAAAACCATTAAAAGAAATCATCAGCAAGTATTTATTTTATTTCTGTTGATAAGAAAGCTACGAGTACATTGAACTTTTTTTGATTCCGAAAAGAGGTAGGTAATTCTTTAAACCTTTTGAAGTCAGATATTTTGTCTATGATAAAATATACACGATGTTTTGTAAATAGTTGTTTTCAAAATTAATTTGCTAGCACTGTGATTATAATCAAATGACAATTTTGAGATTTGCTGCATGTCATTTGCGACTTTGTTACTTTTTTTACTTACTTTTGGTTATGCTATACTGATGATGTGCATAAACGCATAAGTTTGCAGCTGCTCCAACTCTATTATAATAATAATACTACCTCATAAACACTCGTAGAGTGTACCCAAAGGCATAGCCTGTGCGGGTAGAGGACGACTACCATTATTATTTGCCGTGGCGCTCTAGGGCGACTTACTGACAACACACAATACACTTGCTTTCAACAAGGACTGTGGTCGTCTGTAGATTCCGATATTGAGTACTTTAGAAAAAATCCCTAGTACATACATCGGGTTACTTCTTTGATTGACGACTTGTTTATTTGGTGGAAATTCCGAAATGACATGTTCATGGTACCTTATATCAAAATTTCTACCAGTTTGACCTGTATTTATGGCGGAGCATTCACCATGAACATGTCATTTCGGATAAAAAATCATTATTGTATGATCACCTTAAAAATTCGAAACATAAAATAGATAAGATAATTTAAAAATTCTCCACACATGCGAAAAAGGGAAGATGATGAATTTGTTGGAATCTATGGAAATAAACAAGTGAAAGAAAAACCCCAATTCTATTATCCTCAACGAACAACTCGATTTAAACAATAGCCCTCTCCTGAGCCTATAACCCAATTCCCAATACCTGCATTATCAAATTAATTGTTTTGTTATTGTATTGATATTGGTTCTGAGAATCGATATACCGCTACTAATTAAGGTATAACCTAGGTTAGGCAATGTAGGTATAAATATTCAGATTTGGATGTAATCTAGTTAGTTTTGAAAATGGTGTAATGACCGAAACTAGTCAATAAATATAAAATTATCGTGGAATATAGACAAAATTGTTTTTTAGTGTATCCTTAGTGAACATACATCGGGCTCGAACCGACTACCCGCTATAAGTACTGAAGTTTTGAACGGCCTGCGCCTTAGCCAAGCACCGGCCACTCCTTAAGGGTTAAATGAAAAACTTATCATTTTGAATATTTCATGAAGGAATAAAGGATGTATTCATTTTAGGATCGGATTTCCTTCAGAGAGGTTTCAAAAAATATGTTTTTTCGGAATTACCTATATATACTGTTACACAAAAATTGATTACAGTAAAGAGGCTATCTTCAATGAATCTGTAATTTGTGTCTAACCATATAGGTTTGTTGGAAAATGTGATATATGTAGTATATGGAGTTGAGAGGAACATAGCAACGAGAAGTGAGCTATGGGGGGATTTGGGAATGTTGGGGATCAGTTGTAAAGAAAGTTATAAAATAAAGAGATATAAAAGTTTCTTTCACAATTATTTCAATCTTGAATGTTTAATGTACTCATATAGCTTTTGTCTCAGCAGAAATAAAATAAAAATTCGGCGATATAATTTCATTTGAATGCAGATTTACGAGAATTTGTCTTTTTGGGCTTACTCTGTATCGTCACAAAAAAAGAGTAGACAAAACTTGATCTTCATTCTTTGTGAAATATCAAACTTGGATATCAACAATGAATTCACTCGTATCATCTCCTATAATTCAACAATACTTTAATTTGAAAATTTTTTTTTTTCAGTTTGGAAGGTTCTCAACAGTTATGCAAGGAATTATTTGGTTAAGGGTAGTTGAGTAAATGCAAAGTGTTTAGAATTCGCAACGATTAGAAATGAATAATTGAACGAGTGGTTACAGCCACTTTTACCGAATTCCATTTGTTGATGGGTTGCAACAATTTTCTCGCTCGCCGAGGGTATGTTGTTGTCGATAGCGAAATAATTTACCAACTCATCTGTGTGCCTGTAAACCACGATTTTTTCGCGAAAATAAAAAGTAACATAAAAAACGCCGAGTCCGATACCTCGAGCCAAATCAATATAACGAAAAACTGAATAGAAAATGGTCTTCTTCCTAATGAAGTTTAAAATAAATAAATATAATATTCCCGAAATTACCCAAAATATATACAGGGTGAACGGACTAAACACAAAGGGATACTCCTGATCCAAAGGCGTCTGGACATTCCTGGGAAAAATAGTTGAAAAATTTAATTTGGAAATTTAAGTTTTTTCAGTGTGGAAGGTTTCCAACTGTTATGCAAGGAATTATTTTGGTATAGGGTTGTTGTGTAGTTGAAAAGGGATACTCCTGACCCAAAGGCGCCTGGACAGTCCTGGGAAAAATAGTCAAAAAATTTAATTTGGAATTTTAAGTTTTTTCAGTGTGGAAGGTTCCCAACTGTTATGCAAGAAATTATTGTGGTATAGGGTATTGTTGTGTAGGTGATAAGGGATACTCCTGACCCAAAGGCGCCTGGACAGGTCGTGGGAAAAATAGCCAAAAATTTTTTTTTCAGTAATTTTATTTTTTTCAGTGTGGAAGGTTTCCAACTGTTATGTAAGGAATTATTTTGGTACAGGGTTGTTGTGTAGGTAAAAAGGGATACTCCTGACCCGAAGGCGTCTGTACAGTACTGGGGAAAATATCCTTTAAAATTTTATTGAAAATTTTCATTTATTTTAGTGTGGAAGATTCCCATTTGTTATGCAATTAATTATTTTGGTATACGATTGGCTTGTAGGTGAAAAGGCATACTCCTGAACTAAAGGCGTACAGTCCTGGGAAATTTTCCTAACTGTTAGGTATAAGGAATTAATTTGGTTGTTGCGTAGGTGAAAAGGAAATGAAGAGGAATACTCCTGTTACAAAAGCGGTCACAGTCGTTGGATAAAATCGGTTTATTGCAAAAATAAAGAAATTTTTAACATATTTGATTTTTATCAATTTCGCATTAGACTCTGTTACTTTGAAATATATGAAGGTACATTACAATATTTCATGTCTACATAGGTGTGATATCAAAATATAATTCCTTGTGACTTGGTAAAAAGGAACGTCTATAGAGACAGTGGTTGGAAAAAAATGTATTTAGAAATTTAATTTTTTCAGTGTGAGAGCCAGGAATGAATTCAGAAATGAATTGTTTCAACACAGCGAGATTCTAGACGTCATTTTTTTTTCAACATGCTTTTTTTATCCGTACCTATATATACGACCAGCGGGGTAATCATTTTCCAACCCACCAGTTCAATTTTAGGAAAACATCAAATGTCTTTTAGTTCGAAAATATGAATAGGAAATTCATAAAATCTTTTGTGGAATCATCTGCGACTGAAAGAAAAACTTTAGTCGCTATTTTCCATCGTTCAAGATAACCTCTTGGGAGGTATTCATGTTGAAAAGGGGAACATTCTCCATGAAAATTGAAAAATGAAAAAATGTGACTTATTTGTAATATCTAACAGAAAACAACTACGTCCCCGGCACAAGCCACGCTGGACATTGAACTACATCTGATAGATATTGTGAAAAGACTCTAACTGAAAAGGAAAGAAAAAAATCTGAAAGTGAAAATTTGCATTTTCATTCAGATAGCTGACTTTTTTAATTCTTTCTAGTTTTCCTTGAACAAATCATTAACTAAATTAGATAAGGAGAATGTTATTAAAAAAATATCACTCACAGAAATCGTTCATTTCATTGAAGCAAGGTTCGCTTCTCTCGCATTTAATCCCCAATACATTTTGGTCGACAAAAATCTATTTCGCTTTGCCAAGCTCTTCAAATGTCACTATGAATATTATCCACCAGTTTTATTTCAAGAAATTCTGAATTATTGAACAATTAAAAACCGAAAAGAAAAAAAGAGGGGAATGTTCGGAAAATTTGGCAACTAGCTTTGGCAGCCAACTTCACATTGGTCCGAACCAAAGAGTACTCCACAGATTGTCCGAACGCGACTCGTGTCAGTTATGTCACTCACGTCAAGTCTGACGTCTGTCATTTAATATAATAAATTTGTAAAAAATTGAAAAATCACATATGTGTTCACTGTTCAAGGGGTAAATGGGGTTCATTGCCAAATACATTTAAATCAAACTAAAAAACATTAATTAATTATGAGTGTAACACCAAAATTGGATGATCTAGTACAATCAATTTCTCTTCATTCTCGTTTACCTGCATTGTTTCACTTCTATGTGTTACCGTTTATAGTAATTTATTCATCATGGTTCTACTTGTGGTTAGTAGTTTATGGATTTTCAGAGTATTACGAGGGCGGCTTTCTTGGAGTTGGTATAATAGGAATATGTCAGATTTTATGTAGTTTGGCTTGTTACTGGTCAGTTCATATTAATTGTTTTTTCTCCTGTAGAAATGTAAGTTTTCCTTAGTACTGTTTACCTTGTTGCTTAAATTTTGTACTTTCAGGAAAAAGATCCTTTCAAAGCCACTCTTGTGAAAGTTATACCTACACCTAATAATGGAAGCTCTGAACTTGTTTGGCTGAGACACACCAAGGTAATTTTAATTTACGAGAGGTCTGGGAGGAAAAGCCATCAGAGCTCATTGAAATAATTGTTCGACTTGTTCCATGGTTGTCTTCTCATTCTTGTCTTATCAAGTGAAGCTGATTATAAAGGAAAATATTTTGAATTGGCAATTCGGAGTAATGCACTTTTTTGGTGGATAATATACAGTGTGGTGTTCCAAACGGATCCGTCCTACCTCTAATTTTCACTTGGTTTGACTATGGCATAAAGATAAAACATTTTGTCAATGGTTATGGTAAAAAAATAAAAAAATATAACAAATATCAATAGGTAATAAAATTCTAAAGTGAGATACAATGGTGGTGATTCACTAAAACTCATTAAAATAGTACAGGATATATAAAATCATATCTATAATATGAAGGACAAAGAAAGAACAGCAAACTCAGGATCTTTGCAGTATTTGGAAGTCTAGACTCTATATACAGGGTATTCCACATTCGATGGCCTATTAGACGTTTCTGGAGAACTGAACAACAGATCATTTAAAAAATTTGTAGGCATGGATAATCAAACATGTTCTACCGGTCTAAAATATTTTCATCAATACAGTGTTGCCACTTGTATCAGAAAGTAGTAGCTACTTTGTTATTTTAAATGGAACACCCCGTATATTATATGTATTTTGAAATCCTTATAATATCCCTCACAATTTTCCCATATAATTCCCTATACCTATCTGTGACAGTTTTCGAGATAAAAATTATTTTGTCAATTTTTTGTGTAAAACCTGACCATTGGAAAATAACATTTTTGTTACAATGCAAATTTACAAAATATTGAAATTTGGGTCATACCTGCACAAGACCATTAGGTATTCTGTCGATGAACTGGATCTCAGTAATTGTGTTTATCAGAGTGCTTAGAAAAATTGCTCCTGTTATTATGTATATCCAGCAGAACAGTGATTATATAAAGGGTAGGAAGTGGCATTATACTTAGTTTTATGAAATAGTGTTGACAATGATATCTATAGCCAATATCTGCCAAAATTCTTATTGCCCTTATTGCTCTGTGATCTGAAAACCCTTATTGCATTATTAGAGTTACCCTTTAGAAGAATGCCATATGACGGAGTGAAATAGAGAACATTAGACAGGTTTGAGTTGCCTCAATATAAATAAGACACTTGATAACTTGCTAAGCATATATTCTACATGGCTGGACCAATTTAATCGATCATCGATTTTAATACCCATTAGTGAAATATTTTGACCTTTTTGATAAAGAGGATTTGAGAAGACGATCAAAATCTGAGTTTTGTTTTCAATTAATTTCAAATTATTTCTCGTAAACCAGCTTTTTGCCACGTTCTTAATGTGTTTGGCAGCTTTAGGTTAGGTTAGGTTTAAATGTGAGTGAGCCCATACATCAGGCTCTCCACTGCGGCCAATGGCCTATATTGTGGCAGCTTTAGGTAGAGCATCATATGACTTATGTATATGAGTATACCGGGTGAGTGAAATTCGAGTAGATGCATGGGGATCTCGGAAACGGTAAGAGCTACAGAGAGGGTTAAATGGAGGCAAAGTTGTGTATTATGGAGCTCATTGCTACGATGTTGAAAAATCTGAGCTAGCCCGCTCACTTTCAGAGATATACAGGAAAAAACGAAAAATTTGATTTTTGTTTTTCACTTATATCTGCTTTAATACAATAGATTTCCAGAAACCGTTTGCACTTTGTCATAATAACTTTCAATCGGCTGTAATAATATGTAAACAAAAGTGTGCTACAAGGTGTTGTTTTTCTTGGGCCACCCCTAACTATGAAACTTTAAATACGGACCTGGATTTTTTATCACTTTTTTTTTTAGGCTTCAATGGTCATATTTTATCACGATTATGAGTACCACTTGAAATTTTAGTCGTTTTGTATGTATTAGATCTGTCAAAAAGTTCAAGCTCGGAAGAATATATTCAAAAGACAATTTCAAAAGATTTAAACAAAAATGCGAAAATATTTCATGGTATGATGTGCTGTTAGTAAGCAACTCAATATGTGCATTTCATGAACTGCTAACTGCGGTTTTCGAAGCTAGTTTTCCAAAACGAAAAATTAAAATAAAAAATAAGAAACAATGGTTAACACAAGGCATTAGATCTTCTGCAAAAAACTTGAGATCATTACATACCTTACGCAAACATTTTTTCTCTGATAAATTTTTAATGGAATATTACAATAACTACCGCCGAATCTACAGACATGTAATTAAATGCGCTAAGGAAATGTACTACAATGACAGAATAAAAAAGGCAGATAACAAAGTCAAAGAAAACTGGGCCATAGTGAACAGTCTGAGCGGTAAATCAAACTCACCAAGAGATCATTACATGAACATAAACCCCGAAACTCTTAATGACTTCTATTGCACAGTAGCTCAGAAACTAACATCTACCTTAGACACTCAGTCTGATCCCATGGAATATCTAAATCACCTTGATATATCCAGCGACTTTCATTTTGAGGATACAAATTTATTAGAATTGAAAGACACACTGAGTGACATAAAAAACAAAAATTCTACCGGCATTGATGAAATTTCTGTAAAAATTTTACTAAACCTTCCAGATGCTGCTTTAGATTCATTGGTCATAGCTATAAATAAATCATTTGCAAGAGGAGAATTTCCCACATGTCTCAAAACTGCTCTGGTTTTCCCACTATTCAAAGGTGGTGATTCAGAAGATCCAAGCAATTTCAGACCAATCTCTTTACTCTCAACACTCTCGAAATTGATTGAAAAACTTGTAAAAAAAAGGGTACTAGCCTTTCTAGACAATCATAAAATTTTAACAAATACCCAATTTGGTTTTCAAAGTTCTAAAAGTACCAATGATGCAATCTTTCATTTCCTTGAGCATGCTTACACCAACCTTAACAACGGGGAAACTGTAGTAGCAGTGTTCTGTGACTTTTCAAAAGCCTTCGATTGTGTAAATCATACACTACTTTTGAAGAAACTCTACTGCTATGGTTTCAGAGGTGTTTGTTATGATTGGTTTGCCTCCTATCTAAGTGACAGAAAACAAATAGTAAACTCAAATGGACAACTATCACCCAGTAAAGAGATCTCATCGGGGGTCCCGCAAGGATCTGTTCTGGGGCCAATCCTCTTTTTGCTATATCTAAATGATATGGCTTTCATTCCAATTAGAGGAACTTTTACAATTTTTGCGGATGACACGACCATCCTCTGGAATGAAAGAAATGCCCAGCAATTAAAAGATATTATCACTCAAGATCTTGGAATGGTTAAAAAATGGTGCGATTCTAATTATTTATGTTTTAATACAAAGAAAACAAATGTACTTACTTTCAGCAATTTTTGTGATGATTTGAGCCTGGATACACTTTAGAAAACAAAAATCACTCAAAATTCCTAGGAATATTAATTGACGACAAACTGAAATTTGACCAGCATATTGAAGCGTTGAAAAAAAGACTAGCAGCGGGATGTTACGCACTGTAGTCAACAATTGTTACAATCAGTGTTTGTCCTACAAAAAAGAGCAGTTTGTAAAGCTCGAATGCGAGAATCCTGTAGACCATTATTTATCAGCAGTGGAATTCTAACACTGACCTGCATTTTCATTCTAGAATCTGTATGCCTGATACACAAAAACTCTCTGATCTATGAAAGCAAAAAAATCTTTAATCATATACCGCCCGAAATAAGAAATGAGAAAGTGTATTATAAATTCAGAAAAATAATGAAAGAAGTTCTACTCAAAAAAGCATGTTATAGTCTTGAGGAATTTTACAGTGAAACTCTTTTATGATTTTATTTTTCATATGATGTTGATCTTTATGGCGTACCTTCTTCTTATATTTTTTTTTGTTTTTTTTTTTGACATTTTATCTGTTACTTTTTGTTTACCCACTGATTTTATAATTGACATGTGTTAGTTTTTAACTAAAACTATGTGATTGTTTTATTTTTTTTACTCATTTAAATACTTATATATATATATATATATAAGCATGCTTTGTCAATAAGAACCTGATTTCTTGGACAATAAAGTACATTTCTCTCTCTCTCTCTTTGTCAACAATGAAAATTGGATGTTTTGAGAATTGAGACGTGTTTCGGGTCATCTCTTGTTGAAATAATATTGTACTCAGTGCATGAGTAAGACGTCTCCGTTATTATCTGTTACATGTCCAGGTTAATATTGATTCATTATCAACTTTGTCATGCAATGCTGAAGTGCTTTTTGCACGATTTTTAATGGATTATTGTATCAATAATACACAAAAAACAATAAGATGAAAAAACATTTAATTAACAAGAACATTCATTTTTCCATTTATAAAAGATGTTCAAACTGGCGGCCCTCTTGTTCGATACATAAACGAATTCTTCTTTTAATATTATTGATGGAGCGTGTTACTTCCCTGGTAGTTATTTTGGAAAATTCGTAAATCACAGAATTCCTCAAATTGTCGATGTCGTGATAATCATTTTTATAAACACGATCTTTAAGAGTACCCCAGAGGAAGAAGTCAAGTGGAGTAAGATCCGGCGACCTTGCAGGCCATTGAACCACTCCTTGATTTCCTATCCATTTGTTAGGAAAATGTGTATTCAGAAAATCACATACGATTGCTTTGTTATGAGGTGGTGCTCCATCATGGTGAAACCACATATTTTGGACCTGCGCTAATGGAATATTTTCCAAATATCCCATAAAGGTGGTTTCCAAAAAGTTGAGGTAACGTTCGCCATTCAAATTATAATTATAGATAAAAGGGCCTAATAATTGATTGCGATACATGCCTGCCCAAACATTAAAACTGAATCACACCTGAGGTCGAACCTCCCTGAAGGCTCTGGGATTTTTGTGGCTCCAAATATGAGAATTGTTTCTGTTGAAAATTCCGCAATTTGTGAAGTTGCTTTCATCTGTCCAAATGATATTATTTAAAAAATCTGGATCGTCTTCGATGCTGTTGGATAACCACCGACACCATACCAACCGTCGATGCGGATCATTAGGATGAAGTTTCTGGGCACAATGTATCCGAAAACACTTCAATTTATCACCTTTGAATACGCTCATTACTACAGACTGAGGAATTTCTAGTTCTAAAGCGATTTGCCGAGTTGATTTGGAAGGATTATCTCTGATCTGAAAAAGTAACCAATAGTTTTCTCAAAACAATGAAAACAAAAATTGTATAATACCTGTCCCAGAACATTTTCTTTCATTTGAATGGATATTCTATTCCCGTATTTTCTTCTGGGTTTCTCAAAACTGCCAAACTCACATACATTTTTATCTAATTTTCTGAACATACTTCTGCACGGCTGCTGTCTTTCCGGATATAATTCATAGTACTTAATTTTTGCTATATCACAATTTCTATTTGATTTGTAATAAACCATAATCATATTACGTTTCTCAAAACTTGTGAATGGCATTTTCAGTCGGAAACAGAAACGATAGTTGATGAATTTATGACAGTTGTCAAATAAACAATCGTCATGGCCTACTCTGTAAGAAATCCTCAGGTCGGTGCAAGTAATCGAGGTATATCGATATGGATTTCGAAGACAACCAAGAATGTATCTTTCAATTTCATCTCAAACTAATGAGCGTTAGGTTTTGATCAACTGGAAGCATCATAGCAAGATGAAAAAGAGATTTGTACATTTTTACGATTTTCTATAATAAAACGAAAATGTTGAACATAGAATGATACACATATTCGGATGTAAATATTCCAAACATTTGAGAGTACTTTTTTATTTGAAAAAATAATGCACTCAATACAATAAGTCGATATCACTTGAATAAGAGATGTCTCGAAACACATGAATTTTCAAATCATCCAATTTTCACTGATGATGACCAGATACCATCGAAACGACTGAAAATTTCAAGTGGTTTTCACAATCATGATAAAATATGACTATTGAAGCCTAAAAAAAAAGTGATAAAAAATCCAGGTTCGTATTTAAAGTTTCATAGTTAGGGGTGGCCCAAGGAAAACAACACCTTGTAGAACACTTTCGTTTACATATTATTACAGCCGATTGAAAGTTGTAATGACAAAGTGCAAACGGTTTCTGGAAATCTATTGTATCAAAGCAGATATAAGTGAAAAACAAAAATCAAATTTTTCGTTTTTTCCTGTATATCTCTGAAAATGAGCGGGCTAGCTCAGATTTTTCAACATCGTAGCAATGAGCTCCATAATACGCAACTTTACCTCCATTTAACCCTCTCTGTATCTCTTACCGTTTCCGAGATCCCCATGCATCTACTCGAATTTCACTCACCTGGTATGAGGGTGGTGTCATCAGCAAATAGGACATGTTATCAGTGCAATAGACTGACGGACGGCTGTTATTATTTTATGCCGTGGCGCTCCGGGGCGACTGATTTTTGGTGGCATATTCACTTTTCAGCTGTAGGAAAACCTACATACCTTTTTGCATAGATTATCTACATGGACATTCCAACAATAGTGGGGGAACTAGCCAGCAGAGTATAACCGCGCGGCGACTTGAACAATGCAATTCCCCACTACCACTCCTCCTTTCTGCTACCGCTCCTCGATTCTGCCATAAACACACCTTCAAGCGTTTGGATCAACTTTCAGCGACATATTCATATCTCAGGTGAAAATACAAAATATACAAATTGTAGATATTGATCTCTTCTTCCACATGCCTTTAATATAATTTGAATATGAAGATATCCCTTAAATCGACGCATCTTGCAAGATGTGCTTAAATTGTTTATAACACGACACATCAGATAGAAAACATCTTGCACACAGTTGAACTACATGTTACTATCTATCAGTTTCCGCAATATTGTTTGTCTACCTTCAGATTTATAAAAATTATGAATTTTTGACAAATAGTCTCTTTTTCGAGGTTTCCTTAATTTTCTCAGTGTAAAATGCACCGATTCGGTCGCATTAAAAACTATTTTGTAGGTTTTATAATTCTCTACAAAAGTTTTATTGACTGTAAAACGAATCCTTCAATAAGTTTTAAGATATTTGAAAAAATCCAAAGAAATTTCCTTCACGAACTATCTTATAAAAAGTAGTATAGGCCATTTGCGTCTTTTATTTTTTGTGAAAAAAGCCTTTTATTTTTATATGCAGCTTTCCCTGTAGATACTCACTACCATTTGGCATAACCAATGATGACCAAATTTGAACTAAATATCTCAAAAACTGCATGAGTTATGAAGAAAAAACTAAAACTCTTTATATGAATTTTCAGTCATGAAATAAGCTACAGATTACTTCTTTCCATATGTACATGACATTTTGGAACAACCTGTATACTAGGTGATATAGTTGACGAGAACAAGAAGTATTTTCCCCTTTACCACATAAGTAATTAAATTCTTAGACGCTCATTTCGATAACCAAGTTTCCCTCATCAGCAGGCATTATTAAACTGTTTAGTAATGCCTACCACAACAGGCGTCCAATATCCCATTTTGGAGGTGATACAGTTGATACCCATAATTTTTCTCTTTCCAGAATGAAAAGGGTACAATGGTATGGTTCATTTTCCAAAAGACGAAATACATTTGGAATTATGATAAAAAAACATTTCGTGGTCTGGAATTTCCTATCAACAAAACTTTTTGTGAGTACATGGCTTGCAAGGGTTTTCAAGAGGAAGCTGAGATCATAGCCGCCGATCAGCTGTATGGAAAAAACGATGTGGAAATGGTTGTGCCGGAGTTCATGGAACTCTTCATCGAGCGAGCGACCGCTCCATTTTTTGTATTCCAAGTTTTCTGTGTGGCTCTTTGGTGCCTAGATGACTTCTGGTACTACTCGTTGTTCACTTTGGTGATGTTAGTACTGTTCGAGTGTACTTTGGTTCAGCAACAGTTGCGCAATATGGATGAAATTCGTAAGATGGGTAACAAGCCATATAGTATTCTGGTGTATCGGAATAGGAAGTGGAGAACAATTCCTACCTGTGAGTTGATTCCAGGAGATATCATTTCTATAACCCGATCACAGAAAGATAATCTGATACCTTGTGATGTACTTTTGCTCAGAGGTTCCTGCATAGTAGATGAGAGCATGCTGACTGGAGAGAGTGTGCCACAAATGAAGGAGGCTGTGGAGACATTTGACCAGAAGACCGTTCTGGACCCAGAAGGGGAGGGAAAGTTGCACGTTCTGTTTGGTGGTAAGATTTTTCTTTTGAGTATTTGTAAATTAACTTCAGTGACATGGTAAATATTAATAGTAGTCTCCTCTTACCCAGACAGGCTGTACCTTTGGACACTAGTGAGTATTTATGACAGTAACAAGAATAGAATACAAATAAAATGTTGAGGTAAAGGATGGATTATTTATTTATTTATTAAAGACAATGTCTAAAGAAATAATCCAATAAATGCATAATAGTCCAGTCAAAATAGACATTTAGCTCAAAAAATGTGTTATGGATCTGAAAAGGATCCCGAACGAAATCATATGGGAAATTGGCTCTCAGTTAAATGGGCTGATATTTTATTATGTTTTAGATCATTTACAATTTTTTTATTGTGTATCTCAAACACTGTACACTGTACCGTTAATTTAGACCTTATTTTACCCACACTATTTTGAATATTATATTGAAGTTTTTTCAACTTTGTATGTTCCGCTTTGAAGATGTGCATTTTCAAAGTTTACGGAATCATGATAATTGGGATTGTTACTATAGATTAAACAAAACTTTAGGGAACCTTTTGATCAATTAAATTGTACTTAAATAGAATAAAAGAGTTGATCCCGAATGATGAATAGATAAGAAATGAAAATAAATCAATTGTTTGATACTATAACAACAACATTGAACTCAACAATACACTCAAACTTAAGAACAAAATATAAATAATATCGTTATTGTTGCAGTCATGTATAACATAATTGGGTAATGTTATATGCAGCAATATAAAAAATAATGGAACTTTGAAAAAATGCAATAAACAACGAATCTAAACCTTAAACAAACAAAGTTGACAAATTTTTCGTATATAATATTTGGTAAAATGTAACACACACTGTATCTAAATGAAATGTTATATTCAACAACTGAATTCATCAAGAAGTTACCAGCTTATCTTTTGTTCAATCAACAGTAGCAATACTTCATTTTTTGTAGTCAAAACTATCTGTCAGTTGTTTTCAATATAGTGGTATACTGGCGTGCTGAGCCCGTCATGGGGCATCTATTAATTACGTGGGGCATTTAGAGGGGGGGGGGCGATCTCAGGTGGTGGAGAGAGTGATCTCGGCAAATATCATGTAATTTTTTTTTCGCAAGAAACAGTGTAAAATTAGCTTTAAAACTAATTAAGTAAAAAATATTTCTCCACTAAAATATGGCTAAATCATATATAATAACATTCGTCTTAATTTAATCATGCCCTGATAGAAGAGTCTTGACTAAAAAGAAAATTGTAAGAAATTTTATTTATTTTTTTAAATCTATTGCAATCGAGCAAAGATTAACTCATTTACATTAATATACGCATAATACGCATTTTGAAAAATCTCACGTGAGATTAGAGGAGGGGGTCGAGCAAAATCTCACATCTTACCAGGGAGTGGGTCGGAAAATCGCCAAAATTGTCTCACGTAATTAATGGATGCCCTTGGCCTTGGTGGTAACTGACATTAGACTATATGGTGGGAAAAATTGTTTTGAATTTTTATTTTGATCGTTTAGTACATGTTGAATTTATATTTTCACTTGGGATGCTTTAATTTATATTACAGTAGTGCAAAGATAGCTACAAATTCGAAAATATTCACGCCCACGATGCACAGTAGTTGTATGACATAGTAAGTACGTAAAAAGCCAAATGTATATGCAGTAAACAACTTGGTGCAATCTGTAAAAAGTTAATATACGATAATCATGGAATTTTTATCTAATCTTAACGGCAAAGTTTTAAATTTTATTTATTCTTATTTCATTTCATTTTATACATACACGAGAAAAAGTCCTATCACAATATAAAATGTTCACACCAAAATTTAATTTTACTAAAACTAAGGCTAAAACTAAAATTATAAGTAAAATTAAAATATAACAATTAATAATATACAAACACTGAAGTATTGAATTGCTTATGATTAAAAAAAGAAGTCAATCAATCAAAATATACTTTATTGTCAGAAGATTAAATCTCATGGACACAGTATGAATGAATGAAAATCTATATGTGTAATATATGTAATTATGATATTCATAAATATATACAGTGCGGCTTTTAATAGTGTCCCCCCTTGTTAACTTTTGAACGGTTCGACGTAGAAACATGAAAAAAACTGTTTTGAGGGTTTCACCAATACTACTTTTTGAAATAAAAAAAAATTGTGATTGCCCGACAGGGGGGGAGGGGGGACACATCAACTCAAAATTTTTAAATGGCATTGGTGGTCAATTGGCACATTGTCGAAAAGGAAATTCCATTCTCTTTACAATCATCTACATTTTTTTTGAATTTCGTTAATATTTTTTTTGTAATTTAAATTCGAAATATCAAATATAAATACGGATCTGAACACTACTCATACCTCGATAAGTTTGAAAGGTTTGATGTGGAACAATGAAACCTAAAATTTTTTGAAGGGTATTACCAATACTACTTTTTGAGAGAAGAAACATTGCAATTACTCGACAGATGGCGCTGGGGGCAAAATTTCGGAAGTCATAAAAATCGGAATTGGGATTTTTTTTTTAAACAAAATTCGAAAATATTTAGATGGTTGCAAAGAGAATTGAATTCTCTTTTCAATGATGTACCACTTGACCCCTCATGACATTAAAAAAATTTGAGTTGATGGGCCCCCCTGCACCCCCTACTGAGCAATCACCATATTTTTTATTCCAAAAAGTAGTATTGGTGAAACCTTTGAAACGATTTTTTATTCATGTTTCTATGTCGAACCGTTCAAAAGTTAACAGTGGGGGAGAACTATTAAAAGCCGCACTGTATAAATATAGATACACTTCAGCAAATTCTTAGATTCTGCACAGAACCTCTAAATACATTCAAATTCAAATTCAAATCATTAATTATTCTCAATGTTCTGTCCAGCGGAGAATCACTTCCATAATTGTTAGAGTGGTATGGTACATGAAACGTACATGAGTGTCTGAGTGTTCTGCTTGTGAAGAGATAGCTAATGTTATTCATTTTATGAAAAAGGAGGCTAAAAACAATGAACCATTTGGTATTTCTTCCACATACACAATGGTTCCTATATTTGTGTATCCGATTGTACCTGTTTTTGCCGACTGACCTAAGCCTACAGTCTCTCCTTGTCCTTCCAGTTGCCTTCCCACTACCTTCCCACTGCCTTCCCACGTTATTCTTTGCCCTGTATTCCTGTATACAACCTAATGTACTATCATTAATAAAATTTTAATTGGAAATGTTAGTGTGTTCCAATAAATATATTTTCATCCTAAGTTTGTCTTATGTCGACTAACTAACAAAACAGTTTTATTATTTGTCAATCCTACCCAACTACGACATTTTTACGAACTTTCAGAAACGACACATACAAAGTCATCCGGCTTCTACTTAAAATTGCATTTAAGGTTAATGGTGGAAAGAAATGATTTTTTTCAAATATCTCTTACATAATGAGTTTTTTTGTCGAAAAAACAGTTTATATACTATTTATAGAGCATTCTATTCTTCACAAAAAAGATCTCCACACTTTTTTTCATATAGATAAATGATTGTTCGTCAGTTATTGCTATTTGATAGACAATATGATTTGATTACAATACAATACAATACAATTCATCCATCATTGCTACAAAACTTATCAGACTAGCCAAACAGGAATCAGACATACACATGTCCTAATGACAATAAAATGAAATAAAATTAAACATCCAAAATTTTGTTAAATGATAGATTTATAAAGATTGAAAAAAAAAAGTGATATAATCAATTATGAAACAACAATAACTTATCATTGATTAAAAAAAAAAATTGTTCTTTTCCCTCCTCTGGTTGTTGAATTTCTATGGATTGTTCTACGTTTTCAATGTGGTACTCCCAGTTAGTAGATATAATACACAATTTGATCTAATTAAATTTATTACTTGGAACACTCATAGACACAGACTGTGCGTGTAGAGGACGGCTACTATTATTATTTGCCATGGCGCACCGGGGCGACTTACTGATTTTTGGTGGTGTATTCACTTTTCAGTTGTAAGAAAACCGGGAAAACCTACAGCATCACCACAAGTGGTACAAGTAAGCATGCATCACACTTGCTTTTCAACAGGAAACATTTGCTGGGTCCAATGCTAGTAGAAGTTTCAGCAGTGGTTTCCTAAACCTCTGAGCCAACTGTAATCATTGTATTCATACCCTATACCTGCATGACTATCTCTACAGTAAGCGAATGTTTAATGCTTGCTTGGAATGCACACCGACCACCAGGGGTAGTGATGTAGGTTTTCTGAATTTTCCTAGAACTGAGCTTTATTGACATTCAATTTTGATTTATTTGTTTTGATATTGATCAATATTTTCAGGGGTTTTGTTCACTTTTTATTACTTCCAATAAAGAGTAATGAATCGAATAATTTTAGAACTATTAGAAAATTACCTATTCATAAATGAAAAATATAGATATTAAGATAAGGAAAAGTTACGAATGATCCTATTTTCAGGTACTAAAGTAGTGCAGCACACTCCCCCAAGCAAAGCAGTTACTAGCTTGAGACCTCAAGACAATGGATGCCTAGCCTATGTTTTACGAACTGGTTTCAATACTTCTCAAGGTAAACTGTTGAGAACCATTTTGTTTGGAGTTAAGCGAGTCACAGCCAATAACAAAGAAACATTTGGTTTCATCATGTTCTTGTTGATATTTGCCATTGCAGCTGCATGGTATGTGTGGAAGAAAGGAACAGAAGATCCTGAAAGAAATCGTTACAAGTTGTTTTTGGAGTGTACGCTGATTTTAACGTCAGTCATACCTCCAGAGTTGCCTATCGAGCTGTCTTTGGCAGTGAACACATCTCTGATAGCATTGTCAAAGTTGGGTAAGTTCTAACTCCGTTTAATATTTTCAGAAAATTTTCTATTTTGACTTTGACTTTCATATTCTGAAGAAGCAACACACTAATAAATATTCTTTCACTTCAACCCCAAAAATGAGAGATATCTAACGTATAGTCAGTGAATAACATAGCAATCTGTAATAAAAAAAAATTAAAAATTAAATATGTTTACAAAAACAATCAATCATTTCATTTCCAAATTCAGTTTGATATTAATATTGTCCAATGGTTTAATGAATAATAATATTCATAAAGTTTTACTTTGCGGAAACTGCGCCTGCAATTGTTTCAGGTGGGTAGTGGTATTTTTTATGTTGATTTATTATGCAATGTGTTCGTATTTGAAGAATATTAGCACTTTGTACTTCTACATTAGTTAAATTTGCAATTGTTTCAGACAGTCTATCGACTGCTTAAAATTAAAAGAAGTTGTAATACAATTTCTGTAACCCAGAGAAGAGTTTTCCTTTTGAACCACTGTATTTAAAATTAATCCTGGGAGAAAACTGCTTATTCACACACTTATGATGGTCTTTCCGAGAATAAACTTGTTGTTTGCTATAGTTATGTATTTTCCACGCTCGAGGTCCTTCTCCCACTCTTGAGATCCTTTTCCCAAATTTGAGGTTCAGTCCTCCTGTGGTTCTCCTATATTTATTTACCGTTCGTGTATTTTTTACTGTCTATTGTGTACTAAATTTTATTTGGTGAATAAATATTATTATTATTTGCACCTCTATATACACATTTTTACATTTTCCAAAATAAAATAAAATACCTTTATTTTCCTTTAGACTTTTCAAACGATTGGAATGATTTTTTTTCCATTAGGTAGCTATTCAAAAAGTCCACTAAGACACCAACTTTCATGAATAAATCTTCATTTTCATGGCCAACTATTCTTATTGTTTGAGGTAAAAAATCTAAAAAAGTTTTTTGGAAAAAATCAGACTACTCCTATGGATTCGCGAAGTTTCAAATCGTTTACTTTAAAATTACGTTGAAATGAATCCATCAATAAGAAAGTTATAAGGAAATAAAATTTGAATTTAAAAACTCTGAAAGCCCTCGAGCTTTGCTTTCAGACTTTCATCAGATTATTAACGTCAAAATTATGTCTCGTTAAAATATTATAAAATTCAGTCGAAATTATGATGCAATCAAAATAGTTGGCTATTTATCAAGGTCTTCTTATATTACCCTTGACAATTTACCTACCCATAACATTTTTACCCATTCAATTATATCTATATATCTGGATATGCTTCGTTAGAAGCAGGTTAGTATACCAAATCTAACGGATCATTCAGCAGGTTACATCCGCATTGTTTATGAATTTCTAAGGATTCTATATAATTGAGTTTCCAACCTGTGTTGGAATAGTTCAAAGTTTTCGTATTGTTAAGATTCTGAAGCTCGTGCTTGCAGTCCAGTGAATAGTTTGAAAATGTCAAATCACTTTTTTCTAATCAATGACTTTTCATATTTGGCATATCTTTATAAATATTTCGTCTACGTTGCCCAACACTGTTACTCTCTGGACACTCAAGCTTATAAACTCCAGATTTTTTAGATAACCAGATAGGCCACATGCCAAGTTATCTAATTTCCTTTTCAGTACCGAAGGTAGAACAGACAAAATGGAAAATCTGAAGTTTATAAGCCTAAGTGTCCAGAGTGTAACAGTGTTTATGTGGGGCAATGATGACGAAATTTTCCTAAAAGATATGCCGAACATGAAAGTTCCTTCAGACGACCAAAAAGTGATTCGACATTTTCAAACTATGCCTTTTTTAAATGCAAGCACAAGCTTCCGAATCTAAACGATACAAAAATTTTGCTTTATGTATGCAAAAGTTGAAAACTCAATTATTGTGACTCGTTAGAAATTCATAAACCTAAACATTGCGGATGTAACCTCCTGAATGATTAGTTAGATTTGGTATATTCGCCGGTTTTTAACGCACCATATCTACATTGTCGCCCGTAAACATATGTCCAACTAAAAAGATATTAATTAAGAAAAAATATTATGGTAGGTAAATTGTCATTGAGAATTTAATGACAACCTTGCATTTGAGGTATTTGAGGGCGGTTGTACATTAGAGCATCAGTTTGAAAATATGCATATAGCTGCAGTAACGCAAGTGTTACAAATATAGTGGTACAGAAACAAAGTTTTATTTCCCATTATGCATATACAAGAAACTGTGGAAATTCCAATTCCAATAAAATATTGGCGAAAGTTCTGACAACTTGTTTTGGCTAACCAATAACTGGTTGGCATGCTGGACTTTAATTGATAGTTTTGAGCACTTTGGGGATAAAGCTTTTATAGAGTTTCTCTGTATAAATTGACTTTTAGAGTGAAAAGAAAAATTGGTTCAATTACGTATTTTTGCAAAGCCCACTCTTAGCTGCAGTTTTTTATTCTAGGAATTATCAAAGACGATGAAATTAGAGATGGCAATAAGTTATCAAACTATTCATTTTAATATTTTGTTTTTCAGGAGTTTTCTGTACCGAACCATTTAGGATACCTTTCGCTGGGAAAGTGGACATTTGCTGTTTTGACAAGACCGGTACTCTCACCAGTGATGATTTGATTGTCGAAGGTGTTGCCTTGGCTGAGAAAGATTCCACAGTGACTGCAGTATCTGACTTGCCTCTTGAGACAGTACAAGTACTAGCTACTTGCCATTCTCTGGCTCACTTGGATGAGGGTCTAGTGGGAGATCCACTGGAAAAGGCTACTCTAACTGCTATGGAATGGAACGTCACAAAAGCAGATGCGGTTGTTCCCAAGAAAGGAAAATCTCCTGGGATGAAAATTTTCCACAGGTACTCCACTTAATACGATAAAAACTATGAAGATGTGACGAATGAGCAAACTCCAAATCTTTGATGGTGAAGCACCATTGCTGTCAATTACCGAATATTCAATTCCATTACAGGTTCCATTTTTCTTCAGCCCTCAAAAGGATGTCGGTTATAGCCGGATACAATTGTGTAGGCTCGACTGATACTACCTATATCAGTACAGTTAAAGGTGCTCCAGAAATATTGAAAACCATGTTTGCTGAAACTCCCAAGAAATACAATGAAGTATATCTGGACTTGTCTAGACGAGGTGCAAGAGTTTTAGCATTGGGTAATCAAAAAATTTTATTTTTACCTTACATTTTGTTAGCATCTACGTTCATAATTATATTATGTTGGTATTTTGTTGATAGTGATATTATATAAAAGTTACGAAAAATTATCAACAATTGGAGTTCCACAGGGTTCAGTTTTGGCACCAATTCTTTATTTGATCTATGTGAATAGCATAATGAATATCAACCTAATTGGTAAACATTTTTCTTTTGCAGATGATACTGTACTCTATCACACGTCTAAAAATATCCAAACTCTGAAACAATTGAAATATGGTTAAATGAATTAAATTTAACTATAAATTCAGATAAAACAGTCTGTATGATATTTAAACAAAAGAATATGAAAATTATCAAATTAAACATAAAAATTAAAAACAAAACAATTACTGAAGTTGATAAACACAACTATTTGGGTTTGATTATTGACAAAAATTTAAATTTCGAGAATCATATAGAAAATATTAAAAATTCTATTGTTCCTCTTATAGGAGCAGTTAGAAGAATACAATTTCTGACAAAAAACATTCAATTGTTAATATATAACGCTCATATCATCTCTTGAATCAGATATATGATTACAGTATGGTCATCATGCAGTAAAAAACAAAGAGAAATTATTGATAGATTGATGAATAAAGCAATAAAAGTGATATTTAACAAACCTTGGGACACACCATCTTTAGAAGTGTATAAAAGCACAAATAATATGACACAAAACCAGCTTTTTAAATTTGAAAAATCTAAATTTGCTTTCAAATTAACCAAGAATATTCAAAAGAGTAACGCCAATAAAAAAAATTCCAAATTACATAGTCATAATACTAGAATTTTGAATCACTTTCACTTGGATAATATTCATTCAAATAAAAGAAAAGCAAATCCAATTTTCAGATCCATAGAAACTTTTAATAAATTACCAGAAAAAATTCAAAAACTATAATTTCATTTTCCAAAAATTTAAAAAAATATTTACTGATGAAATGATGTTCATTAAATTGTATCAAAATAGTACAAAACTTCTTGAATTATGTTTGATGTATTGTTTAATGTTTGTCTTCCTTATATCAAAACTTGTTCTGTTTGGAAGGTGTATTATCAATAAATAAAAATAATCTATGGCAACTGTACATCAAGGTTATATTGAATTGAAGTAAGGAATTGGGGAAAATATTTTCAATTGAATGATTTCTTCAGATTGATAGCTTGTATTTTTGAAATAAATATGTGGTTTCATAATCAATTATTATGAGTAATTGAATTATTTCAGATAACTCGGTGACCTTGTGTATGATAGTTTTGTTTCATGTTTCTCAAACATTTTTTTATTCGTTATTCAAAAACTTTTAATTTGTCTAAGACCATCCATCCACTAGCATGAAATCTATTAAGTAGCCCATAATAAGTTTATAGCACTGTGAGACAGGAACGATTGTATCAATACCTCTATCAGGATATAATACACATGGTAATAATCTCTCTGTAGAAGGCAATAATTAGACAAAGAATAGAAATGACATGTGCATTTTTTCGTTGACAAAGAAATTTAATTTTTACTGCTTGTACTGACTTGATAATTTTTAAGTGACTGTGAATAAACCAGAACCATAAAGGGTCCATTTTTTTCAGTAATTTTTGTAACTTTTTTATTTTTTGACTGATATATTTTGATGATATCTACATCCTGTTTAAAAAGATGTCTAGTGTTCCTTTACATACATTTGTATGAATAAACTGAAGAAATTCATTAATTTAAAACTTTGTAACTCATAAGAAAAAACATTCATTTCATAATAGGAAATATAGGAAATTTGGTGGTCTGTTGACCATTATTTCACCGTGTATTTAAAGGAATATAAATATTTCATGCTTTCATCACCATCTGGCAGTATATCGAATATATTTAGAACAACAATTACTATTATTTATTTAGAGAAAATATTAGTATTTTTATATTTTCTGTCTTATTGATTATTACCAAAACTTCCTTTTTTTTTTTCAAAGTGTAGAGTTGGAATATCCTATATATATCTGTCTGTGTCTACAGGTTACAGAGAGATAGGAAAAATTTCTAGCCAAGAATTGCGAGACTTGACCAGAGAAGATATAGAAAAAGACCTCAAGTTTGCTGGATTCGTGATAATATCTTGCCCACTCAAAATCGACTCGAAATCAGTCATTAAAGAACTTCAGTACTCGTCACACAAAGCTGTAATGATAACAGGGGACAACCCTCTGACCGCTTGTCACGTCGCCAAAGAACTCAAATTCACACCAAAGCCAACACTGATATTAACTCAAACTGAGGAAACATTCTTTTGGCAAAGCATAGATGAAACCCTGAATCTACCTCTCGAATATGATTACAAAAATCTAGTTAGACAGTATGATCTCTGCATTACAGGAGATGGTCTCAATTACCTCAAAAATAAGTACACAGCTTTCCTGAATCTTATTTTACCGCACATCACGGTTTATGCACGTTTTGCTCCAAAACAGAAAGAGTTTGTTATTGTAAAGTTGAAAAGCTTGGGTTATACAACACTGATGTGTGGTGATGGTACGAATGATGTGGGGGCTCTCAAACATTCCGATGTTGGTGTTGCTATATTGGCCAATGCCCCTGAACGTCTGCCTGATCCAAGGGAACAGAAGGAAAGGTTAGAGAGAGAGAAGGTATTTATTTCATTTCAGTTTAATACATTTTTGAAATCATATATCAGAATTTATCACAATTGATGGACAGTTTTATCAACTGGGTTTATAGAGGTCAATGGAAAGTTTTTCGAAAATATCAACCTAATATCGATCAAATAAATCATCCTAAAAATAAATCATAAAAACTTTTTTCCCATTCGTAACGAATTTTTCAAAATTGTTGCCATATTTTTGATCATGTAACAAATATCCAAATTGATGTTTAGGTTTTTTGATATAAAGAAACTTTCCCCTATGGAGTGTTTTTGTAACACTGATTATGAAAATGTTTCTTAAATATTCCAAACATTATGGCGCACACACAAAAATACTGCAGATGTATAAAAAAAAACATTGCGTACATGTCAAAAATAATATAATCACCTATAAATATAACTCACTGTATTTCAAAGAAAAAATAATAGTTTAAAAAAACTAAAGAACCAGCTTTACTTCCAACATGCACTTAAAACTAAAAAATAATTGACAATGTAATTACCCAAATGTAAAAAACGCGTGGGGTGCTTGACAAAGTTCTCTTGATTCTCTTGAGCTCTTGTTAAAATTGTTAAATTGAAATTTAAAAAAAATAAGAATATAGATCAAAAACACCCACGCTTTTTTTTTAATTTGAGTAATTACATTGTCAATTATTTTTTATTTTTTAGTCCATATTGGAAGTAAACCAAGTTCTTCAGTTTTTTTAAACTATTATTTTTTTATGACTAAAAAATCGAAATCTCCGACCCCGAAAATCCCAATTTTGAATTGAATCTCATCATAATCACAAAACTCGTCCACCATCGCGGGCCGCCATCTGGAATTCATACATTTTGCCAAAAAGTTCATAATCTCCGAACCCCAACACACTAATTTTGAATCGAATCGGACCATAATGACAAATCTCGTCCGCCATATTGGAGCTGCCATCTTGAATTTGTGAATTTTAATTAAAAATTGATAGTCTATGACCCCTAAAATCCTTTCATACCAATTTTGAATCGAATCGCACCATTACCGCAAATATCGTCCGCCATCTTGGAGCCACCATTATGTTTTTTTTTTTTCTATAACAAAAATTGTAATATTGTATTGTCACCGGAACTATGCAAACCTGCAAAATTTCACATTATTCGGGCGTCTGGAAGTAGGTGAAAATCGCGTTCAAAGATGTTACATAGATAGATACATACATACAGGTGAAGCTAATAAAAGCGTGTTAAAAAAAGTCACATATAATAGCGTCAAAACAACAATTTACGAAGTGCCACTATTATAAAACATTTTATTTTTGCCAATTCCGAAATATTAAGTTAGAATTCCAACTTACTATGTCAGCATTGGCTAATTCCGAAATAAGAAGCCAGAATTCCTACTGATTCTGATATACTCGGTCAGAATTCTAACCTAGTAAATCAGAATTAGCTAATTCCGAGATACCAAGTCAGAATTCCAACTTAGTATCTCCGAATTAACTAATTCCAAAATGCTAAATTAGAATTCCGATTTAGCTAATTCCCAGAATCCGAGATAGCAAGTCGGAATTCTGACTTGCATCTCTGAATTAGTTAATACTGGGATACTAAGTCGGAATTCTGAATTAATATTTCAGAATTAACAAAAACCTATATTTTAATAATAGTGGCCCCTCTACGCCTTTTTTCTTAAAAAGATATACATTTCCTAAAATTTCAATGTTCTCAGGAAGATTGTTATTCAGTCAACATTTTTATATGGAGAAAACTAAGAAATACCTGATTAAACTACACAAAGGAGGGTATGCTTGTCTGGGCCAACTGCTCCCGGTCACAAGATTTTGCACACTTTTAGGTCTATAAAATATATTTTCCTAAAATTTCAACTTCCAAACCATTCCGGAACATCTTCAAATGAGTTCATTTAGAGCAGATTTTGTATGGCAAAATATAATAATATAGAAATTTTGGCAACAAAGCATATGTGTTTATCCTAGGTTTCAATGTATAATAAAGGGAAAACATCAGCGTTGACAATTGGTTATTGAAATAATTCAAGAGCAATGTTGCCACTTTGCATTCTTCGACATGACTCATTTCTAAGAATTTGAGAGAATTTAAATGTTTTTTCATGAATAGCCCAAATTTATCAAAAGCATACCCTCCTTTAAAAAATTATAAAATGCCCATCCAGCTCATAAAAAGGTGAGCTGTTTACATAATTGTTTAAAAATATGTGAATGGCTGGGCAATTAGCATTGCAATATTAACCACCATATTATAATTTCCTTATTATTATTGCTTTCAGGAAAAGAAGCAGAAAGAACTAAAAGAGGCTATACAAAGAACAAGGCCGAACCACGTTAGAAATATGATGGATCAAAGAGACCGGCTGCAATCTAGAGTTGATAAAATGATGCAGGAGCTCGACGATCAGGATCAGGCCCAGGTTGTAAAGCTCGGAGATGCAAGCATTGCCTCTCCTTTTACTAGCAAGTTGTCTTCTATCATGTGCAGTGAGTACAACTAAACATGTCTGTTCATGTGAATTGATTTTTTTCTCTTTTCAGTTTGTCATATAATAAAACAAGGAAGATGTACACTGGTCACCACATTACAAATGTTCAAAATTTTGGCACTGAATGCTCTGATATTAGCTTATACACAATCTGTTTTATATTTAGATGGTATCAAACTCAGAGATCTTCAAGCAACTTTACAGGGATTGTTATTGGCCGCTTGTTTCCTGTTCATTTCAAGATCTAAGGTAAATAAAAATGTATAAAAATCTTTCAATTTGTAGTGGAAATCCTTTTAAATTTGAAGTGTGGAGTGAAATCAGGAGCATATTTGTCGATGGGCACTCTAACTATAATGAGGCCAGTCATAAAAGAAATCTGAAATATGTTTATGATATCTCATAGAACAATATTTATATGGGATTCAGCTCACACTGTTTTAAATCTAGTGACTTATTTGTGTGAAGGTGAATAAGAATTCAACATTATAATATTTGAAATATTTTTTAGCCATTGAAAGTTTTGTCGAAACAGCGACCTCTACCGAATATTTTCAACTTCTACACAGTGTTGACTGTAATTTTGCAGTTTGCAGTACATTTCATGTGTCTCATTTTTCTAGTCCAGCAGGCCAAATTGAGAACTTCAGTGTAAGTTAATGTTTTTCTGAAAAAAAAGTAATAATAATGACCAAAGTTTATTTTTTGTTCTAGTGAAGAACACCCAACTAATAGGACCAAGCTTGTTGTAGACAGTCTGACAGAGGAAGAAAAAGACAAATTATTTGAACCAAATATTATAAATAGTACAGTGTATATCATCTCAATGGCATTACAGATTGCTACATTTGCAATAAATTATAGGGTAAGATTTTACTTTATTAGAATGAATGATGAGTGTGTAACTGAAAATTTGAGATTATTGTAACATTTAAATAATTGTTAACAATATCTGTTTGATAAGTTTCTTCAAACAGATTTCAAAGGCACTTCGAGATCGGAGAACCAACAAATATTATTCCCAAGTTTATTTCTTGGTATATTGTTACTTTGTGTTAGATATGCTGACATTTTTATGTACTTTGTGAGTAAAAATTAAATGTGTGCCAATAAGTACATTAAAAGTGTTTATTTAGAAAAACCAGAGACAAAACATAAGCACGCCTCAAGTGTCTCTTGACTTGAGCCACAGTAAAGAAAATCTTTTTTTGGTGGACCAGAAATACAAAAATACAAAGTGGTCTAAAGTGATTGCTAGTTATATTATAAGCGTACAAAAATTCGAATATATCTCTTATTAAACTAAGAAGAATATCACCAACTGTCAGTGAAAAAATATTAGATTACCAATGAAAAGAATCAATTGTTAAAAGAAAAGGAAAGTATACCATGTAATTCAAATTCGAGGGCCAGTATTCGTAAATATGGTTAAATGGGGGAAAAATTTGATTCATGTGACTAACAATGAGTCGTTCAGAAAGCTTTGAAGTTCTTGGTACTTCTGAGGAAATATAAAAAAGATGAAATTTAAAAAAAAAAAATTTTGATGAAGAAATATAAAAAAAGCTGAAATTTTGAAAAAAATTCTTTGATGAGCGATATTGAACTGAACTGCACATTTATATTGACATTGACATTTGTTCTCTGCTATATGATGACAATCTTACCGTCAGTAATAGAGTTGTCAATGTATATGTTATACATTGACGATCTCAAATATTTCAAAAAAACAAAACTTTTCATACTTGTTGGCGAACGTGAAGTTAGCTACATTGCTCACGTCAGAGGATCAGCTGATAGTAGCCATCTTGCAGTTGGAAGCTTGGATGTCTGAAAGTACACTCTGCATGTACAAAGTGGTTTCAAACTTGGCTATCGTCGGTGATACAGATTCCGTAGTTGTTACAACTGGCGCCAGGGGTCAAAGTCCATATCTGGCCTAGTGGGCCCATGTGAAGCTATATTAAAGAACAAAAAAAATACTCATCCCAAATATAAAAATTTCTTGTGAAAAAGAAATGTAGAAGAAATTTCTGTCAAGGAAGGAACCAGATCAATATCTTATGTACTTTTGATCAAAAGTTGGTAAACAGCGTAAAGCAACACTGTGATGCAGTTGACTAAATAGAATTGGCACTGAAACAAGACATTTGGGCCCTTAGTAAATCCTTCAACGATGCTCTCTCGTCCGATAATAGACATCAGTTGATGATATTTTGGTTCATCATATTTGAAGTAGCCTATACAGGGTGTCCCAGAATAAAGGGGACAAACTCCGATGGTAGAATCCTCACTTCATTTTAAGGCTGAAAGTTCCAATAAACATATACCCTAAAATGTCTCCTAAGAGTACGATTTGTGTATTGTTAGATGAACAAGACTCAATTGAATCAAACAGTTCAACGTAGTCTTTATAGAATTGAACATTAGAGTTGGGTCTTATATAAGTTGCATTAAAAATAAATTGATTGCCAAGATTATTGGCTTTGATAAAAATTGTTTCTAGGTGCGTATTCAAATTCACAAGATAACTTTTGTATTTTTCCAATATTGCTATCAAAACACCTCCCCCTCTTTTTTTACCAACAATATCAACATCTCTGTCTTTTTTGTATAAATCATACCTACCATCAAACAATTCCCCATCATTAATATCGTGTCCAAGCCACGTTTCAGTGAGCGCAATTACATCGTAGGTTTCTAAAAGTAAATTTTGGTAAAATTGCGAAGTTTTGGTTCTTAGACCCCTGCAGTTTTGATAGTACACTCTCAAATCCGTCATCTGACAAGAGTAGTTTTAATGCAAGAGAAAAAATAAAAAATAAAAATGGAAAACTGAAAAAAAGAAATATATCTATTCTGCTATAATACGTAACAGTTTCGTTGTCTTGCGAGAAAATTCGTTACTGAGTGCTCCAGTAGTGTTTTTATGTATACATTTTTTCCAAAAGTGGTGATACATACGCGGTACATACGTGTTACCGTATACGCTGAAAAGAAAAGAAAACAAGAGAAAAACAAAAGGAAAAAACTAATACTAATAACCCCCGGAAAAATAGTACCTACATTTTATCATTATCTAATTGTATTTCGAAACAGTACAGGACAAGAAGGTTAATAAAGAACAAAAAAGAAAAATTATTATTATATTGTTTTTAAGTTTTTTATTCGTTTCCCAAATATGAAATTGATTTATTTGTATTCATTTTGGATTAATTTGGAATAACAAATCAGATAAACGGCAAAAGTGAAGTTAACAACCATACAATTTTCGGAAAACTTGAAAATATTGAAAGTTGAAATGTTTCGGGTGAAATTTGGCCCAAAAACAATTTAACCAATCAGAACATTTTCGTACCATCGGATCGTCGGATATCGTATGCATAAAAATCCGGCTTCAGACCTCTAAGCTACCGACCAGCTCTATTATATAAAGTGTTTCATTTAATCGCTTTATTTTAATCGTATTATTATTTATTGTCTTTTTTATTAAATACCATATAGTTTTTAATAGTGTATGTCCTACTTCTATATAAGGGAGTCCTATTTGAAAAAAAATATATCTATGTATGCCTAAGTTCATTCTGTGTCAGAATTGCTATCGTCATCCTTCAGTAAGTTCTTTGTCTCAGCCTCAGGGAGCCCCTGGAACTGAATATGAGATCTACTAGAGAGTTAACTAGAAGGCACACTGCCAACAGTAGTGGAGAAGTTATGCCTTCCAGATATGTCTCTGCTGCCAATCTAATTTTGTATCTGTTTATCTGAATCGCAACTCACTTTATTGAATGTTGGTTCTCCGTCTCTCAGAAGTGTTAAAGAGTGAACAGAAACTATTGATGATATCAACATTTTTTTAGGGTAATCCATATATGGAAAGCCTGAGACAGAACAAAGCATTATTATACAGCATTTTGGGCTCAGGAGGAGTTGTTCTAGCCCTAACGTTAGGAATTGTGCCTGAGTTATCTGCCCAGTTTGAAATTATAGATTTTCCTCCAGATGTTAGTATATTTTCAAAATGTCATTCCAGCTATATATAGATTTTTCGTGTTGCCGCTAATATCTTTTTCTTTTTCAGTTTCGGATAATTTTAATTCAAGTTCTTTTTGCTGACTTCTTCTTTTCCTACCTAGTCGATCGGATATGCCTTTGGGTATGCGGAGAAGGAGGCATGAAGTTGTCATAGGAATATTAAATGTCTAGAGTATACAGATGAAGTTATTTATATATGATGTCATTCCATTTGATTAAAAATAAAAATTCAAATATTTATAATATATAGTTTTTCCTTTTTAAGTAAACTTTTGAAAAGTAAAGGATATTTTTTACATTATGTGTAGGTAGTGTATCAGTGTACTCGCATGACAAAAAGATTTATTAGTGACATGCAGATTTGCAAAGAATTATTTTATATAAACCGAAATAACGTGTGCAATAGAAAACAAAATAGTAAAATAGGTTCGCAACTGTTGCACAAATCCATGTTGAAAAATACCTCGAGCGCAGCTTGTCACCCTACACTTGGAATATTACTTTCAACAAGTCTAAGACTGTTCAAAGCCAAACGCAATACATTCGCTAATCAGTTCGGACTACGAATGTCATAGAATATTAATAATATACTCATTATGTCCTATAAATAGGTGTAGTGTACTAGTGAAAATAAAGTAAAAATGACGGTAGTTTATACCTCTCCAGAAAAAAAGTGCAAATTATAATGTGGTATTTTGGGTGCCACTTAATAGAGGAATCAATAAACTTTTTCACTGTGACTTATTTAAGAAATAAGAACTACCAAACTCATTCCATACTCATTTATTCGCTATGACAATTAGTAATGTTATTAGACAATGGTAATATTATTCGAAAGTTTGAAAAACAGATATGTACAAAACTGCAGAAAATGTTGTGCCACAGAACAACCACGAATGAAAGGATTGTCAGAAACAGGTTGAAAATAAATTCTGGAACTTAAGTTATCTATTCCAAAAGGGAGCCTTTTGAAAATGAATAGACCAAAAGTTTTAAAACATGTTGCTTTATAATAACTTTTTAAACTTATCTGATAAAATTCGGATGAAGTATCAATCGGAACACTCATAAACAATGGTAATATAATCGGAAAATTGGGAAAATGTGTAGTGTATAAAGCTGCAAAAAATGTTGCACCCCTATAAAAATTACATTTTTCAACCGATTGAAATGTTTTTTTTTTTTCGGCAATCTCCATTATTCTGATGGTGATTACAGTGTTTTCAACTTGAAAATTCAAGCAACGACTTGAGAAGATAATACCAACACTGATTCGATAGGTATAGTGGGTAATGAGATTTGAGTTGATTAGAATTTTTTTTTTACATGTGAAATCTGAATGAGAGTCATCGCTGTTTCGATGCGCGCTATTTGGTTACGCGCTCTTTCGTTGCAGTGTCACACATTTATGTTGTTTCTAGTAGTATAGTTGTGTACAAAATGTGAATATAGACTAAACAAAATTATATTATTCTGCGTAGTGTTAAACTACTTAAATTCAAGTAAAAAAACGTCATTATACACATATTCACCTTGAACAGATTTCAAAAGCAATGTATCTGAGAAGTTTATTTTGTACAGCCTCAATACCTGGGGTATGGTCCGTATATCGCCGAACATTTCAGATTGGTAAGTAGCGGTTTCTGAGTTTTCAAGCAACCGGCTGCATATATACGGACCCCTTGTCACTTGTCTTTAGTGTAATGCTTTCAGACCCAAAGACCTTTTCTGGGATAAATAATAGATTTTTGATCCATAGTTTCAAATCTGGCACTCAATAAAATTATTTCAATTAACAATAAATGACAAGCGGTTCCGAGTTACCGAAGAAAAAGTACGGTTGCTCTGGTGACAGATAAATCACCGAAGTTTCAGGAAATGGTCACCGAATTTTCAGGAATTTGGTATATACGGACCGCCAAATTACTAACCAGGGCAACAAAGGATATATACGGACCATATATTTATGGGTTTCATAATAGGGAGACCAAACTGGTGGTGCATATTTCAGTGTTGATCTTACATATGCCAAGTAAACCGTTTTTGTAGCACAAACAGAAGGTTGTTGCAATTTCTGAGAACAAAACCCAGGAGCTTGAGTGCTTTGTTTATAGTGCATGTGCATGTGGGTTAGTTAATTCAGTCCTGAGTCCCTTAGTTTGTTGTGTCTAAGTGAATCTTGTCAATTACATACTGTCATATATTGTGTTATGTATTCTAGAAAAGGTTATGCTAACATTTAAGGACATGCCGTTCATCGCAGCCCACCTGTTCAGGGAATCAATATTATATTGTCACTCCCAGTGATCTATTCAGAAGTGTTAACACTCCAATAGTCGCGCCCAATAATCTAACAAATATAGTCGCTTACATCCGAGAGATGCATCACTTAAAATTGACCAGATTCTTCGTTTTGGGTCAAGCAGAGGTCAATAAAATAAAATATAAATCAAAAAAATTACTTTTTTCTACGATAGTGCATAAACTAAGTGTTTACGCACTGTTGACATAAATAAAAAACAAAAAAAATCTTGAAATTTCAACACCCAGTATATCGGTAACGAAGCGTTCGTGGACCTATGTTTATATGAACTTTTAGTGGTAAAAGAAGCCTGGGTATGTCCCTTATTCGGATGTACATGATGTTTAGGAACACCCTGTATAGGATTTTTTTTCAACTTGCCGCTATACCAGAGATCAAAATAGATTTTAAGGTTGCCGAAGCATGCACAATATTGATCACCCTAACATTTTTTTAATACTTTGAAAATAAAAATAAACTTTTTTCCCATATGGTACATACTCATTGGATGGCACTATATAATATTACTTTTATCTATGAATGTCCAAGTCAAACCCTTTCCCCGAAAATCCTACACATTCGGGGCGCGCTGGTATCATTTAGCCAAATAACAGCCATTCCTGGAGTTATTTATTGCTATTATTATAGTTAAATTGTTAAATATTATTTATTTAATTTAGTACCCGAATAAAGCTATGAAGTTAAATTCATTTGTACCTTTTCTACGTTTGTGCGTATATTTTTTGCGATGTCGCCAAGTTCCTCCATACTTTACCAGCGATAATAACATCCTTTTTGTGTTTCTAGGGATTATTTCCTTGGCCGAGTTCCTCCAGATTTGTGAAGGCAAAAAATTATAAAACATAAATTTTAGCAACACAGCTTATGTGCATGCTTATTCTGGGTTTCGATTTAGTTTCGATGTTCAATGGAATGGAAAATGTCAGTAGTTATTGAATTAATTCAAGAGCAATGTTGCGACTTTGGTTTCTTTGAAAATAATTGATAAATTGAAAAAAAAAATTAAAATGTACTAGGTACTACAGTGACCGCCAAAAAGATGTACCATATATATGGAAAAAAAGTTTATTATTAGAGTATTGGAAAAAAATCTTGGGAAAAGTTTGTACATGTCCGATAACCTAAAAATTTCGACTGTCACTGAATGTCACGTGATTACTGATATAGCGGCAAATTGAAAAAAAAATACTATAAAAAGGCAAAAAGTGGGGAAAAAAGTTATTTAAAAAAGTTGCTTAGAATTCAATTTTAGACACATATACAAAGTTTGAAAAGATAATGAGAGAAAATTGAAAATAGCAATTTTTTTAAATATTTTCCTAGCTGTATTAAAATATCAAATTATTATCTTATGAATAGCTTGACCATATATTGAAACAGTTGTATTTCAATGATAATGACAAACTTTCTCATTTTCTCCACACCAGTGAGCACTAAATTGAAAAAATTGGATTTTGTCAAAACCCTGGCTGTTATATTGGTTCGTATCTAAACAGTTACATCATAATTCCACGACCATTGTGATGACATGACACTCCAGATACATGGTGTTTTCCAGATTATAATCCATTTTCGACGATAATCGTGCCAGAACGTTTCACATTCGCATGCAATGTTGAGAACTATAAGCCTCTTTAATTAGACGCACTATTTTTAATATTATATACTTTCGAAGTGAAACGTTCGTGCACGATTATCATGAAAAATTGATTATAATCGGAAAAAACACGATATTTTTTTATTTCCCTATCATCGTAATACTCGTGGAATTAAATGTTAGATACAAACCAATGTAACAGCCAAAGGGTTCTGACAAAATCTAATTTTTTTAATTTAGTGCACTCTATCTGGTGTTGAGAAAATGAGAAAGTTTTATTATTATCATTGAAATACAAATGTTTCAGAATGGTCAAGCTATTCATAAAAAAATAATTTGATATTTTTATACAGCTAGAAAAATATTGAAAAAAAATGCTATTTTAAATTTTCTCACATTAACTTCTCAAACTTTGTATATGTGTATAAAATTGAATTCCAAGCAACGTTTTCAAATAATTTTTTTCGATATCTTGCCCATTTTTTTGCCTTTTCATAGTAATTTTTTTTTTCTATTTGCCCAATAGCCCAAATTTCCCTATCAAAAGCATACCCTCCTTTTACACTATTTACTATTTATTATTAGATTAGACTGAATAATTACTACTCGCAAAATGTATGTATTCAATTCCACGCACTTACATATCTATTTATTTTTCGATATATGTAATATAAGTAGAAATAGAAAATGATTCATTACCTTTCCATAATCCTATAATCACTTATTTTCCTTCGGTTACCGCAGGTAGGCTTAGAAACTTGGTGACGCTCATTTTTAGGAACAGCCCAATAATTCATTTTTATTTTAAGGCGGGATTAGAGATATAACCACGATATAACATATCACAAAAGCACTTAATTTATGTTTATTGTGATTTACTTGGTTTTCTCGTTTTGGACAAACGTTGCATTCGCCTCAAATAAAACTATTCTTTTCATAAATTATTAGATAGACACCTACTTTTTTAGGCTCCTATATAACTCTTGTTTTGGTATTTTTTTAATAGATATAATAACTGTACATTCTCCTTAAAAGTTTCTGGGACTAATTATATTTTTAAACTAACAACATGGCAGAACACATCAACGTATTATTCTTGAATAGATTTTTTTATTTTTAAAGACGAAATTTCATACTTTTTATATATAAAGTAGGCACGGCGTAATAAGTATCCTAAACAATTGGATACTCATTTGACATATTATTAGCATTAGTAAAAATGGACACTAGTGTTGCTTTGCAGAAAGTAAATTTGAGAACTTTGCATCCGTACCTGGACAATATTTTAATTGTTGGTATCATTATTGGTAAGAAACAGAATATTTATTTGTGCTTGAAAAGCCATAGGTTTTTACACAGGTAAGCAAAGGCCACATAAATTTCTGGACACAAAGGCACCTGTTGGAGTTTTCAAGGGCGTTTGGAATTTTACACTTCGTGACTCTCCTCAGGATTATATAAATATTACGTATTGGGGGGCTAGCGAGGTAATATTCCAGGCAAATGACAAATTTCATACTGGAGATGTTGGTAAGTTCAAAACATTTTACAATTGCAATACTTTATCATTCTTAAAAACAAATGTTTTATTGTGAAGCTTTCAATTGTATTTTTTTGTGAGAAATCTGCACTTATATATATTTCATGCACTTTTAGTTGAAATCATCAATCCTAAAATAAGTGTAAGAACACTGAACGATTTTGGTGAGCAATTCCGTCCTATGGTAACGTCACCTTATAAATTAACACTTAATGAAAAATCATGTATTGTTCGCCATGCTGGATCATCAAAAAATTACCTACCCCTCCTCAAATTTACAACAAAACCTATTGCTGGATTTTTACCTCTTCGAGATGTCCAAAACAGTGGATCATCAATTAAAGGTTGGTGGCTATTTCAATTAACTTCTATGAATGATACAAATTTGTCTGATTCTTCAGATTATATTGATGTTTTGGCAGTAGTTCGAGGTCTAGGACAAGTTCGAACTGTAACCACAAAAACTAACGAAACTATACTAGTTCGTACTGTGGAAGTGTTTGACCACACGAATCCCAACTTGAAGATAGAAATTTGGGAACCAGACATCATACTAAGGTAACTTTCGTTATTCCATAAATGCTTTTTGAATTGGCCCTGTGTATTTTGATTAAATAAATTAGTTTTTATGGGTGTTTGGGGTAAAATGTCTAATATGGCTGTCTTACTTTTATAATGGGCTATATAGTTGATAAGGTACAGTTTGGCAAATCTAGCAAGGAATGTCGATAAACGTATGAGATGCGCGAATTAGAATGAGAAAGTATTCGCCAGTCGGATGATAAAGAGGGTAGTATAAATTATTGTACATTCAGTTAGAATATATACTGAACTCTTCTCCAACGGCGCGCATCGATAGGCGTGCCGATTTCATATTCCTTGCTAGATTTGCGAAGCTGTACCTACCTATATATATATTCAGTATTCAGTCTCGTCCAAAAAATAACACTGTTCTTTCAATAATATGGTGTCTGGCGTCATTTTGAACGACTATAATAATAGTATAATAAACGTTACCCTTATCAATTTCCCAAATTCAGAGCGTGCAAGGGCTTAAGGAGTCAATTGAGCAAGGCACATATGTGCTCCTGATTTAACTGATAAACGGGAACAAGAAATCACATTTCCAGCTTTTTAGCAACTGAATTTAGTTTTTTTTAACCCAAGATGAATCAACTGGGTGTGAGTACATCTCAACTTAAGTCCAATACATTAATATTGGGTTTATGGGAAAACATTTCGAATACTGAGAACAGAAAGAAACTTTTGAAATGGAAAATGTAGGATTAAACAAATACATATTGTTGAACAGTGTATAAAAAATTACTTTACGCACAGTTGATGATTTTACACACTGTTGATTTTTTTACGCTGCTAAAAAGTATCACTTTTACACAATGTGAACAGTGCGTTACACTCTATTTTCGAATTTAATTTTCAGATCTGAAAAATGGCAGCCTCGTTTCAGTGCATTATTTTTTACCGACTTGAAAATTCGATGGTCAGATTTCCAACGGCAGTTCATTGCTCAAGTTACCAGTCGTACCATAGTTACGGAAAATCCTGAAGGCAGAGAAGTTCAGCTTCTGCTTAACTATGCAAAGAATGCTCCTATTGAAACTTTCGAGATTGTCGATCAGCTTATAACCACTTTACCAGATCGTAAGTATTGAAAAATGAAAGCGACTGCTTGTGATATGGTCATGCATATGCAATTAGTAGATATTATTGATTCTGTGGGCATTGCTTTTTGGCACAAAAGCGCGTTATAAGGTGTACAATGAAAACTACAGTACACTATGAGTTCCCATCAGTGGCATCAATTTGGTTTTCAGGCTTCAAAAACAAAACTACTCAGGATGCCATATATGCATTCTTAGAAAACCTTTACGTCATTTTTTTACGGATTAATAATTTTTTTCTATCCATAAATAGAAATATCGGAAAAAGTTCATCTTGAAAAAACTAATTTCAGCAAGAACCATTCAAGATATAATGAGCGTAAAACAAATCCAAGATAAGATAAACATCAGTATTCAAGAGGGCAGATCAGGAAACAAGCAATTTACAGCGTTGCTCTTTGCTTTTGTGTCTACACTGGATTTGGACGGTCTTTCAAGAACACTTATGATAACATGGTTTGTATAGAAAGTATAACATGATGTTTTTTCAGTAACTTTACATAAAATCAGTGAAGTTCCGAATAATGATAGAGCAAAAAGACAATTGAGTCGATTTTGACATAGATGGAAGTGCAGTAGGAAAGGGGATTACAGGGAGGTGGGACACCAAAACTACGACAATTTTACTCGACGCGAGTTTCAACATGAACAGAAGTATTAACTTTGTTGATACTGGAGGAACTTATCATGCAGGGTTAAAAACCCTGGGTGGGCCCCCATGTATCTGAATTGGCCTTTACCGACAAAATTAGTGGAACACTCGTGATAAGCGTCTGCTCCTCAAACCAATCATCCACTAGGTGGATGGGTTCGAATCCCAGCGAGGTCACCAGTCAAGTGCATGACATCACTCGTTAAATGGTAAGGGCTACGCTTTTCGTAGCTCGTACAACAACTTCATCAATAATTTTAGTGTTGTGCAAATTTTGCCAGTATGTATATTGATGAGGGTTTGCTTACAGCAATATTGTGATGCAACCTCAATATTTCAATAGAGTGTTACTGACAATTAAAGAATAATAAATGATCCTCAAACCGGGTTTGAATTCCCGATCGTTGGCTGCCATAAAACATTACACCATGTTGGCGCCTACATATTATTGTCTTGTTATTAAAATTGTTATTACCCTTACAAGCAACCCTCGGAGTCCTCTAAAGACTTGTGCTAGCTATGGAAGACGCAGCCCTTACCTTTTAACTTGTGAAGCGATGCACAAGACCGGTGACGGCGCGGTGAATCGAACCCACTTGCCTTGGATTAGCAAGCGATCACATTACCTACGCGGCACTAAGATTCATCATCAGTATCGGAAACTTTTTATCTGGGGTATAGACAGAAATCTACGCGAGCAACAAGGAACACAATGATATGATAATACCACATAAACAAGAGAGACGCACCACTGTGCGCCTCTCCTGTTATCCCACCCGACGCATTAACGGACCACGTGGTAATGCGACAGACTGTACACAGCATACGTCGATATCCCTTCCTTGAGCGAGTCGAGGAGAAATTGTAATGCTCTCTCAACATTTAGCAAGCTATTTTTTACGCTCTCATGAAAACACCATACCCAAGATGTAAACTTTCCGATACTGTAATCATTTTGAAACGACCTTTTGATCCTACCAAACTTCCCCAGTATAAGGTTATAACCAAAGTGAGGAGTCAAATTGCTGATAGATAACACAAATCGCAACTTGTATTGATGAACTTAAAAGACTTGATAATCATAGTAATATAGAAATGTAGGCTTTCACGTCTGGCATCAATGTTTTGGTTGGTTTCCGGGTTTTGCCGTGGACTGCTACAGCATTTTTGAACAATTTAATAGATGTTATACTCTTTATATGGTCTGGTAAATGATTAAATAATTTAATACCCATATATCTAAAATTGTGTTCGTATTTGGTACTTTTGTGGTTCGGGACACATAATACATTATTTTGTCTTGTATTATATGTATGATAAGAAGTTATATTGAATGAGGACAAGTTTTCTTTTGTATATATCAAACAGTAATAAATGTATATACAGGGGTCAAGGGGTCAAGGTCATAATTTTATTATCTATAAATACTTGTTTGCATGGAGAACCCCATTTGCAGTCGAAAATCTTTCGAACTATTTTCTTCTGTGTAATAAATATTTTGTTGTTATTTGTTGAATTTCCCCAGATTATAACATTATAACATAAGTGAGTAAATACAAGGCTATAGTAGCATATAACAAAATCATAAAATAGAAAGTGAATGCTTATTTGTACAAATATTTTGATTACATTTGTTAATTGACCAATATCTCTTTGAAAAGCTCAAGATTATTTCCTGTATGATCTCAGAATACATAACAGAAATAAATTCCTCCCATTCATCCAGTCTTTAAAACACACTGCCGAGTTGTATAACTTAAAAAAAAATGAAACTTTTGCTCAGCTATTCAAACCCTTTCAAATTTTTTTTCGAGCACAGGTGGAATGATGGACAACTTCACTAATGTATGTCTTGGGTGTATATCACTTTATAACAATGTACAAATAATAATTGATATATGATTTTAGTGGTAGGTGCAAGATGTCAATTAAAGGTTCAAATTGTGAAAATTCGGAGTGTCCTACAGTATTTGAAAATGAAGTTGTGAATCCAGAATTCAAATTTGACATAAGGATCACTATATCTGATCATACTGGAACATTGACAAATTGTCGTTTCAGAGGAGAAGCTGTCGATCAGGCCCTCAGTTGTACAGTAAGTTTTTGCCCTCAAGTATAAAACCTGTATGATAATCAAATAGCATTTGCTTGTCCGTAAATAAAATGAAACTATATTCTATACTTGCCTATGCTTGTAGTAGAAGTAATAATACGTTTTTTAGTTTACCTATAGGTGATACACAGAACTTTCAATGAACAAATACTTTTTTGCATAAAAAGCAGTAATATAGTTTTCCATATGTCGCCAACTTGAAATGGACACATTGTATATAATCGATAGATAGTTACCATTAGGTACATTCAGGCTTTCCATAATGGCAAAGTTTCATAACTCAACATGTTGTGCCTGCTGATAAAAGCACTTTTATTTCTACTGAATGCGAGGCTAACAACTAACAGTGGATTAAAAGAAAAATCCCGAAATTATAACACAATTTGTAGGTATATTTATGTAGAGAATTGTGAATATCTACCTCTTATTTTTAAATACCTATTAATTATAGTTTAGTGAAAACAGTGTTGAACATCGCTTGAAAAAATACACTAAAACAATCAAATTTTTAATATAATTAATGTCCAATACTAGAAGATAACGTAAAATTATTCAGTTTTTTGTTTCAGGCTCGTGACTTTTCAAACATGTCAGATGATGAGAAATGCAAATTGAAGTGGAAATATTTAATGGAACGTTGCGCCATTTCCATTGCAGTTATATTTGCTGGAAAACAATATCCTGTAATTTCTGTTTTACATATTCGTTTAGCCAACTCGGTGGAAGTAGGAAGAAGACTACCCGTGTATTAGTACACCACTTTTTCAAATGTTGATAAGTTTTCAATTTAAAATACATGTATTTTTATTTAATTGGAAATCAAATGAATAAATAAGTTTTCAATAATATATAATGAATGTTCTTTTCACACTTGTATCACAAAGAGAGATGTTAGGTATAAAATCATCCACAGTAAATAAATTACTAAAGTTAAAGTTTTTTTTTTAGTATCAATATACCAAATAATGTTAATGGTGTTTCCATATAGGGTGCCCCTTGCCTGGCTGCACAAGCAGCCTCGGAACAATGAGTAGTACTAATGGTTTTTCCTAATTCTCCAGTTTTTATTTTTACCACTGCACCATTTAGGTAGTGACGGAGCTCGAGGTGCGTTAGAAGGATTCTCGTATCGTCTAAATAATTCTCGAATATAGTTACCTCTATATATACCAGGGGGCCTAAAATTTTATGCTTATTAAAATTCTTTTTAAATAATCAATAGTACTTTCGCACAATGTGAATACAAACCTGGCATGTGCGAATGCTTCTACGGCCCTACCAACATCGAATTTCAGCTTCTCTACAAGAAAAGATACAATCAAAAACCCTGTCCGATTGAATCCATGTGTACAGTGAATTGCAATACAATCAGAAGGGTATTTTAAAATAAAATTATGTATTATAGTAATAAACTCCTTTGTGGTCTCGTAAGAAGGACATTCTCCATGACCAGAACAATTTAGTTTTATGTATTGACATCCTTCTTGCTCGATTTCAGATTTATTGTAATATCTATTTGTATTGGTTAAATCTATCCACAAACCAATTTTCACCTAAAACAAAAAATGTAGGTATATAATATACATATACAAGGTGTCTAGTAAACCATGGATCATACTGAAGCTGGTGATAAACCAGGTCATAATCAGAAAACCACGACTTGACTTCAGGAAAAACCTCAAGGTTTTCGAAATATTGGAACTTCTATTAAATAAAATAAAAATGAATTGCTGTATCGGAAAGTTTTCATCTTGGGTATGGTGGTTTTATGAGAGCGTGAAGAATAGCTTGCTATATGTTGAGAGAGCATTACAATTTCTCCTCTACTCGCTCGAGGAAGGGATATCAACGTGAGCTGTTAATTCGTTGGGCGAGGTAACAGGAGAGGCGCGTAGTGCGTCTCTCTTATTTATGTGATATTATCATATCATTGGGTTCCTTATTGCTCGCGTAGATTTCTGTCTATACCCCAGATGAAAAGTTTCCGATCCTGTGTATCATGATGTTTATAACTTGATATATATCCGATAATTTTATTTATCAAATTAAAAATGTTTTCCATCATTCTGAACATCCGAAAAGTCATAATACGCCCCTAAAAATATGTAGCGATTTATTCGGCTGCCGCGCAAACATCGCCTCGCCGACTTCCCAGCTTCGCGACGCGACGATTTGCTTTGTTATTGCTTTTGCTTTCCCAAATTATCGCTATTTCTTTGTTTCCCTTCTTGTTGACTGTTTAGGTGTTGAGTTAGTTGTGATTTTTATTCGAATATATATCCGATATATCATGTGATATGATATTTGTACAAATATCATGATATTTTCGAACTCTACTAAGCATATAATGGGCGTTTAATTTCCATTCTTATTTTCAATAAATATTACTGAGTAGTAATTGCACATAGCATTTATTAAATTACAAGAACTTCTGCAACTTATATAGTATTTAGTGAGCTGAGAGACCATTGTAAGTCTTTGTCTAGACAGGGTTATTTGAATTACATTAGCGGTGCTGAGGTCAATATTGGCGTTGATGTCGTTGAGATTTTGTTAATGGCGCAAGGGCAGGCACTAGAATGCTTGATAAAATGTTTCGTGGTGATTATTTTTCTTCTTTTAGCACTGAAGTAGCCAATCTGTTTGCACGTAACTTTTCCTCAGTATATATAGATCATATTTTAAATCAAAATGATTGTGGCATCGACACTAAACTCAACATTTGCAAATGATCTTAGAAAGGGTCCTGACCCTATTCTCCCCCCCCCATTCTTATCCAGAACTGTAATTATATATTGTCTAGGCCACTATTTCACATCTTCAACAAATCATTGAAAACTTGGAGCTTCCCTGACAACTGGAAGCTTTCGTATGTTACACCTATTTATAAAGCAGGTAAGAAACAAATAGGACAGTAGTAACCATCGTCTAATCTCTATCCTTAGTACTATTCCCAAATTGTTTGAGAGCATCTTAACTGACTACTCAACTTTCAGATTTTTTCTTTTCTTTTCAATTAGAGTCTTTTCACAATATCTATCAGATGTAGTTCAATGTCCAGCGGGCTTTTGCCAGGGAAGTAGTTGTTTTCTGTTGGATATTACAAATAAATCACATTTTTCATTTTTCAATTTTCATGGAGAATGTTCCCCTTTTCAATATATCATTATATTTAACTATTTGAGACCTACCATAAAGATAGCTTTCAAACCATTTCAATGCATTTTCCTCAATGACAACTTTTTTGAATTTTCTCAGAAGCAGATAGATATTTAGTTTCAAAAGCTCTCTTTAAGTCTAAACATACAACAATAATGATTTTTTTATTATTGATTATCTCAGTTTTCCATTTCGACAATAAATAATGCAATGCAGTTTCCACGAATGTGCCTTCCTGAATCCTGATTGTTCCTTTACTAGCATATTACTATCTGCCAGAAATTTTAGTCACTGATCCTTTACTGCTAATTCTAACATTTTCTCATAGATAGGAAGTGTGTTAATTGGGATGCCACTGGGTTACATAGTGGCATCAACAGACTTGCTGCTTGATGCACTAGAAACAGCATGGACTTGAACATAAACAAAAGCCATATCATAAGTTTTAGTCGCTCCCATCAACTCAATTTCGATTAATACTATATTAGCTGTCGACTGTATCAAGGACTACCAAAATAATGGGTTTCGATAAGAGGACAACTCGTGACTTCGCTAGTTTGAGGGCCATTAAAATCCTATACTGCACACTTGTAAGAACTCACCTCTATTCTTGTTCCTCTGTTTGGTCTCCATATTATGCAACTCATATCTCTAAACATGATCTTGTTCAAAAGAGATCTCTTAGGTATGTTTGAATCTAATATCTAAAGTAATTCCTTTACGGCCACTTCCTGACGAGTCGGTACAACATCGGTACGGCATTGACGCGGTAAGCGCTCGGTATGCCGAGCCAATGTCGACACCATATATTGCAATGGCTGCTAGCACACGAATCTGTAATCTGTTGTCTGTAATGCAGCCTATCTGCACATTTCAAGACAGTAGATCAGCATTTACTGCGCGATTTTATTGTTTCTTGAGTATATCAAGCACTAATACATTCCCTCATGTTTGTATTTTATATTCTACTAGCTGGACTGAAAGATTTTCTTGAAATTTTCTCTTTGTCATTCTGTACATTGAATAAAATTTCTTTGTTTAGAGTTAATTATTTTGCTGTGCTGTTACAAGCAACCTACATGGATGCATTCAAAAACGTTTCCTTCTTCTCCGTAATCTTAAATACATGTAAAATACAATATCTTCTTCATCACTGGACGACTTCTTAGTGGCACCAAGACACCACTGCGAGTGTGAACTGAACTACCGAAAACATGCAATGACTGAAAACATGCCGAGGCGTTAGGGAGTAGAGAGCAGTATTCACATAATGTTTTACTTTGTAAAATCCTCAATTGCGCTTGCCTGTACAAATAAATAAAATAAATATTTTTCTTTGAAAAAAAAGGTAATAGAGTAAGAAAAATGAGTATTTTGCGGTGGATCACGGGGGTTGCAATTTTGTTCAAAATGTGTTCATGTTCCATTTTATCGAAGAGTGAGCTGAAGTAACCTGCTCACTTGTTACGGCGACTAATAAGCTAGTGAATACATCCACCTAGGATGTCTAACAAGTAGTCAGAGGCAACACAGTGTTTTCTTGTGTGAATCTGATACGGTGCTAAATAAGTGCTAAATAAGTAAAGTTGCGCTGGCCGACTGTTTTTGTTGAAAATGGAGTTTTGTAGAAAGTGTTGTGTTTCCTCGTATTATATTGATGTGTTAGGGATTGTAGATTTGATTTGTTTTTGAATTGATATACCACAATGGAACGATAAAATAATTGTTTTATGTCAAAGATCTGTGCTTCTGTATAGAGATTATCTGACGGATATGTATGAGGTTTTCTTAAGATTATTTTCAAGATTTTTTTTTGTATTATACTAATATTTTTTTGGTGTGTGTTCATTGCTCCACCCCACCCTATGATACCATAGTTCAATCGGGAACCTACTAATGCATGATAGAACATTTTGAGTTTGGTAGTGTCTAGAATGGTTTTCAGAAGTTTAAATTTATAGATTAAACATAGTAATTCCTAAATATTTGGTATGATCGGTCCTTTCAATCACATAGCTATCATCAATTTTCAGAGTTTCATTATTTGGTAAGTTTCTATTTATGCACGTGAATGTAATATATTTAGTTTTTTCGAAATTAATCGTCAATAAATTATAATCCATCCAATCTTTGATAGTTTTCATGTCGTTTTCAGCTAGGTCTTTAAGTTCTTTCCAGCTATTAGCTTGATATATAATGGCTGTATCGTCTGCGAAACTAATTATTTTTCAACGGCTATTTAATTCAAGTAGGTTGTTTATATAAATAGTAAATAATATAGGCTCCAGTACGGTTCCTTGTGGGACACCAAACTTTACTTTGAAATCGTCACTAATACAGTTTTTTACTTTGACGTATTGTTGCCTGTTAGATATATAACTTTCCATCAAATTAAGCACATTGCCTCAACCCAATATCTTCCAAGGCCTCCAATAATTGTGAGTGACTTACAGTATCTAAGACCTTTGCTAAGTCTAAAAAATCGCACAGAGAAACAAGCAGAAAAATCGCATCTTCAGTGGATATGTAGTTAATGATGTATTACATCAAGGGTATCGCAAGAAGCAGTTGGTGACATTGAACTGATTTTGTAAATTTTTGGTAGTTAATGACTTTTTGCACTAAGCCGATGATATATTCGATCTCTAAAAGTTTACTACATTACCCAAAACAAATAACTTTTTGTTGCAAAATTTTGAGAAAACAGCAAGAGGACCCAGATTTATTCAAAACATTATGGACGGATGAATCATCATGCCACCTTCAGAGTGTTTTCAGTATCCACAACCTCTACAGTTGGGACTTTGAGAATCCTCATATAATGAGACCAGACAGGTTCCAACATCAATTTTAAAGTTAATCTTTGAACAGGTATATTGAATGGCCACGTGACTGGTCCGTTCGAGCTTCCACAAACACTAGCTAATGAAATTTTTTTACAATTTTTTCTTATGGTCGATTTATGTATCCCTACCTAAGAACTAAACCTAAGACTAGAACTAAGTTCATCAATAGGAAAACAACGTGAACATTTATGGAACATCAACTAGTACAAAGAACTTTCTCATTGTTTCACTCTTAGTTCTAGTTCTTTGTCTTAGCTTCAGATTTTAGGTAAGGTGCATGAATCAAACTTTAGTTCTTAGATAGGGTACATGAATCGGCCATAACAGTAAACTTCAAACTCACAGAATTTTGATACATCTGCTCATTTCACAAATAAACAATAATTTATATAATTATTTAAATTCGTTTTTAGAACCCCACATATTTCAATGAAATGTATACCTATATCATAAAATTCTAAAATGAAAATATTTGTCAACAAGTATTTTGTTGAACCAATTCAAGTAAATACAACATTCTATTGTTGAGTCTACACCTAATATAAACCTTCATATCTTTAAAAATATTCACCTTATTTCTTATTGCTCTGCTGAAAATATCTGCGGGGGAATAACAAGTTCCTGGAGGTAATCTGTTATCAAATTTCTTATCCAAAGGAGTTTTGAGTGGCATAAATTTTCCAGCAATCATGTAATTTCCATTTTGTGGACAACCTAACCAACCCTCTGGTACACTATTTTTGCCCATTGATCAGAATTTTACAATAAGATGTCCACACTTATTAAACCATAAATAATGAACAATAAAACCTAAAATAAAACATCTGGTATTTGGATATGTGGAACTAGTTCACATTCACAATTCACATTCACCTTTACAGTGTTTAAAGTGTATTTTCTTCCACTATTTCGTGTTTGTCGTTTGTCTTCTTCCTCTTTACTATGGGTATGGTCCGTATTCGCGATCACCACGGAGTGGGCGACATCTACATTTTAAAATTCGAACATAAAACTCCGGGAAAATAAACATTCTGCCATAAGATCTCATGTTAATAAATTGTTGATTATTTCTTTGTAGAACTATATTTGGTTCGATTTTTTTGATATAATGCGAAAAGCATATCTTTGATGTGACGAGTGAATTAAAAAAAAACTTGTTCAGTGCCGCAGTGAAAGAATTATTCATCTTCAAATGTGTCTTTGCACTCCTCTTTCAGAAACTATCTAAAATATGTGAAATTAGATTAAAAATCGGGAAGCCAATTAGTTATACGTATGAAAAAGATAATGTTTGTTTATAAATGGTGTAAATATATCCAACTTTTTTCTAGATGCAAAAAAGGTGACATTGATGAAAGTTCAAAGAGGTCATTCCATCTCAAAAAATTACAGAAATTGGTTCATATCGAAACTTTTTCCACTTAATACTGAAATGTGTCGTCTAAATGAATATTTACAACAGGCATTTCTTAAGAGGAACTCAAAAGTTGGAAGATAGAAGTGAAAGATCAAAAATTCAAAAAATTTCAACACACAGATAAATGACATTTGCTTTGTTTTCCCGGAGTTTAGGACCGCCACCTGGTGCCAATGGTGATCGCGAATATTGCCGAACCTAGCCTAGCCTATAGGATAGTAAATCGACCGATGGTGTCACTGCTATCGCTTTATTACGACACCATCGTCATTACTATCGCTTTATTACGACACCATCGGTCGATTTACTATCCTTCGGCGATATACGGACCATACCCAAGTAAAGAGGAAGAAGACAAACGACTACGACGGCGTGCTAGGGCCAATGTTTCAGTTTATTTTTTTACAATTGTCACTTTCAAACTGACAATTGTCACTTTCATTGTCACTTTACAACTGGCAATTGTCACTTTACAATTGACAATTGTCACTTTAAAACTGACAATTGTCACTTTATAACTGACAATTGTCACTTTACAACTGACAATTGTCACTTTACAATTGACAATTGTCACTTTACAATTGACAATTGTCACTTTACAATTGACAATTGTCACTTTACAATTGACAATTGTCACTTTAAAACTAACAATTGTCACTTTATAACTGACAATTGTCACTTTCGAACTGTCATTTTTTTTGTAAAAATACGAGCACCTCAATGTCAAACTAAAATCCTTAAACTGCACATGCGCTTAGTAGTATTCAGGCGTGTTTGGTCACTATAATGGCGGAACGTTTAAATGAAATACAAGAAAAAGGCAAACTGAGTTGAAAATTCGTGATTTTATTTTTCGCTCGCGATTAACACAAAACCCTGTGGTGAACAGGTTAGCTTGCTCAGGTTAGGTTTCTGTTTTAATCGCAAACAAAAACAAATTCACGCATTTTCAACTTTTTCTTCTTTTTCATTTAAACGTTCCGCCATTACAATGATCAATCACGTCTCAATACCTCTAAGCGCATGCACAGCTTCAGGATTTTACTGGCATGTAGGTGCTCGTTATTTTTACAAAGAAATAACAGGTCAAAAGTGACAATTGTCAGTTGTGAAGTGCCAATTGTCAGATTGAAAGTGGCAATTATTGTCAGTTGTAAAGTGACAATTGTCAGTTTGAAAGTGACAATTGTGGAAAAATAAACCGAAACATTGGCCCTAGCACGCGTCGTACTTTATCGCTAGGCAGTGTTTGTTTGCTTACATTTGTTCAAGTGAAAATATGAAATCATCGTCATTTTTGTAGATTCGTTCAATTTTATCGTGTTTGACTTATTATTGTAACCCCCTCGAGTAGTTTTTCATATCCCTCAAGTGTTAGATTGAAGTGTTATCAAAATATCGAAGTAAATAATAACTGTGATATTTACAGCTGATTAGCACCTCAGAGTAATAAAAGATATAGAGATGCCCTGCCTATACCTACAAAAATACCAAGAAGAGTTTACTCTTCTTGCGAAAATACCTGTTTTGAAGTGAACATGAACTATCCTTTTCTATATAATTTGTTGACGAGGGGGGTGACGGGTGGTGAAATGCGATGGGCACTTTGTTTACATTTAGAGTATGAAGGGCCATAAAACAAACGGAGAACGACAACTTGATCCGAATGATATGAGCGGGCATACACGAAACTACCCGAATGAATACGGACTTAACATATATAGGGCCCTCGCTTGTAAACAAACAAAGTTAGGTTGACTTCAAGACAAGAATGGAGAAGGCATCTCTATGGTCTTTTATTCATAGAAATTATAATATATATACTTACTCATAATTTCTATGCTTTTATTACTCTGAGATTATCAAAGTTTCTCTAGAGAAAATGACTTCATTATGACTTCGTTTTCTCGCAATACGTGTTTTTTAAATTACGTATTGAGAGAAATTGACGTCCTTTTCTCTATAGAATCTTTTCCTACAATTTCAAAAATTGGGTCCCAGAGAAGGACTGCATATGACTTCTTCCTCTCATTTAAATTCGTATTTTTCACAAAGGGTTCGACATCTATCATCTATACAGTGAAAAATATTATTCTTCCTAAAAGTTGGTGCATTGCGGAAAACTTGTATTTGAGTTACCAAAATTCTTAATTTCCAAATGGTGTACAGGACAGAACAAAAAATAAGAATTTTGATCAAGAGTAAAACCACCCTTATTGTCGTTCTTATCAAAGAAATTTAAAAGTTGTTTAGAAACAAAAACACTTTTCAGATTTGAAATCACATCCAACTACGCAACCAAAGATTTTTTTCCAATTTTTTATGGTTCTAGAGCCTCATAAGGCTGCCACAGACTAGAGTGTATGTATGTCATAAATGAATGTCATACATGTGTATGACAGACATGTATATATGCCCAGGCAGCAAGCGTACGTCATAATGACGTATCTTATAGGTCATGGTAGACGTCATATTGACCCCAGTCATTCGGACGTCTAAATGACGGTCAAATGTCAGCGTCATTATGACGTCAGTATATGGCGTCATTTTGACGTTACATATAGCTTGTATATGACCTGTTAGGTCATACACAAGACGTACATATGACGTCACTCAAACGTTATAAACATCGTCATTGAGACGTACTTTTTTAGTTAATTTGGGGATATGAAGCAAAAAATGCAATGTTTTTTCACAATAATTGTAGCAACTGTTGGGATATTCGTAT